>CAXKVW010000135.1:0-455826 GCA_964058825.1 Carex arenaria
TTACAATTTGAATTTTGTTCTTTGTATATAAAATTGATTAATCATCAAAACTATAATCTGTGTAAAGCGAAAAAATAAATAAAAATAAAGGTGCATGAACAGAACTTAATTATGATGAGGCGTTCTTTTTTAGAATTAATTAATGTGTCACGATAATAAAATCTGATGAATTCTGTGAAGGAATTGTCGACACTACATTAGTCAGAACATTTCTTGAATAAAATTGGAAAAAGTATGAACCGTTCGATGCAAATCATCACTTCCAGATTCCTGAGATAGAGAAATATATGGGGAAGTATTAAATATTTGGTACCCTCTCCAACTTCCCGTTCCAAGCATCTTTCTCCATATAATATTTGCTTGTTCAATGAGTCGAAGAAAGAAGAAAGAAGTGGTAATTTGGGGACACAAAACTAAATGGATTAATTATAATAATAGAAGGGATTCTGAATGGTGGGCCTCTTTCTGTCAGAGTTGCTGCACCCCTATTAATTAATTAATAATACCACAGCGGGAGAAGGTGAGGTTTCAAAAGAGAGAGTGTGCCAAGCCATGAGCCTATTATACTCTAAATTGAGACTACATTGATGGGCTTATCCATTTTAAGCCTGATTTTTATTTCGTAGTTGTACTCCAACGAATATTAGACAAATAGTTTTTTTTTTTTCTAAATAATAACGAAATACTTCCATCCTTAATTGGATGGCCGGTGGTTTGCCTCCCTAAGAAGCATGGGGGTATGGGAGCATCTAATTTAATGCTGAGGAATTATTCATTGCTTCTAAGGTGGTGGTGGAGATTATACCGACATTCCAATTCTCTTTGGCGCAAACGGCAATTGCACTTCGCAGTCTGACAAGAGGCCAGCATCAACACAGAATATGGATGTGGAGTGGGTCTTTCTTTTGGATCCAACTTCTTAAAATTCGACCTCTCTTTGATTGGAGTACACATTGGAATATAGGTTCAGGGGCTCTGATTTCATACTGGTTTGATTCTTGGTCTTTTTCCACAAGAGCTTCAGTTGACACACTGGTACCGGCAAACCGTAAGTGGTCGGTACAAGAGGCTGTGTGGAATGGGCTACATGATGACAGTATTCTTTCCAATTCTTCTCAGGATTTGCTGCTGTGGCGATGGAACAGAAACTCAAGAGTATTCGGCAAAATCAATTTATGATGTTCTGGTGGCAGCAGGGTAAACCAATTGGAAATATGAATTTACCTGGCATCTTCAAATTCCTCCAACAGTTTGCCTCTTTGCCTCTTTGCATTCCTATGGCAAAAGAACAAACTGCTTACACATGAAACTATGGTGCTAAGGGGATTTCACTGTGACACTCGATGTGAAGTTTGCCAAGACTGTCCCTTAGAATCAGCTATGCACCTCTTCTTTCATTGTAGTTTTGCAATCAGATTCTGGTCTGTACTTTCTTTGCTAGCCGGTTTCAGAGTTATGCAAATTGGTGATACAGTTCACTCCACACTGCATATATCGGCCAAACCATACAGAGGTCGGAGGGCCAGGAGGAAATGGGGAGCCTTTTTCTTCGCAGGATGCTGGTTTATTGGGAGAAATAGGAACAGTACAATTTGGATTTTGGTTCCAGTTTGTTTGAAAATGCAAGGCGGGAAGCCCTGATGTGGCTCCAGTTTGTTTGAAAATTTCTGATAATTTGGATTTTGGTTTCTGTTTTTTTGTTGTTGTTTTAAAGCTAGAATAGATGAAGATGTGTAGTTAGTAGGTTGCATAACCCGTTGTAATTATTCTGATAGCCTCTATCAGAGTTTCAAAAAAAGATAAACAATGACTATAATCTTTTATGCTAATAAAGATTGAATATTCTGGTACGATTCAGGGCCTAAAATGTGATAACTTTTTTAGCATTTGTAATGTCCTCGGGACGTACTAGATGAAATAAACTGAAGATAATTGTAATTAGAATAAATGAAAGATTAGTTATATTATAAGAAGATAATTGGCAGCGTTTAGAATAATTATATAATTAGGTGGGATATTTCAATTACTAATGTTATTCTAGTCTATGAATAAAATGAATTGAAAATTTGGAAATTTATTTTTCTCAATCTTTTATTCTTTCATACATTCATTACTACAGAAATAGTAATCCTACACAGCATATCGTACACGGTTTCTCTAATTTTATATAAAAACCGTGTACCGCGTAGGTTTTTTTTAAAAGTTCGAAAAATCTGTGGGAATCCTACACCAATATTTATTAAATAATCCGTGTAGAATTGTTTAGAAAAAAAGACCGTGTAGGAATTATTAGAGAGCTACACGGATATTCAACAAAAATCCGTGTAAAAATAGCTACATGGATTTTTGATAATAAATCCATGTAGAAATATAAGAATTGTACACATATTGTTTCATAAAATATTGATCTGATTGGAATGTTAATTTCAACAAATGTTAAGATGGTATTCAAAGGTTAAAATTATGTGAATATCAATAATTGAGAAGTAATTTTGCAGCTTGATTTAAAAATTATTCAGGATTGTCAATTAATCCCTACCTGTAAAATTTACTGCTAGGATGTTTCATCAAGGTTATTATAGAATGACTGCACAAGTAATAGTTCGGATCCATTGACAACTATTGTTAGATTAATGTGCTCAGATTTTGCGATAATTCATGTGCGAGCAAGTTCTCAAATTCATTCATTGAGTAACGCTATTGTTTACAACCAGTTTTGTTTGATTGCCCCATTTCAGGTTACATATCGTTGCATGCAGTTGCTTTGACCTCCTCCATTTATGTTATAGTTCCATAGACTTGTATATGCTGCTGATTAGTGATCTATTAAAATGAAAAATATCTGACAACTAAATTTTCTCATATTCTCATTAGATAAATAGAACTTCTTATTGTGATGTTAAATGAGCATCTAATCTCACTGTTTCATAATTAACCGATAACCACTTGCTCTGAAAGCAAGACAACTAATGCTTTTCTTCAATCTGCTATTCAAATTGGTCACTATTATCTGTGCAACAATAAGGGCTCCTTTGTTTGCTACTTACCAGTGTTAACACATGAAATACCAATTAAACTCTAATATATATATATATGATCAAGATTTCAAAATTCATGGAGTGGCTTAGCATCCCCACCCCCTTGTATACTAGATCCACCCATCCAATCATTGTGTTGACAAGTTACAGTATTAATTTCTGGGTAAATTCAAGCAAGCATCCAATTAGATACAAATGAAAGTCAGTAGTTTTTTTAATAATAATAAAAAACAACAACAGTAGGAGCAACAGAAAAGCTCAAAAATACAAAACAACAGAATGAAAAAGTTTTGACTTTTAATCCCAACCATAGCAAACTTGACAGTCAAAACCATATTAAACATGACATAGTCTCAACCATATTAAACATAACAAATATTCTCTTAATAATCCAAGACTTCAGCCAAATTTCAAATTAACAAAATAACAGCAACAAGATACATGCCCCATCAGTGTAGCGACAGAGAATAGCATGACGAGGTAGATTGCAGTGACTATCCCCGTTCAGTTGGTGGACTTGCACTTAAGCTGTTTTCTATTTAATATGTTTTAAAAAACAATCAGATGGTAATATAATAACAGAAACAGGTACAATTTCATCAAATAGACCATGTCTTATCAGTATTACTACTGAGTACGAAGAACTCATAATAGATAAAAAAAAGCTCCATCAGCACCCAAATTTAAAACAAGAATATATGTATATAAATGGTTGGTACCAGAGCCTGGTATGGGTCAAAAACATAATTATATAAAGCCACCATAATATACTCCTGACGAAAAAAAAAAAAGAGAGACAAAAGGTCAACAAGTTAGCACGAATGAAACATCAATAATTAACAAGCATATTACTGGTACGTAATAGTGCTTTTATACTAAAGTTATCAACTAACGGATGTACATAAGAGACTTTGTCAGATACTTTACTGGTACGTAATAGTGCTTTTATTCTGAAGGGACTAGGGAGGCCAATAACCTTAGCAAACAAAGAAGGGTTGTTTTCAGGGTAGGCACAACTAAACAGATTTCCAGCAGGTGAGAAAGCGAGGACTTCGACATGGGCCCCGCATAGAACAGAGAGTTCCTTGGCCTTACGGAATAGGCCCTGCAGGAGACGCTTTGTGAAAGTCACATGTCGTGCATTCTTGTTTTCAATCTTCTCAAGCGGTAATTTCCTTCTAACTGAACTTCCCTTTCTATTGAGCGGGCTGGATGCATGCCCTTGGTAAGATAATACTGAGTTAGAGGGTTTTTTAGTGGATGTTGTGTGAAGTTTGCACTTGGTAAGCTTGAACAAGAGAAGGGAAAATGATGACGAATTAGAGAGTTGTGCAAAGCCATATTATTTACATTGATTTCTTCTAATATCTTATTTTATAAAATCTGTTCAATTAGTTGAATTGTTGTAGTATCATCTTTACTTTTAATAGGTTAAACAAAGATGCATTTGATCGATTGTATTTTCTTGACTTATATGTTCTGGATTTATAATAAATACTCGTGTGAATGGCAAAAAAAAAGTCATACAAATTTGATTGTCCCTTCTTAGTAGTTAAATCATGAAAATTTTGGGTACGTCTTTGAAACAATAATAGTGGTATTTACAAAATCAATTTGTTAGATAGTAGTTACTTCATACATTTTTGTTTGATGATACATATTGAACTTGAAAAAACAAAAATAGGTTGTTGCCACACACAAAAAAGTTGTTACCTATTTAATTAGATCGTGCAAGTTTGCTAGGACTTCTTTTTGGACATCATTTGGGAAATAAAAATATATATTGAAGAAAAAAAATTAAATTAACAGAAATAATATCAAATATACAACATATAAAAATATCTACAAATTTTAATAAATAAACAAAAAAAATAAAGTAGCTATATATATAATTTCTCACAATGAAATATAATATATACTTACATATTGATAACATTTTTCAGTAAAGAGGAAAATTATCTTACATTAGGATTATTTTTTGGAATTCGTTCAGCAAATAAAAGTACATATTATAAAAAAATATATATCAAATATAATGAAACAATATTATATATATAATTATTTATAAATCAATTTGACACATCTCACATCCATTTTACTGTTTTTTCCGTCTGATCTGCATCTAACTCTTCTAAAAAAATGATCTCTCTTTGATAATTCGCAACTCTAATTGTGATCACTGGTCAGTAGCTTGAAAAGCTACAGATTAATTTTTCACCCTTGTCGTTTGATATATGACATCTGTTACAATTGGAATTTTGTTCTTTGTATATCAAATTAATCATCAAAGCTATAATCTGTGTAAAGAGAAAAAATAAATAAAAATAAAGGTGAATGACCAGAACTTAATTATGATGAGGCGTTCTTTTTAGAATTAATTAATGTGTCACGATAATAAAATCTGATGAATTCTGTGAAGGAATTGCCGACACTACATTAGTCAGAACATTTCTTGAATAAAATTGGAAAAAGTATGAACCGTTCGATGCAAATCATCACTTCCAGATTCCTGAGATAGAGAAATATATGGGGAAGTATTAAATATTTGGTACCCTCTCCAACTTCCCGTTCCAAGCATCTTTCTCCATATTATTAAGTGCCATATTATATTTGCTTGTTCAATGGGTCGAAGAAACAAGAAAGAAGTGGTAATTTGGGGACACGAAACTAAATGGATTAATTATAATAATAGAAGGGATTCTGAATGGTGGGCCTCTTTCTGTCAGAGTTGCTGCACCCCTATTAATTAATTAATTATACCACAGCGGGAGAAGGTGAGGTTTCAAAAGAGAGAGGGTGCCAAGCCATGAGCCTATTATACTCTAAATTGAGACTACTATTGATGGGTTTATCCATTTTAAGCCTGATTTTTTGTTTCGTAGTTGTACTCCAACGAATATTAGACAAATAATTTTTTTTTCTAAATAATAACGAAATACTTCCATCCGATAAACAATGACAATAATCTTTTATGGCAAAGGTCGAATATTCTGGTACGATTCAGGGCCTAAAATGTGATAACTTTTTTAGTATTTGTAATGTCCTCGGGACGTACTAGATGAAATAAGCTGAAGATAATTGTAATTAGAATAATTAACTTATAAGAAGTTAATTGGCAGCGTTTAGAATAACTATATAATTAGGTAGGATATTTCAATTACTAATGTTATTCTAAGTCTATGAATAAAATGAATTGAAAATTTGGAAGTTTATTTTTCTCAATCTTTTATTCTTTCATACATTCACTACTATAGAAATGATAATCCTACACTGCATATCGTACAAAGTTTCTCTAATTTAATATAAAAACCGTGGACCACATAGGTTTTTTTAAAAGTCCGTAAAATCTATGGGAATCCTAGCTACACCGATATTTATTAAAGAATCCGTGTAGAATTGTTTAGAAAAAAAACCGTGTAGGAATTATTAGAGAGCTACACGGATATTCAACAAAAATCCGTGTTAGAATAGCTACACGGATTTTTTATAATAAATCCATGAAGAAAGATAAGAATTGTACACATATTGTTTTATAAAATATTGATCTGATTGGAATGTTAATTTCAGCAAATGTTAAGATGGTATTCACAGGTTAAAATTATGTGAATATCAATAATTGAGAAGTAATTTTGCAGCTTGATTTAAAAATTATTCAGGATTGTCAATTGATCCCAACCTGTAAAATTTACTGATAGGATGTTTCATCAAGGTTATTACAGAATGACTGCACAAGTAATAGTTCTGATCCATTGACAACTATTGTTAGATTAATGTGCTCAGATTTTGCGATAATTCATGTGCGAGCAAGTTCTCAAATTCATTCATTGAGTAACGTTATTATTTACAACCAGTTTTGTTTGATTGCCCCATTTCAGGTTACATATCGTTGCATGCAGTTACTTTGACCTTCTTCATTTTTCTTGTTATAGTTCCATAGACTTGTATATGCCGCTGATTAGTGATCTATTAAAATGAAAAATATCTGACAACTAAATTTTCCCATATTCTCATTATATGAATAGAACTTCTGAGCATCTAATCTCACTGTTTCATAATTAACCGGTCACCACTTTGTCTGAAAGCAAGACAACTAATGCTTTTCTTCAGTCTGCTATTCACATTGGTCACTATTATCTGTGTAACAATAAGGGCTCCTTTCTTTGCTACTTACCAGTGTTAACACATGAAATGCCAATTAAACTCTAATATATATATATATATGATCAAGATTTCAAAAATCATGGAGTGGCTTAGCATCCCCACCCCCTTATATACTAGATCCACCCACCCAATCATTGTGTTGACAAGTTACAGTATTAATTTCTGGGTAAATTCAAGCAAGCATCCAATTAGATACACATGAAAGTAGTTTTTTAATAATAATAAAAAACAACAACAGTAGGAGCAACAGAAAAGCTCAAAAATACAAAACAACAGAATGAACAGAATGAAAAAGTTTTTGACTTTTACTCCCAACCATAGCAAACTTGACAGAGTCTCAACCATATTAAACATGACAAATATTCTCTTAATAATCCAAGACTTCAGCCAACCTTCAAATTAACAAAACAACTGCAACAAGATACATGCCCCATCATTCTAGCGACAGAGAATAGCATGACGAGGTAGATTGCAGTGAGTATCCCCGTCTAGTTGGTGGACTTGCACTTAAGCTGTTTTCTATTTAATATTTTTTAAAAGGAAAACAATCAGATGGTAATATAATAACAGAAACAGGTACAATTTCATCAAATAGACCATGTCTTATCAGTATTACTACTGAGTACCGAGAACTCATAATAGATAAAAAAAATGCTCCATCAGCACCCAAATGTAAAACAAGAATATATGTATATAAATGGTTGGTACCAGAGCCTGGTATGGGTCAAAAACATAATTATATAAAGCCACCATAATATACTCCTGACGAACAAAAAAAAAAAAATAAGAGACAAAAGGTCAACAAGTTAGCACGAAGAAGCATAATGAAACATCAATAATTAACAAGCGTATTACTGGTACGTAATAGTGCTTTTATACTGAAGTTCTCAGATAACGGATGTACATAAGAGACTTTGCCAGATACTTTACCTGTACTGTGGAGAGGGGAGACTGTAGTCCTGACTCCTGATTCAAGCACCCAGCATTGTTTGCACTGAACAAAAAGGGTTACAACAATAATTAAATGAAAAATGAACAGACTAACATTATTTGGGTAGATTAGGACGGAAAAGGAACACGGATACAAGGATTTTAGCTTTGTAAATATAGATTGCTGCTGAGATAAAAATATATATATATATATATATATATATATATAGATTGCTGGTACCCTGGTTCAGAGGTTAGGTGACAGCTTTTGTATTAATTCTGTAAATTCTTGAGTGCCTCCAACTCAGCTGGTTCCATCTTTGTGACATCAGCAGACCTGATATCCTCTATCCTTTTAAGAGTTGCTTGAAGGGCCTCCTTTCTTTTTTTTCCCTGCTTCCTGTCTGGTCGTAAGCTTTGACAGCTGCTGACTCAGAGCTGTCTGAGAATTGGAAATCGATTATGGTAGTGATTGTTCTGAAGGGAGGCCAATGACCTTAGCAAACAAAGAAGGGCTGTTCTCAGGGTAGGCACAACTAAACGGATTTCCAACAGGTGAGAAAGCGAGTACTTCGACATGGGCCCCGCATAGAACAGAGAGTTCCTTGGCCTGACGGAATAGGCCCTGGCAACGCTTTGTGAAAGTCACCTGTCGACTGTCGTGCATTCTTGTTTTCAATCTTCTCAAGCGGTAATTTCCTTCTACGTGAACTTCTCTTTCTTAGTGGATGTTGTGTGCAGTTTGCACTTGGTAAGATAATACTGAGATAGAGGGTTTTTTAGTGGATGTTGTGTGAAGTTTGCACTTGGTAAGCTTGAACAAGAGAAGGGAAAATGATGATGAATTAGAGAGTTGTGCAAAGCCATATTATTTACATTGATTTCTTCTAATATCTTATTTTATAAAATCTGTTCAATTAGTTGAATTGTTGTAGTATCATCTTTACTTTTAATAGGTTAAACAAAGATGCATTTGATCTATTGTATTTTCCTGACTTATATGTTCTAGATTTGTAATAAATACTCGTGTGAATGGCAAAAAAAAATCATACAAATTTGATTGTCCCTTCCTAGTAGTTAAATCATGAAAATTTTGTGTCTTTGAAACAATAATAGTGGTATTTACAAAATCAAAATCAATTTGCTAGATAGTAGTTACTTCATACATTTTTGTTTGATGATACATATTGAACTTGAAAAAAAAAGAAAAAATAGGTTGTTGCCACACACAAAACAAAAAGTTGTTACCTATTTAATTAGATCGTGCAAGTTTGCTAGGACTTCTTTTTGGACATCATTTGGGAAATAAAAATATATAATGAAGAAAAAAAATTAAATTAACAGAAATAATATCAAATATACAACATATAAAAAAATATCTACAAATTTTAATAAATAAACAAAAAAAATAAAGTAGCTATATAATCTCTTATATTGCGGATTTTTTTTTTTGTACCACAGCAAAAAATCGGAATTAAATAAAAAACACTCAGTTTTGAGTTCTGTCACATATACCACTCCCGCGGACTGGATCCGCGTATCCAGATGGGCCGGGTACGCGGGCTGAGATCGCGCAACAGGGTACGCGAGCTGGATCCGCGTGGGCGACGGGTACGCGAGCTGGATCCGCGTGGGCGACGGGTACGCGAGCTGGATCCGCGTGACCGATTTGCCTGCTATATTTTGAGTTATTTTGCACTGTTTTCATTCTACAATCAAGAGGACAGATGCTCAGTAGGAAAAACAGTAACCGTGAGTTTTTTTTTCACTTTAGTCCCTTAGTTTTTAAGTTTAATTTTATATATTTTTTTAATTTGCTGTAAATTTTTTAATTAATTTTAATTATTACGTTTGTTCCTTATCAACTAGTTATGATTGAAATTACTTGTTATTCTACAATCAAGAGGGCAGATGCTCAGTAGGAAAAACAGTAACCGTGAGTTTTTTTTCACTTTAGTCCCTTAGTTTTTAAGTTTAATTTTATATATATTTTTTTAATTTGCTGTAAATTTATTAATTAATTTTAATTATTAGGTTTGTTCCTCATCAACTAGTTATGATTGAAATTACTTGTTATTCTACAATCAAGAGGGCATATGCTCAGTAGGAAAAACAGTAACCGTGAGTTTTTTTTCACTTTAGTCCCTTAGTTTTTAAGTTTAATTTTATATATATTTTTTTAATTTGCTGTAAATTTATTAATTAATTTTAATTATTAGGTTTGTTCCTCATCAACTAGTTATGATTGGAATTGCTTGTTATTTTGGTGGTGAAGTTTTACAAGGGCCAAATGGTGCTTATTACAGTACTCAACCTTCAAAAATGTTCAATATCATGCCGGATTTAGATTTTAGAGGTATAATTAGAGAAGTGTACCAACAAATTGGTATTGATCCGAATTATTATGAACTGGTAATTTCTGCAAGGATCAATATTGGTCAAGGCAATCAAACATGGTTCCAACAACTACCGGTACAAGATGATAATAACTGGAGGTTGTATACCCAAATGACAATGAATTTGACTACTCCTTTCAAGTTTCTAGAGTTATATGTTGTAGCTAACCCTAGACAGAACCCCAGACATAACCCAAACCAAAACACCAGAACTATGCCGCAAATGACCAAGGGTCGGGTTCGTGAGCAATCTGTAACGGGTCCTGTCCGGGCCCTAACTTTAGGGAGTGCTAGTCGGTCCTCATCTGTAGGGGCTGGACCTAGTCGTTCCCAACCTGACCGGGGACGTCCTCGGGTTCCATCTACTAGTTCTAGCCGGGTCGAAACTGATAGGAATCGATCTCCCACCCCGGAACTGCTTTATTATGCTGAAAATACAGATGAAGATCCTGAAGAGCGGGAGGCAGAGGAAAATTGGGATGCCAGTGACGGCGGTGGGGCAACTGATTTTAGTGATGTGGATACAAATTTTCCTGTACTTGGTAGACGACAGTGGCAGGTGTCGGGTGGTACATTAGGACACCCGTTCGAGCAATTTCATGACACATCGGGGTTTGAAGAAGCTGACAGCTCTTTTTTTGCAACTTCTGAGGTGTGTTTCATTTTTAATTAATTAAAAAAACATTTATTTATATTTGTTAATTTTTTATTTTTTTAAATAGGGTCAAAAACAACATGAATTGTCTGAGGGGATGACGTACTCCAGCAAAGAGCAAATGCAAGAAAAAATTTACCGTTGGCATATAAAGGAAAATATCGAAGTGAATCAAACACACAGTGACACAAAAAGGTTGAGGTATAAGTGCAAGAGCGACCGTTGCCAGTGGGGGATGACTGCGAGAGCTACAGGTTTTGGTGATGACTGGGCGGTCACGACATATAAGGGACCTCACACATGCCACGCTGATGCAACAAGGTCAGATCATGCGCAGTTGACGTCCGCAATGGTCGCCAACTGCATAAAGTTGTCATTACGAAAAAATGCTGATATTAGTATCAGCACCATCAGCGATCTAGTTGCTGAAAGGTACGAGGGCATCGTCCCTAAGTACAACAAATTGTGGCGTGGTAGGGAGTTAGCCATTGCTCGGTCATTTGGTAGTTGGGAGGGGTCTTACGGGCTTCTTATCCCTTTGTTGGATGCAATCAAAAGGGCAAATCCGGGAACCCAATATAAATTTGTTTCAAAACGAACCAAAAGAGATGGGTACCGGTATTTCATGAGATTAGCATGGGCTTGGGGGCCATGTATTGAAGCAGTGAGTCACCTCAGACCAATCATCAGCATCGATGCTTGTTTCCTATCAGGTAGATATAATGGTAGATTGTTGATTGTAACTGGATATGATGCGGAGAACCAGTTAATCCCGCTAGCATTTGGGCTGGTAGAGAGTGAGCATTTTGATAATTGGGGGTGGTTTATGAAGTGGGTGAGGCAGGTTGTAATTGGTCCAAATAGATTCATGTGTGTCATATCTGACCGGGCCATGGGCATAAAAAAGGTGTTCATACAGGATGATCTGGGTTGGTCTGAGGAGAACGGGGAGTGTGTTCACAAATACTGTTCTCAACATGTATTTGAGAATTTTGGTAAACACTCCAAGGATAAAGTTGCTTCCAACTTTTTCAAAATCTTGGTGAAAAAGAAGAAACCAAGAAGAATGGTAGAAGGCCTCGATGCAATCGGAAGGAGAAATCCCGAATGGCTGAAATACTTGGATACATGTGGAAAGTACAATCCTGATGACGAGGCAGAACTGTCTAAGCCATGGAAGGTGTATCAAGCTATGGATAACGGGGCTCGTTGGGAAATAATGACTAGCAACGGTTCTGAATCGCTCAACAATGTCTTCAAAACTTCCCGAAGGTTTGTATTTTATAATCAATGGAAATTTTATTATTTATTGACGGTTTTATTTTTTTAATTTAATAGTATGTTGTAATTTTCGCAGGTTACCAGTTGCCGCAATTGTTGAGGAGACGTTTGCCAAGTGTGTCGACTGGTTTGTTGAAAGAAGAGAGCGTGCGGTGGAATTACAATTGCAGGGTCAACTTTTTTCCACTCGTGTCCTTGAAAAGATGGATAAGCACATTCGCAAGACCCAAAAAATGAGCGCGATCACATTTGGCCGTAACGAGTGGCAGGTGACCTCCCATGGTGAGAAAATCACATATGACATGCAAAGAGACAGCTTGTCACAAATGGAGCGAGACGCCACATACAGAGTCGTACTTCAGGACAACAATCGCATGGAATGCACCTGCCAAAAGCCGCAGCTAAGTGGAATACCATGTGTTCATGTGATGTCTGTGTGTCGTTTAAGGTACCAATCTCTGATAATAATTTCATAATCATTGCATAATAATTTGATAAGATTGACATAATGTGTGTAAAATTGTAGAAACTTCGATCCAAATGTTTTCGTAAATTACTACTACAACATTGATCATTTAATCGCCACATGGAGTGGTCAATTCCACGTGTATGACAATCAAAGTGATTGGCCGGCGTACGAAGGCCCGATCTTAGTTCCGGAGCGGAGAATGATTAAATTGGGCAGGAGGCGACATAATCGGATCCGAATGTGGATGGATATACTGGAAGGAAGACCAGCAGGTAACCAGCCCAACAGAGAAACCCTGGAAAGGAATGCGAGAACGAGAAGGAATGCACGGGGCAATACTCAATAAGGATTTTTGAATGTGATATTTCTATTATTTATCATGTTTGTATGTTGTATTAGTTATTAGCTGAATGAGATTAGACAATATTATGTTGTTTGTATGTTTAATTATTTGTTACCTAAATGGGAGTAGACGTTATATTTATGAGGAAGTAGACGTTATATTTTGCAAAACTCAAAAGCAAGTCTCAAAATAAAATATCATACATAACACTCCTAACACAAAATACTCAATAACAGTCTCAACACAAAATATGCAACATAATAGTCATAACACAAAATACTAAATAACAGTCACTCCTCGTAAGATCAGTGGGTGGAGGGTGTGAATATGACCCTCTTCCTCTTAGTCCTCTTGCCGCGTCCTTGCTCGTCCTCCACTATCTCGTCAACATGGCACTGAAATATCGGCGTGTAGGAGGATGGTGGTGACGCCTGTGGAGCCTCATGCTGTATCTCCCCGAACAACCTCTCCTGAGAGCCGCCCTGGTCTGTCCCGGGTCCGAATACCTGCTCAGGTGTATCGGCTACATAACCCTCGGGTCCATATGAGGGAACCTGCTGGGGCGGTGCAACCTCCTGCTGTGAGAAGAATATAGGAGAATTTGGGTCATCCTGAGTAGCGAAATCATCGGGCTGCGTGTAGCTCCCGTACTGAGATCCCAACTCAAATGCAAAGTCCTGTGCTGGATCCTCCTCCTCTATATCCCCGTCACATGGACGCCGTGTACATCCCTGAAATAAAAGGATTATTACGTTTCACACTGAAATAAAAAGATGATTATGTTCAACACGCCTGCTCAAACGTACCGCCACATAACCAGCTGCCTCAAACGCCTGCTCAGCAGTCGCAGCTGCATGAATATCTGACAAATCTGGCTCGGGGGTGGTCATGGCCTCTGCAGAGTCGTCACTATTAATGTATTGTAGGTCCTGATAGCACGGCAGATCTGACAATCTGAGGATCTTCTCCAATTGGTCCTGATATCCGGCGACTACGACCGGCGGTGCAGCCATGCGCAACCATCTCTTCCCGTACTTCTTCCATCCTCTCGTGATTGCCATTCTTGCGCTGATCAAACATTGCTTGATATTCATCAATACCTTGAAATAAATTGTATCAAAGTTAGTTTAGAATGCAATTTATTAACGTAAACATTTAGAAATAATAAATGAATAATTAAATCTTACAATCTGTCCAGCCGGACCGCCACAGGGAATATAGTCGTACTCCTCAGTGTTCATGTCGCGTCGTACCTCGAGCGGTTTCTCATTCATCTCTGATATCTGACCGTGCATGTACACCGTAAATGCACAGTTCTCCTGATACCAACGACGGTAATCCCGGTCGTACGCCTCGAACGCGTAGGTCTGGAGATGCTCAGGAATCATATCCTGCGGGTCCATGGCCTCAAGTCTCTCCACATGCTCGATGTGCACTTCTCGCCAATTTTTGCCAAATGTTAAGTCCTTGGCCCTGTGGAGCTTGTACCACTCGTCTTTGGTAATCGCGTCGGAAACAGGAAAATGCTGAGCCATCCCGAACTGTCTCATGACCCGTCCGGGATAATAATGCTCAACAACCTGGAAGTACACAAGCGGTACCTGCAAAGAAAAAATTAATAACTTTGCAAATAATAAAGTTTTAGAATTAATTACACATTGATATTACAAGTGGTACCTGAGCAAACCAGAATCCACTCTGAGCCAAGCAGATAGCAGGCAGGGAATGTAGGAGAGGGCGGGGGCCAGCACCATCGTCAATAACAGCATCACGATCGTCGTACGGCCTCCACTCGACGTGTTTGTCTGGCCTCATCTGCTCGAACTGACTCCGGAAAAAAGCAACCCCCGTAGGTCGTCCGTGAGGGGTACAGAAAAAAGTCTTCCTCGAGCAGAATCTTTGAGCATACGCCGGGCATGTCTGGGGGTTGGGCTTACCCCAATCTGGAGCCCAACCTTTATTTCGGGGCTGTGGACGCCCGAATGGAAATCTCGTCCATGACCAATGATGGAGGAGACCAATCGGGCCGTACATGCCATGCTTGGTAGCCTATTTTGGTATAAGTTGCAGTTATTTTTAATACAAACAGATCAAAAAATTAAACACAAATTTAAGAATTATTTATACCTGACACGCAGTGCATAACATGCGGTACAGACATGCCAACACCGCTGCACCCCAATTCATCTGTCGGGGATTCTCCAAATCTACCAGGAACTGAAGTAGACATGCAGGAACAGTGTTACCAGATGAATCTGGAAACATCCAACAAGCGAATATCTCCATGATGTAAGCCCGGGTCCACCGAAGTACCTCATCGGGATCTGCTGCAGCGTCTAACTCTCCACTGAAAATTTGGTCAAATTTAGTATACATAATGTGTAAAATAAAATGATTATTATTTAATTTTAAAACTCACCTGAAACGCGCCCGCAGTAATGGTATACTAATATCGTTCTTGGAGGTCACCGGGCCCTTCTTTGTCGGCCTCTGCTTCATCAACCCTTCACTCAGAAGATCGGTCACGAGTTGTGAGAAGTCTCCATACTCCGTACCCGTCACAGCAGCTCCAGTAATGGGCAGACCCCATAGACAACTAACATCCTGGAGAGAAACTGTAATCTCTCCAACGGGCAAGTGGAATGTGTGTGTCTCTGGCCGCCACCTCTCGACCAGTGAAGAGACGAGGGCGTCATCTGCATTGATGGGGGTAAGCTGTGACACATGCCACAGACCCATTCTCTGCAATGCTGATGCAAATCTCGAATCGTATTTTATGGACATTTGATTATTGCGGGTACTCGTAATGTCATGAGTCTACAAAGAATAAATTTCAAATGAAATAAACAAATATATAACCTAAATGTTTATTCAAATAAAAGATATGGACATTTCAAATGTGAACTTACGTATGCTTTCGACATCTTGTGGCCTTTTCTCGGGAACCAGCAGACAGGGCTAATATACTCCTTTGTCAAGTTCGGAAACATAGTAGACGTCAATTCCTCATTCCAATCCCAATTATCAAATGGTGTGCTTTGGGTACCGCTAGTTGACGCCATACTCAAAGAAATTTGGTCAATTTTGTTAAATATTGACGCAATCTGTATTTTCATACACCAACGACAATAAATATTTTTTTTGCTCATTTGCAATTCATTCTAAATCAATTAGATGCAAAACCATGATAAAAGAAATAATTTTTTGGTTTTTCGTCCAATTGGATGCATTTTCAATCAATTGTGGTCTACAGTACTGCAACCGCGCTAAATTTAAAATTTGATAATTTTTGGACACTATTGGTACAATAATACAACACAAGCATAGTTTCGTACACATTCGGTAAAATAACTACTTTTGTACACCATTTATAATATTTGGTACAATTTACTACATTCAATTTATTCGGACACCATACACCTATATAAAATAATTAACTACAACTATCTAAATTATCTAATTTATATCTAAATTATATCTAAACTATATCTAAATTATCTAAACTATATCTAAATTATCTAAATTATAACTAAACTATCTAATTACAACTAAAAAAATTATAACTACAACTAAAAAAATAAAATAAAAAATAAATAAATTTTACCTTTTTACCGCGGAGGGAGGGAAGGCTGCCTGCTGTGAAAAAAATCGGATACGCGGATCCTGTTTATAGCAGGCAAATCGGTCACGCGGATCCAGCTCGCGTATCCGTCGCCCACGCGGATCCAGCTCGCGTACCCGTCGCCCACGCGGATCCAGCTCGAGTACCCGGTTGCGCGATCTCAGCCCGCGTACCCGGCCCATCTGGATACGCGGATCCAGTCCGCGGGAGTGGTATATGTGACAGAACTCAAAACTGAGTGTTTTTTATTTAATTCTGATTTTTTGCTGTGGTACAAAAAAAAAAATCCGCTTATATTGAACTAGAATATATACTTACATATTGATAACATTTTTCAGTAAAGAGGAAAATTAGCATACATTAGGATTATTTTTTGGAATTCGTTCTGCAAATAAAAGTACATATTATAAAAAATATATATATCAAATATAATGAAACAATATTATATATATAATTATTTATAAATAAATTTGACATATCTCACATCCATTTTACTGTTTTTTTCCATCTGATCTGCATCTAACGCTTCTCAACAATTGATCTCTCTTTGATAAGTCGCAACTCCAATTGTGATCACTGGTCAGTAGTAGAGAAAAAAATACGTGACACGCCGTGACGTGACGTGACAAACACGCCGTGATTTGGTCACGTGACCTGATCAACTTTTTTTTTTCACGTGACATGACATGACGGGACCAAAATGGTGGCGGATGATCACGTCACGCGAATGGTCACGTCACGTGTAGTCACGCTGTGGCCATACGTGACGTGACGTGTCGTGACGTAAATTAGTCATGTCAATTTTTTTTATATTTTAATTTAAATTGTTGAAAATTTAGAAAAAAGATATAAAAAATTCTAAAATAAGTGAATAATGTTGTAAAGATTATTTTTTTTAGGAAATGTTGCATCTGACATTACTTAAAAAAATTCAAATTACAAGCATTAATTAGACTAAACTAAAGAAAATAAAAATCAGTACTACATGAGTACCAATATCACTGAACTTACACTAAAATAAAAATATGAATACTCTATACATATAAAAAAAAAGTTAGATATTTTATGTTTCAAACCGTGACGTGACGTGACGTGACGCATATTTTCACTAGAATATGGTCACATCATGCAAATAATCACGTCACGTGTCACGCGAGTCACGTCACGTAATTGACACAAGTTCCGTGACGTAACGTTAACGTGATGTGACTAGTCACGTTGTGACAAATTTCCTTCTCTAATCGGTAGCTTGAAAAGCTACATATTCATTTTTCACCCTTGTCGTTTGATGTGACATCTGTTACAATTTGAATTTTATTCTTTGTATATAAAATTGATTAATCATCAAAACTATAATATGTGTAAAGCGAAAAAATAAATAAAAATAAAGGCGCATGAACAAAACTTAATTATGATAAGGCGTTCTTTTTTAGAATTAATTAATGTGTCACGATAATAAAATATGATGAATTCTGTGAAGGAATTGTCGACACTACATTAGTCAGAACATTTCTTGAATAAAATTGGAAAAAGTATGAACCGTTCGATGCAAATCATCACTTCCAGATTCCTGAGATAGATAAATATATGGGGAAGTATTAAATATTTGGTACCCTCTCCAACTTCCCGTTCCAAGCATCTTTCTCCATATTATATTTGCTTGTTCAATGAGTCGAAGAAAGAAGAAAGAAGTGGTAACTTGGGGACACGAAACTAAATGGATTAATTATAATAATAGAAGGGATTCTGAATGGTGGGCCTCTTTCTGTCAGAGTTGCTGCACCCATATTAATTAATTAATTATACCACAGCGGGAGAAGGTGAGGTTTCAAAAGAGAGAGTGTGCCAAGCCATGAGCCTATTATACTCTAAATTGAGACTACCATTGATGGGCTTATCCATTTTAAGCCTGATTTTTTGTTTCGTAGTTGTACTCCAACGAATATTAGACAAATAGTTTTTTTTTCTAAATAATAACGAAATACTTCCATCCTTAAATTGGATGGCCGGTGGTTTGCCTCCCTAAGAAGCATGGGGGTATGGGAGCATCTAATTTAATGCTGAGGAATTATTCATTGCTTCTAGAGCATCTCTATTCCAACAAACGCTTAGCAATTAAAATTGGCCACGTCACTAATTTTAGCAATTAAAGAGACTCATAATTTCTATCACTCCATCCCAGCAATTGCAATTAAAGAGACTCATAAAGAATCTGAGCCAATCAATTCACCACGTGGCAATAAGCAAAGGTTTGCTTTTAAAGCAAATTTGCTAATTTACAAACTCTCTCACAATCCAGCAAACCAAAAAACAATTGCCACATCAGATTAGCAATCCAAAAACAACAACCATTGTAGGTGGTGGAGATTATACCGACATTCCAATTCTCTTTGGCGCAAACGGCAATTGCACTTCGCAGTCTGACAAGAGGCCAGCATCAACACAGAATATGGATGTGGAGTGGGTCTTTCTTTTGGATCCAACTTCTTAAAATTCGACCTCTCTTTGATTGGAGTACACATTGGAATATAGGTTCAGGGGCTCTGATTTCATACTGGTTTGATTCTTGGTCTTTTTCCACAAGAGCTTCAGTTGACACACTGGTACCGGCAAACCGTAAGTGGTCGGTACAAGAGGCTGTGTGGAATGGGCTACATGATGACAGTATTCTTTCCAATTCTTCTCAGGATTTGCTGCTGTGGCGATGGAACAGAAACTCAAGAGTATTCGGCAAAATCAATTTATGATGTTCTGGTGGCAGCAGGGAAAACCAATTGGAAATATGAATTTACCTGGCATCTTCAAATTCCTCCAACAGTTTGCCTCTTTGCATTCCTATGGCAAAAGAACAAACTGCTTACACATGAAACTATGGTGCGAAGGGGATTTCACTGTGACACTCGATGTGAAGTTTGCCAAGACTGTCCCTTAGAATCAGCTATGCACCTCTTCTTTCATTGTAGTTTTGCAATCAGATTCTGTAGTTTCAGAGTTATGCAAATTGGTGATACAGTTCACTCCACACTGCATATATCGGCCAAACCATACAGAGGTCGGAGGGCCAGGAGGAAATGGGGAGCCTTTTTCTTCGCAGGATGCTGGTTTATTTGGAGAAATAGGAACAGTACAATTTTCGAAGGAAGGGGTACTGATCCAAGTTGTGTTGCTGAAAATGCAAGGCGGGAAGCCCTGATGTGGCTCCAGTTTGTTTGAAAATTTCTGATAATTTGGATTTTGGTTTCTGTTTTTTTGTTGTTGTTTTAAAGCTAGAATAGATGAAGATGTGTAGTTAGTAGGTTGCATAACCCGTTGTAATTATTCTGATAGCCTCTATCAGAGTTTCAAAAAAAGATAAACAATGACTATAATCTTTTATGCTAATAAAGATCGAATATTCTGGTACGATTCAGGGCCTAAAATGTAATAACTTTTTTAGCATTTGTAATGTCCTCGGGACGTACTAGATGAAATAAACTGAAGATAATTGTAATTAGAATAAATGAAAGATTAGTTATATTATAAGAAGATAATTGGCAGCGTTTAGAATAATTATATAATTAGGTGGGATATTTCAATTACTAATGTTATTCTAGTCTATGAATAAAATGAATTGAAAATTTGGAAATTTATTTTTCTCAATCTTTTATTCTTTCAGACATTCATTACTACAGAAATAGTAATCCTACACAGCATATCGTACACGGTTTCTCTAATTTTATATAAAAACCTTGTACCGCATAGGTTTTTTTAAAAGTTCGAAAAATCTGTGGGAATCCTACACCGATATTTATTAAATAATCCGTGCAGAATTGTTTAGAAAAAAGACCTTGTAGGAATTATTAAAGAGCTACACGGATATTCAACAAAAATCCGTGTAAAAATAGCTACCCGGATTTTTGATAATAAATCCATGTAGAAATATAAGAATTGTACACAGATTGTTTCATAAAATATTGATCTGATTGGAATGTTAATTTCAACAAATGTTAAGATGGTATTCAAAGGTTAAAATTATGTGAATATCAATAATTGAGAAGTAATTTTGCAGCTTGATTTAAAAATTATTCAGGATTGTCAATTAATCCCTACCTGTAAAATTTACTGCTAGGATGTTTCATCATGGTTATTATAGAATGACTGCACAAGTAATAGTTCTGATCCATTGACAACTATTGTTAGATTAATGTGCTCAGATTTTGCAATAATTCATGTGCGAGCAAGTTCTCAAATTCATTCATTGAGCAACGCTATTGTTTACAACCAGTTTTGTTTGATTGCCCCATTTCAGGTTACATATCGTTGCATGCAGTTACTTTGACCTTCTTCATTTTTCTTGTTATAGTTCCATAGACTTGTATATGCGGCTGATTAGTGATCTATTAAAATGAAAAATATCTGACAATTAAATTTTCTCATACTCTCATTATATGAATAGAACTTCTGAGCATCTAATCTCACTGTTTCATAATTAACCGGTAACCACTTGCTCTGAAAGCAAGACAACTAATGCTTTTCTTCAATCTGCTATTCAATTTGGTCACTATTATCTGTGCAACAATAAGGGCTCCTTTGTTTGCTACTTACCAGTTTTAACACATGAAATACCAATTAAACTCTAATATATATATATATGATCAAGATTTCAAAAATCATGGAGTGGCTTACCATCCCCACCCCCTTATATACTAGATCCACCCATCCAATCATTGTGTTGACAAGTTACAGTATTAATTTCTGGGTAAATTCAAGCAAGCATCCAATTAGATACAAATGAAAGTCAGTAGTTCTTTTAATAATAATAAAAAACAACACCAGTAGGAGCAACAGAAAAGCTCAAAAATACAAAACAACATAATGAAAAAGTTTTGACTTTTACTCCCAACCATAGCAAACTTGACAGTCAAAACCATATTAAACATGACATAGTCTCAACCATATTAAACATGACAAATATTCTCTTAATAATCCAAGACTTCAGCCAAATTTCAAATTAAGAAAATAACAGCAACAAGATACATGCCCCATCAGTGTAGCGACAGAGAATAGCATGACGAGGTAGATTGCAGTGAGTATCCCCGTTCAGTTGGTGGACTTGCACTTAAGCTGTTTTCTATTTAATATGTTTTAAAAGGAAAACAATCAGATGGTAATATAATAACAGAAACAGGTACAATTTCATCAAATAGACCATGTCTTATCAGTATAACTACTGAGTACCGAGAACTCATAATAGATAAAAAAAAGCTCCATCAGCACCCAAATTTAAAATAAGAATATATGTATATAAATGGTTGGTACCAGAGCCTGGTATGGGTCAAAAACATAATTATATAAAGCCACCATAATATACTCCTGACCAACAAAAAAAAAATAAGAGACAAAAGGTCAACAAGTTAGCACGAATGAAACATCAATAATTAACAAGCATATTACTGGTACGTAATAGTGCTTTTATACTGAAGTTCTCAGCTAATGGATGTACATAAGAGACTTTGCCAGATACTTTACCTGTACTGTGGAGAGGTGAGACTGTAGTCCTGACTCCTGATTCAAGCACCCAGCATTGTTTGCACTGAACAAAAAGGGTTACAACAATAATTAAATGAAAAATGAAGAGACTAACATTATTGGGGTAGATTAGGACGAAAGAGGAACATGGATACAAGGATTTTAGCTTTGTAAATATAGATTGCTGGTACCATGGTTCAGAGGTTAGGTGAAAGCTTTTTTGTATGAATTCTGTAAATTCTTGAGTGCCTCCAACTCAGCTAGTTCCATCTTTGTCACATCACCAGACCCCATATCCTCTATCCTTTTGAGAGTTGCTTGAAGGGCCTCCTTCTTCTTTTTCCCTGCTTCCAGTCTGGTCGTAAGCTCTGACAGCTGCTGACTCAGAGCTGTCTGAGAATTGGAAATCGATTCTGCTGGTGATTGTTCCGAAGGGAGGCCAATGACCTTAGCAAACAAAGAAGGGCTGTTTGCAGGGTAGGCACAACTAAACGGATTTCCAGCAGGAGAGAAAGCGAGGACTTCGACATGGGCCCCGCATAGAACAGATAGTTCCTTGGCCTTATTGAATAGGCCCTGGCGACGCTTTGTGAAGGTCACCTGCCGTGCATTCTTGTTTTCAATCTTCTCAAGCGGTAGTTTCCTTCTACCTGAACTTCTCTTTCTTTTGAGCGGGCTAGGGCTAGGGCTAGCTTGAACTTCTCTTTCATCAGTGTTGATTGCCATGAGCGCGAGCTGTGCAGGTTGCTCTGCCATTGATTGAACCTGGAAATCTCTATATTTTAATTCGTGTGCCGTTGGAGATGAAGAGAAGCAACAACTTGTAAGATTTTCAATTCCATTTTCGTAATATGCATTAGGGTTTAAGAAAAAAAAATTTAAAAATGGTTTTTATTTCTCTGATTATGGAAATGAATCCAATCAGAGAATTAAAAACCATTTTCTTAATTTTTTTCTTAAACCCTAATCCACATTACGAAAATGGAATGGAAAATCTTACAAGTACTTGCTTCGCTTCGTCAATTAATTAGCTAAACATATAAAATTAACAAATGCTAATTCATTTTGAGTACGTCAATTAATTAGCTAAACATATAAAATTCACAAATGCTAATTCATGTTGAGTAAAGTACGAAACAGGGTTTAAGTCGATTGTTTTGTTTTCATGAAACAGCTTCAGAAATCAGAAATCAGAACTCAAGAAAAAAGAGAGAAAAAAAACCTATAATTTAAGTTTCATGGTAATGGAACGGGCCTAATACCTAATACGCCTTATTTCCAAAAAAACAGAGAAATGAAAACCTTTTTTTTTCTTATACCCAAACCCTAACCCTAACCCTAATATGCTAATTCATTCTGAGTAGAGTACGAATCAAGGTTTAGGTCGATTGTTTTGTTTTCATGGTACAGCTTCAGAAATAAAAAATCAGAAATCAAGAAAAAAGAGAGATAAAAACCTATAATTTATGTTTCAAGGTAATAAAACGGGCCTAATACCTCATACGCCTTATTTCCTAAAAAAAAGAGAAATACAAACCAATTTTTTTTCTTAAACCCTAACCCTAATGCAAATTACGAAATTAGAATTGAAAATCCTTACACGTTGTTGCTTTTCTTCGTCCACTTTTCTCATCTTTCCGTCACCAGTCGGAGCCATCTGCTAATCCGCGACTTGAGTTGAGGATTTTCGGGAAGAAAGAAAGAATGATGGAAGGGTTTACTGTCCAAGGAATGAAAGAACAAGGGATTTAAAAAAGAGTACGAGAGATGTTTTTTATAGACAGGCATGTTTAAATTTAAACAAAAGAATCCGTTAGAAAGTTCTAACAGGGGATCGGCGGTTAGAGAGCTTTTTTTAGCTCTAGTGGTAATTTCGGGAAAGGGTGCGGAGGGAGCCAATTTCGGGGAAGGGGATTACTGGATGCCTCCAGTGAATCGACGAATTTCTTCTAAATTTTTCCATCAGATCGTAGTCGTAGCATCATTTAATGCATAAGAGGCTGCCGACATTTTTATCCATGCCCATAAATTCATAAAATTCGCCAACTCTGCCCATTAAATCCAAATTCGGTTAAAACTACCCAAACCGGCTATTTAATAGCCAGTTTTTAATTTTTATTAGAACTGACGGTTTAATAGCCGGTTTCTATTTTTTTTTTTTTTTAAAGTTATAATTTTTTTTAAAGGTTTAGAAATTTTTGATATGTTGTTTTGAAATTAGATAGAAAAATATATAATTTAGTTTATTAGAATGACTGAAACAAATAATCCGGATCAATATTTTTCAGATCAGGTTTTTCGCGGCTGTAAGAAAAAGTAAAATATTTCATTGTGTGTTATTGGAAAAAAATAAAACAGCCATAACTTAAAAAAAAATGAAATGTATCAAGGGTCGGAAATATCGTTTTTTTTTTTTAACTTTAAACGGTCATAACTTTTGCTAGAAAAGTCGGATTTACGCGTATGACCCCAATTCAGAAAGGGGAGGAGGAGACGGTGGTGACCATCACCCTGGGGTGTAACCCCGGATATCCGACAAATTAGAATCGCCAAAAAACGTCGTTTAGTGCCTTAAAAATTAAGTTTAAGATTTTTAGTGTCTTAATTGAATTTTTTTATGTTAAAAAATACTTTTCAGCACTGGGAAATGCATCAGTAGCAAGTGCAATTGCCACAGGAGAAGTCTCATACAAGCATTTTGTCTTCTGGTTCGATTTCAAGGACTGAAGGGTATATGCTCTAGCCATCCTGTAATTATAATATAGTTTACTAGTTCCGTTAATTCTAAGAAGCGTAGGCATTTTTTTGCAAATTAGTAGTCTAGATAGGAACATTATATGGAATATATCACCTGATTTTGTCTTGAAAATGTAAAGCATGTTTAGATAATTAGGTTCGTGTATTGGTTTGAGTATCAGAGATATACTTGTTTTGTGTATTTACCTAGAAGTGACTTTTGAACGGAGATCAATTTAATTTTTTCCAATAACACACAATGAAATATTTTAATTTTTCTTACAGCTGCGAAAAACCCATTGTGAAAAATATTGATCCGGGTTATTTGTTTTAGTCCTTCTAATAAACTAAATTATATATTTTTCTATCCAATTTAAAAAAAAAACATATCAAATTTTTTTAAAACTTTAATAATTTTTTTTTTTAACTTTTTCCAAAAAAAAAAAAAAAAATAGGGACCGGCTATTAAATAGCCGGTTTGGGTAGTTTTGATAGAATTTCATTTTGATGGGCAGAGTTGGCGAAATTTAAGTTTCGATGGGCATGGATAAAAATGACTGAAGGGGCTGTGTGCACCATGCGGTTTCGGCCGCTTGGCCCATCTCTCTATACATATATTTTTAAGAGTAAAGATTTTGTCCCCCTCCATTTAGTCCCCTAAATGTCCCCCTAACTAACTTATCCATAAAAAAGTACAATGGGGACAACTAACTAACTAGGAGAAACATTAATTACTTGAGGGATCACTTAAATTTGAAAAAAATTACAATTGGTGTGCACATTTATGAACACTTATGCGCGCAAGTATTCTTATATAATATATCAAGTATTCATACCTAAGATATTAAGTATTTAAACAAAAAACTGGACATAAAATTTCTTTTTTCCATAGTCACACATCCATCTTTTACATATTTTTAGAAGTTGATTTTTTTTTCTCCGTTTAATCTAATCAATATTTCTAACGATCTGTGAGGAATTTTGCAAATCTAAAACCACAAATATTTTCTACGTAATTTTCTCTTTCAAATGAGATCCATGATGAAGCACTTTTTGGTTCTTCGTCGTTCAAGTACTCATACCTCGACATGCAAGTATTCATACCTTGTAGTGTGAATACTTTCAATCTTATAGTGTGAATACTTACATTATATTTGCACCGATATTAAAGATCTCATGCATTACCTGAGTGTTCCGGATTATGATCGGACGGTCTGTATCTAAACACAAACGGTGCGTTCATGCAGAGAATGCTGAATTGATTCACAAGAATCTCAAGAAAATTTTGATCTATATAATTGCTGGACTATAATATTTTCAATTCATACTTTAGTTATAGGTATGAATACTTTCACCAGTACCTATCAATACATTTAAGCACCAAATAGATTAACTGATTTATCACCATAACAATTCACACTTCAATGCGTAACTATGAATACTTAAAATTTTAGATATTAATATTGTTACTAAAACTTCAATGTTTAGGTATGAATACTTGATGTTAATATTTTTATTAGAAATACTTGATATTTTAGGTATGAATACTTGATATATTATATATTAATACTTGCGTGCATATGCATTCGTACTTGTGCATCGTATAAGTATGAATACTTTTCTCAGTATATATCAATATGTTCAAGCATCAAACAAATTAAAGTTATTTTACAACATAACAATTCACACTTCAATGTGTAAGTATGAATACTTGATGTTAATATTTTTATTAAAAATACTTGATATCTTAGTTATGAATACTTGATATCTTATATATTAATAATTGCGTGCATAGGCATTCGTACTTGTGCACAGTTTTTTTAGAAATATATTTTGTATTTTAGGTATGAATACTTGCATTACGAGATGTAAATACTTGCTCGACAAGGTGTAAATCATTTAGGAATTTCTCAGAAATATTTTACAACATAAAAATTCACACTTCAATGCGTAAGTATGAATATTTTAATATTCTAGTATGAATATTTTAATGTTCTAGTATGAATATTTTATATGTTTTAGTATGAATACTTTGTAGTTTGAATATTTTATAGTAACTTTGAATATGTTATATGTTGAATATTTGCTAATAAGTATATGTATACATGTAATGTTTTAGTGTGAATATTTACATGTTTTAGTATGAATACTTTGTAGTTTCTATATTTACTAATAATGATACATTCAAAGTTATAGAATGAGTACTTTATATATTTTTAGTATGAATACTTTCTAAATTTAGTATGAATACTTGTATGTCGAGGTATGAGTACTTGAACAATAAATAACCCGAAAGTACTTCATCATGGATCTCATTTGAAAGAGAAAATGTTTGTGGTTTTAGATTTACAAAATTCCTCATAGATTGTTAGAAATATTGACGAGATTAAATGGAAAAAAAAACCCCACTTCTAAAAATGTGTAAAGGATGGGTGTGTGACTAGAGATAAAAGAAAGTTGATGTCCAGTTTTTTGTTTAAATACTTGATGTTTTAGGTATGAATACTCGATATATTATTTAAGAATACTTGCGTGCATAAGTGTTCATACATGTCCATGTTAGTTGTAAAAATTTTCAAATTTAAGTGGTCTCCAAAGTAGTTATTGTTTATCCAAGTTAGTTAGTGGTCCCCATCATACTTTATGGATAAGTTAGTTAGGTTTATGGATAAGTTAGTTAGGGAGACATTTAGGGGATAGAATGGGGGGACTATTAGTCACTCCTTATTTTTAATGGACAAATTTATATGATTTAGTTATTTTTTCATGAAAATATTTAAATGAACTGTTTTTCCCATTAAACTGACTTGAATTATTACATCGTCGGTTTTAATCAATTAAAATTCATATTGATATTAAAAAATTACAGTTTTATACTTTCTTTTAAAATAATTGTATCACGGTACTAAGGGATGCAAAAAGATCAAATACAAATTGGAAATCAGATAGTGGTCAAACCATATCATAGCATCTACTTTCTAATCTGATGTGACAGTTTTTAAATTAGTTTCAGAGATTTAGATGGATTTCTTATTTAGTAACTTTACTCAATAATTTCTTAATAATAAATCGTTTATGAACTATGACGTGGTAAAATTATCGGTCTGTATTCGCTCAATTTTTTCAATATGTTTTAATTAGATACTGATGTGGCATTATTCTACAGAATTTATTTTTATGAACTTTAAATGTTAAATATTAAAATGATTGTGAACGTAAATAAAAGAATAAGCAAGTGCATGAGCAGTTTTGAACCATTATTGCTATTGTATTTGTGCGAACTGCATACTCCATCAGGAGTTTTACTTTTGCCTGAGTTATACCTCTCTGCTGTTGATTATACTCTTTCATCTATTGGTTTCTCTCAAAGTGTATCTCACACATTAAATTTCTGAAATAAAATTTAAAATAAAATTTCATGGTGATATGGTGTGTACGTAATTGTAGAGAAGGAAATTTGTTACGGTATGACTAGTCACGTCACGTCATGTGTGTCGATTACGTGACGTGACTCGCGTGTCGCATGACGTGATCATTCGCGTGGCGTGACCGTATTCGAACGAAAATTACATGTCACGTCACGTCACGTCACGTTATGAAACACAGAGTATCCAACTTTTTTTATGTATAGAGTATTCAGATGTTTCTTTTAGTGTATGTTCAGTGATATTAGTACTCATGTAGTACTGATTTATATTTTCTCTAGTTTAGTCTAATAAATATTTATAATTTGAATTTTGAAAGTAATGTTAATAGCCTTTTTTAAAAAATAATAATATTTGCAACATTATTTACTTATTTTAGAATTTTTTATTTGCGTCACGACACGTCACGTCACGTGTAATCATGTCACGTATGGTCACAGCGTGACTACGTGTGACGTGACCATCCGCCTCTATTTTGGTTACGTCACGTGAAAAAAAAAAGTTAATCATGTCACATCACGTGACCAAATCACGGCGTGTTTGTCACGTCACGTCACGGCGTGTCATGTATTTCCTTCTCTATATAATTGTATGAGCACGTAGAATATATTCTTTTGATGTCCCTCTAGTTACACAACTTGTACTTTGACCCAGGTGCTTGAAAACATTCAGGTCCTTAAATTCGTACCATGCACTATCTTGTCAATGAAATTAGCTTAAGATGAAAAAATACTGGAAACAAATCTGCTGCGATTCTTTGAAATCGCAGGTTCCTGCTTGTATAAATCAAAAACATAATTATATAAAGCCACCATAATATACTCCTGACGAACAAAAAAAATAAGAGACAAAAGGGCAACAAGTTAGCACGAAGAAGCATAATGAAACATCAATAATTAACAAGCATATTACTGGTACGTAATAGTGCTTTTATACTGAAGTTATCAGCTAACGGATGTACATAAGAGACTTTGTCAGATACTTTACTGGTATGTAATAGTGCTTTTATTCTGAAGGGACTAGGGAGGCCAATAACCTTAGCAAACAAAGAAGGGTTGTTTTCAGGGTAGGCACAACTAAACAGATTTCCAGCAGGTGAGAAAGCGAGGACTTTGACATGGGCCCCACATAGAACAGAGAGTTCCTTGGCCTTACGGAATAGGCCCTGCAGGAGACGCTTTGTGAAAGTCACCTGTCGTGCATTCTTGTTTTCAATCTTCTCAAGCGGTAATTTCCTTCTACCTGAACTTCTCTTTCTTTTGAGCGGGCTGGATGCATGCCCTTGGTAAGATAATACTGAGTTAGAGGGTTTTTTAGTGGATGTTGTGTGAAGTTTGCACTTGGTAAGCTTGAACAAGAGAAGGGAAAATGATGACGAATTAGAGAGTTGTGCAAAGCCATATTATTTACATTGATTTCTTCTAATATCTTATTTTATAAAATCTGTTCAATTAGTTGAATTGTTGTAGTATCATCTTTACTTTTAATAGGTTAAACAAAGATGCATTTGATCTATTGTATTTTCTTGACTTATATGTTCTGGATTTATAATAAATACTCGTGTGAATGGCAAAAAAAAAAATCATACAAATTTGATTGTCCCTTCTTAGTAGTTAAATCATGAAAATTTTGTGTACGTCTTTGAAACAATAATAGTGGTATTTACAAAATCAATTTGTTAGATAGTAGTTACTTCATACATTTTTGTTTGATGATACATATTGAACTTGAAAAAATAAAAAATAGGTTGTTGCCACACACAAAAAAAAAAAGTTGTTACCTATTTAATTAGATCGTGCAAGTTTGCTAGGACTTCTTTTTGGACATCATTTGGGAAATAAAAATATATATTGAAGAAAAAAAGTTTAAATTAACATAAATAATATCAAATATACAACATATAAAAAAATATCTACAAATTTTAATAAATAAACAAAAAAATAAAGTAGCTATATAATCTCTTATATTGAAATAGAATATATACTTACATATTGATAACATTTTTCAGTAAAGAGGAAGATTATCTTACATTAGGATTATTTTTTGGAATTCGTTCTGCAAATAAAAGTACATATTATAAAAAAAAATATCAAATATAATGAAACAATATTATATATATAATTATTTATAAATAAATTTGACAAATCTCACATCCATTTTACTGTTTTTTCCATCTGATCTGCATCTAACGCTTCTCAACAATTAATCTCTCGCAACTCCAATTGTGATCACTGGTCAGTAGTAGAGAAGGAAATACATGACACGCCGTGACGTGACGTGGCAAACATGCCGTGATTTGGTCACGTGGCGTGACATGACGGGACCAAAATGGCGGCGGTGGTCACGTCACGCGAATGGTCACGTCACGTGTAGTCACGCCGTGGCCATACGTGACGTGACTTGTCGTGACGTAAATTAGTCATGTCAATTTTTTTTATATTTTAATTTAAATTGTTGAAAATTTAGAAAAAAGATATAAAAAATTCTAAAATAAGTGAATAATGTTGTAAAGATTATTTTTTTTAGGAAATGTTGTATCTAACATTACTTAAAAAATTCAAATTACAAGCATTAATTAGACTAAACTAAAGAAAATAAAAATTAGTACTACATGAGTACCAATATCACTGAACTTACACTAAAATAAAAATATGAATACTCTATACATATAAAAAAAAGTTAGATATTTTATGTTTCAAACCGTGACGTGACGTGACGCATATTTTCACTAGAATATGGTCACGTCATGCGAATAATCACGTCTCGCGTCACGCGAGTCACGTCACGTAATCGACACACGTTCCGTGACGTGACGTTAACGTGACTAGTCACGTTGTGACAAATTTTCTTCTCTAGTCAGTAGCTTGAAAAGCTACTGATTAATTTTTCACCCTTGTCGTTTGATGTGACATCTGTTACAATTTGAATTTTGTTCTTTGTATATAAAATTGATTAATCATCAAAACTATAATCTGTGTAAAGCGAAAAAATAAATAAAAATAAAGGTGCATGAACAGAACTTAATTATGATGAGGCGTTCTTTTTTAGAATTAATTAATGTGTCACACGATAATAAAATCTGATGAATTCTGTGAAGGAATTGTGGACACTACATTAGTCAGAACATTTCTTGAATAAAATTGGAAAAAGTATGAACCGTTCGATGCAAATCATCACTTCCAGATTCCTGAGATAGAGAAATATATGGGGAAGTATTAAATATTTGGTACCCTCTCTAACTTTCCCGTTCCAAGCATCTTTCTCCATATTATTAAGTGCCATATTATATCTGCTTGTTCAATGAGTCGAAGAAAGAAGAAAGAAGTGGTAATTTGGGGACACGAAACTAATTAAATGGATTAATTATAATAATAGAAGGGATTCTGAATGGTGGGCCTCTTTCTGTCAGAGTTGTTGCATCCCTATTAATTAATTATACCACAGTGGGAGAAGGTGAGGTTTCAAAAGAGAGAGGGTGCCAAGCCATGAGCCTATTATACTCTAAATTGAGACTACCATTGATGGGTTTATCCATTTTAAGCCTGATTTTTTGTTTCGTAGTTGTACTCCAACGAATATTAGACAAATAATTTTTTTTCTAAATAATAACGAAATACTTCCATCCGATAAACAATGACTATAATCTTTTATGGTAAAGGTCGAATATTCTGGTACGATTCAGGGCCTAAAATGTGATTACTTTTTTAGCATTTGTAATGTCCTCGGGACGTACTAGATGAAATAAGCTGAAGATAATTGTAATTAGAATAATTAACTTATAAGAAGTTAATTGGCAGCGTTTAGAATAACTATATAATTAGGTGGGATATTTCAATTACTAATGTTATTCTAGTCTATGAATAAAATGAATTGAAAATTTGGAAGTTTATTTTTCTCAATCTTTTATTCTTTCATACATTCACTACTACATAAATGATAATCCTACACTGCATATCGCACACATTTTCTCTAATTTCATATAAAAACCGTGGACCACATAGGTTTTTTAATTTAAAAGTCCGTAAAATCTGTGGGAATCCTACACCGATATTTATTAAAGAATCCGTGTAGAATTGTTTAGAAAAAAAAACCGTGTAGGAATTATTAGAGAGCTACACGGATTGTTGATAATAAATCCATGAAGAAAGATAAGAATTGTACACAGATTGTTTTATAAAATATTGATCTGATTGGAATGTTAATTTCAGCAAATGTTAAGATGGTATTCGAAGGTTAAAATTATGTGAATATCAATAATTGAGAAGTAATTTTGCAGCTTGATTTAAAATTTATTCAGGATTGTCAATTGATCCCAACCTGTAAAATTTACTGATAGGATGTTTCATCAAGATTATTACAGAATGACTGCACAAGTAATAGTTCTGATCTTGACAACTATTGTTAGATTAATGTGCTTAGATTTTGCGATAATTGCAAGTTCTCAAATTCATTCATTGAGTAACGTTATTATTTACAACCAGTTTTGTTTGATTGCCCCATTTCAGGTTACATATCGTTGCATGCAGTTACTTTGACCTTCTTCATTTTTCTTGTTATAGTTCCATAGACTTGTATATGCGGCAGATTAGTGATCTATTTAAATGAAAAATATCTGACAACTAAATTTCCTCATATTCTCATTATAAGAATAGAACTTCTGAGCATCTAATCCCACTGTTTCATAATTAACCGGTCACCACTTTGTCTGAAAGCAAGACAACTAATGCTTTTCTTCAGTCTAATATTCAAATTGGTCACTATTATCTGTGTAACAATAAGGGCTCCTTTGTTTGCTACTTACCAGGGTTAACACATGAAATGCCAGTTAAACTCTAATACCAGTGTTAGCATCCCAACCCCTTATATACTAGATCCACCCATCCAATCATTGTGTTGACAAGTTACAGTATTAATTTCTGGGTAAATTCAAGCAAGCATCCAATTAGATACACACGAAAGTCAGTAGTTTTTTACTAATAATAAAAAACAACAACAGTAGGAGCAACAGAAAAGCTCAGAAATACAAAACAACAGAATGAAAAAGTTTTGACTTTTACTCCCAACCATAGCAAACTTGACAGAGTCTCAACCATATTAAACATGACAAATATTCTCTTAATAATCCAAGACTTCAGCCAAATTTCAAATTAACAAAATAACTGCAACAAGATACATGCCCCATCAGTCTAGCCACAGAGAATAGCATGACGAGGTAGATTGCAGTGAGTATCCCCGTCCAGTTGGTGGACTTGCACTTAAGCTGTTTTCTATTTAATATTTTTTAAAAGGAAAACAATCAGATGGTAATATAATAACAGAAACAGGTACAATTTCATCAAATAGACCATGTCTTATCAGTATTACTACTGAGTACCGAGAACTCATAATAGATAAAAAAAAGCTCCATCAGCACCCAAATGTAAAACAAGAATATATGTATATAAATGGTTGGTACCAGAGCCTGGTATGGGTCAAAACATAATTATATAAAGCCACCATAATATACTCCTGATGAACAAAAAAAAAAAAAAGAGACAAAAGGTCAACAAGTTAGCATGAAGAAGCATAATGAAACATCAATAATTAACAAGCGTATTACTGGTACGTAATAGTGCTTTTATACTGAAGTTCTCAGCTAACGGATGTACATAAGAGACTTTGCCAGTACTTTACCTGTACTGTGGAGAGGGGAGACTGTAGTCCTGACTCCTGATTCAAGCACCCAGCATTGCTTGCACTGAACAAAAAGGGTTACAACAATAATTAAATGAAAAATGAACAGACTAACATTATTTGGGTAGATTAGGACGGAAGAGGAACATGGATACAAGGATTTTAGCTTTGTAAATATAGATTGCTGCTGAGATAAAAATATATATATATATATATACACACACATTGCTGGTACCATGGTTCAGAGGTTAGGTGACAGCTTTTGTATGAATTCTGTAAATTCTTGAGTGCCTCCAACTCAGCTGGTTCCATCTTTGAGACATCAGCAGACCTGATATCCTCTATCATTTTAAGAGTTGCTTGAAGGGCCTCCTTTTTTTTCCCTGCTTCCAGTCTGGTCATAAGCTCTGACAGCTGCTGACTCAAAGCTCTCTGAGAATTGGAAATCGATTCTGGTGGTAATTGTTCCGAAGGGAGGCCAATGACCTTAGCAAACAAAGAAGGGCTGTTTGCAGGGTAGGCACAACTAAACGGATTTCCAGCCGGTGAGAAAGCGAGGACTTCGACATGGGCCCCGCATAGAACAGAGAGTTCCTTGGCCTTATTGAATAGGCCCTGGCGACGCTTTGTGAAGGTCACCTGCCGTGCATTCTTGTTTTCAATCTTCTCAAGTGGTAGTTTCCTTCTACCTGAACTTCTCTTTCTTTTGAGCGGGCTAGGGCTAGGGTTAGGGCTAGCTTGAACTTCTCTTTCATCAGTGTTGATTGCCATGAGCGCGAGCTTTGCAGGTTGCTCTGCCTTTAATTGAACCTGGAAATCTCTATATTTTAATTCGTGTGCCGTTGGAGATGAAGAGAAGCAACAACTTGTAAGATTTTCAATTCCATTTTCGTAATATGCACAAGGGTTTAAGAAAAAAAATTTAAAAAATGGTTTTTATTTCTCTGATTATGGAAATGAATCCAATCAGAGAATTAAAAACCATTTTCTTAATTTTTTTTCTTAAACCCTAATCCAAATTACGAAAATGGAATGGAAAATCTTACAAGTAGTTGCTTCGCTTCGTCAATTAATTAGCTAAACATATAAAATTAACAAATGCTAATTCATTTTGAGTACGTCAATTAATTAGCTAAACATATAAAATTCACAAATGCTAATTCATGTTGAGTAAAGTACGAAACAGGGTTTAAGTCGATTGTTTTGATTTCATGAAACAGCTTCAGAAATCAGAAATCAGAACTCAAGAAAAAAGAGAGGAAAAAACCTATAATTTAAGTTTCATGGTAATGGAACGGGCCTAACACCTAATACGCCTTGTTTCCAAAAAAAACAGAGAAATGAAAACCTTTTTTTTTTCTTAAACCCAAACCCTAACCCTAATATGCTAATTCATTCTGAGTAGAGTACGAATCAAGGTTCTGGTCGATTGTTTTGTTGTCATGGTACAGCTTCAGAAATAAAAAAAATCAGAAATCAAGAAAAGAGAGAGATAAAAACCTATAATTTAAGTTTCAAGGTAATAAAACGGGCCTAATACCTCATACGCCTTATTTCCTAAAAAAGAGAGAAATACAAACCATTTTTTTTTCTTAAACCCTAACCCTAATCCAAATTACGAAATTGGAATTGAAAATCCTTACACGTTGTTGTTGCTTCTCTTCGTCCACTTTTCTCCTCTTTCCGTCACCAGTCGGAGCCATCTGCTAATCCGCGATTTGAGTTGAGGGTTTTCGGGATGAAGAGAGAATGATGGAAGGGTTTACTGTCCAAGGAATGAAAGAACAAGGGATTTGAGGGAGAGGTAAAAAGAGAGCATGAGAGATGTTTCTTATAGACTGGCATGTTTAAATTTGAACAAAAGAATCCGTTGGAAAGTTCTAACAGGGGTATCGGCGGTTAGATAGCTTTTTTTAGCTCCGGTGGTAATTTCGGGAAGGGGAGCGGAGGGAAGTAATTTTGGGGAAGGGTTTACTGGATGCCTCCAGTGCATCCACGAATTTCCTCTAAAATTTTCCATCGGATGAGATCGTACGGTGCATCATTTAATGCATAAGGGGCTGTGTGCACCATGCGGCTTGGGCCGCTTGGCCCATCTCTCTATACATATATTTATAATAGACAAATTTATATGAGGAGGGATCCAATTACACTCTTTTTTTTGACACATCATGACATTGTTTTTTTTATAGATTAATTTTGCGATTTCAAAATTCAAATAGTCAATCCAAACCGTTTAACATGATTGATATACTAAAATGTGCTTGGAGATCAAATTTTACATTTTTTTGAATTTTTTTTACTATTTATTAAGATGGTTACAAAATCACTGTTTTTCAATGGTCCGAAAACAATGATTTTGTAACCATCGTAATAAATAGTAAAAAAATTCAAAAAAATGTAAAATTTGATCTCCAAGCACATTTTAGTATATCAATCATGTCAAACGGTTTGGATCAACTATTTGGACTTTGAAAATGGTAGGTGTCAAAATGTGTAAAAAAAAAAGGTGTAACTTGATCCCTCCTCAATTTATATATATACTTATGATTTAGTTATTTTTTCATGAAAATATTTAAATGAACTGTTTTTCCCATTAAACTAACTTGAATTATTACATCGTCGGTTTTAATCAATTAAAATTTATATTGATATTAAAAAATGACAATTTTATACTTTCTTTCAAAATAATTGTATCACGGTACCAAGGAATGCAAAAAGATCAAATACAAATTGGAAATCAGATAGTGGTCAAACCATATCATAGCATCTACTTTCTAACTTGATGTGACAATTTTTAAATAAGTTTCAGATATGTAGATGGATTTCTTATTTAACAACTTTGCTCAATAATTTCTTAATAAGAAATCGTTTATGATTTCTTACGTGGTGAAATTATCGGTCCGTATTCGCTCAATTTTTTCAATATGTTTTAATTAAACACTGATGTGGCATCATTCTACGAATTTTGTTTTTATGAACTTTAAATGTTAAATATTAAAATGATTGTGAACGTAAATAAAAGAATAAGCAAGTGCATGAGTAGTTTTGAACCATTATTGCTATTTTATTTATGCAAACTGCATACTCCATCAGGAGTTTTACTTTTGCGTGAGTTATACCTCTCTGCTGTTGATTATACTCCTTCCTCTATTGCTTCCTCTCAAAGTGTATCTCACACATTAAATTTCTTAAATAAGATTTAAAATAAAATTTCATGGTGATATGGTGATATGGTGTGTAATTGTATGAGCACGTAGAATATATTCTTTTGATGTCCCTCTAGTTACCCAAATCAGCTGCGATTCTTTGGAATCGCAGGGTTCTTGCTTGTCTAAATCAAAAACATAATTATATAAAGCCACCATAATATACTCCTGACGAAAAAAAAAAAGAGACAAAAGGTCAACAAGTTAGCACGAAGAAGCATAATGAAACATCAATAATTAACAAGCATATTACTGGTACGTAATAATGCTTTTATACTGAAGTTCTCAGCTAATGGATGTACATAAGAGAGTTGCTTGAAGGGCCTCATTCTTCTTTTTTCCCTGCTTCCAGTCTGGTCGTAAGCTTTGACAGCTGTTGACTCAGAGCTATCTGAGAATTAGAAATCGATTCTGGTAGTGATCGTTCTGAAGGAAGGCCAATGACCTTAGCAAACAAAGAAGGGCTGTTCTCAGGGTAGGCACAACTAAACGGATTTCCAACAGGTGAGAAAGCGAGTACTTCGACATGGGCTCCGCATAGAACAGAGAGTTCCTTGGCCTTACGGAATAGGCGCTGGCGACGCTTTGTGAAAGTCACCTGTTGACTGTCGTGCATTCTTGTTTTCAATCTTCTCAAGCGGTAATTTCCTTCTACATGAACTTCTCTTTCTTAGTGGATGTGTGCAGTTTGCACTTGGTAAGATAATACTGAGATAGAGGGTTTTTTAGTGGATGTTGTGTGAAGTTTGCACTTGGTAAGCTTGAACAAGAGAAGGAAAAAGGATGACGAATTAGAGAGTAGTGCAAAGCCATATTATTTACATTGATTTCTTCTAATATCTTATTTTATAAAATCTGTTCAATTAGTTGAATTGTTGTAGTATTATCTTTACTTTTAATAGGTTAAACAAAGATGCATTTTATCTACTGTATTTTCCTGACTTATATGTTCTGGATTTATAATAGACAATCGTGTGAATGGTAAAAAAAAATCATACAAATTTGATTGTCCCTTCTTAGTAGATAAATCATGAAAATTTTGTGTCTTTGAAACAATTATAGTGGTATTTACAAAATCAATTTGCTAGATAGTAGTTACTTCATACATTTTTGTTTGATGATACATATTGAACTTGAAAAAAAAGAAAAAATAGGTTGTTGCCACACACAAAACAAAAAGTTATTACCTATTTAATTAGATCGTACAATTTTGCTAGGACTTCTTTTTGGACATCATTTGGGAAATAAAAATATATATTGAAGAAAAAAAATTAAATTAACAGAAATAATATCAAATATACAACATATAAAAAAATATCTACAAATTTTATTAAATAAACAAAAAAAATAAAGTAGCTATATAATCTCTTATATTGAAATAGAATATATACTTACATATTGATAACATTTTTCAGTAAAGAGGAAAATTATCTTACATTAGAATTATTTTTTGGAATTCGTTATGCAAATAAAAGTACATATTATAAAAAAAATATATATATATATAAAATATAATGAAACAATATTATATATATAATTATTTATAAATAAATTTAACATATCTCACATCCATTTTACTGTTTTTTCCGTCTAATCTGCATCTAACGCTTCTCAACAATTGATCTCTCTTTGATAAGTCACAACTCCAATTGTGATCACTGGTCAGTAGCTTGAAAAGCTACAGATTAATTTTTCACCCTTGTCGTTTGATATGTGACATCTGTTACAATTTGAATTTTGTTCTTTTATATAAAATTAATCATCAAAACTATAATCTGTGTAAAGAGAAAAAATAAATAAAAATAAAGGTGCATGAACAGAACTTAATTATGATGAGGCGTTCTTTTTTAGAATTAATTAATGTGTCACGATAATAAAATCTGATGAATTCTGTGAAGGAATTGTCGACACTACATTACTCAGAACATTTCTTGAATAAAATTGGATAAAATATGAACCGTTCGATGCAAATCATCACACTACATTCCCGTTCCAAGCATCTTTCTCCATATTATTAAGTGCCACATTATATTTGCTTGTTCTATCAATGAGTCGAAGAAAGAAGAAAGAAGTGGTATTTTCTTTCCTAATCGATATATTCTTGACAATGTTCTCTTAGGATAGGAGATCATTCATTATAGTAAAAAACATAATCAGAAAGAGGTAGTTATAAAGTTAGATTTTGAAAAGGCCTACGACAAAATACATTGAGGTTATTTGTTGGAGGTACTTACTAGTAGATTTGGTAAACGGTGGATATTATGGATCGAAAATTGGTTATTAAGTTCACAATCATGCGTTAGTGTTAATGGGGATCTTACCCCTTATTTTTTCTGTAAAAGGAGAGTACACCAAGGCGACCCCCTTTCTCCCTTTCTTTTCATATTACCATTCGATACGCTTAGCAAAATATTCAATAAAGACATATCCACCCATATTTTGAGAGGACTGGGCCCTTCTTGTTTTCATAGTAATTCTATTACAAATTGTCATTACGCGGACGATACTATTTTGTTTTTAGAGGCGCACCAAGTTGTTGTTGAAGCTGCTTAGTGGGCTTTACAAGCCTTCGAGGCAGTGTTGGGAATTAGAGTGAACTTAGATAAAACATAATTATTTGGTATCAATACTAATCGGAGCTTAAAATTAGCCCAAACTTTTAGATGCAAAACTGCTACCTTTCCCATTAAATACCTTGGTTTACCTCTTCATGATAAGAAACTTAGTGTGCAAGATTGGCGATTCTTAGTTGATAAAGTTGAGAAAAAACTCAACAATTGGAAAGGGCAAATACTATCATTAGGAGGCCGAACAACTCTGCTTAATGCAGTGTTATCTGTTGTTCCGTTATATGATTTCTCACTTTTAAAATACCTAGCTCGGTCATTAAAGAAATAGATAAAATTCATTGTCGGTTCTTATGGCAGGGGACGGATAAGCACAAGAAAAAATATTCTCTTGTTAATTGGCCATCTCTGTGTATGGCCAAAGAGTTTGGTGGTTTAGGTATACTTAATTTACGTCATATGAACATCTCACTACTTACCAAGTGGTGGTGGAAGCTGAAAAACCCTGATTTTACCAGTAAATAGAAAACCTTGATCACTTACGTCTACATTACAGAACATAATACTGATTATTCACCATTCTGATTAGCTATCCAAAAATTAAAGTCATTAGGCTATCTTAGTATTACTTTTACACCTGGTACACAATCTACTGTCCGGTTTTGGGAAGACATTTGGCACAGTAACTGTACTTTTGCCTCTTTGTATCCACAACTATATAACATATGTTCGAATAAAAAAGTGCTGCTAACATCTGTTATTAATACACGTGGGGGGGGGGGGTGTTAGATTTAGAAGGACTCTTGTGGGGATTGATAAACAAGAGTGGGCTTCCATTCTACACACCATTAGTTCTATTTCTTTTACTCACTCACATGATAAAGTTTCTTGGCAATGGGAACCAACAGGGGCATTTTCGGTTAGATCGTTATATAAAATTTTAAATTTCAGAGGGGAACATGTTGCTCATCCAATACTGTGGTGGTCGATACTAATTCCTCATAAAATACAAATTTTCATGTGGTTAACTTGTCAATATAAAATTCTGACAAAAGACCATCTCAAAACCAAAGGGTGGCAAGGTTCTATACAGTGCCAATTTTGCAATAAAGAGGAATCTGTAAACCATTTGTTTATCACTTGTTCATTAGCTCACCAAGTTTGGTTTTGGATGGGTGAATGTCATCAACATTTCACTAACTAGTCTAATATGGAGGACATTATAACATTTGCTTTGGCTTTACCAAAACATGACAAAACTGCATTTTTAATGGTGTTAAGTGCTTTATGTTGGACAATTTGGAAGCACCGTAATGAACTTTGTTTCCAAAAAGTTCAACTCAAAATGGGTAGAAATATTATCTTTCTCATTATATCTCTTCTTAAATATTGGTTAAGTGCCAAGAAAACCAAGCAACAGGTTAGAGAGGGAGCTCAAGTGTGGATGCCTACTGAAGAAATGCTAGAGCAAATTCCTATTTGTGTGTGGCTGCCAGGGGATGACCAGCTCGAGCTTTATCAGCATGATGACTGTTTTCTAATTTTGAGTATACAGGTAGTGGATGCTTATAGGTTAGTGCCATGAGCAATGGGAGACAGTTGCTTGCTAGCAAGAAGTTCCAATAGTATGTTAGGGAACAAGTAGGGGTCAAGCGAATGAGATATTACTTTTGGACATACTATTTTTGGGTCTTTGTCAGTAGGGTTTAAGGCATGATATTTTACTTTTAGACATTTTATTTTGGGGGCCATGTCTAATTGGTAGCTGGTGTTGTGTAATTTAACTTCGTTTCTCTAATGAAGCTAGGCTAAGGCCTTTTTCTCGGAAAAAGAAGAAGGGATTCTAAATGGTGGGCCTCTTTTTATCAGAGTTGCTGCACCCTTATTAATTATACCACAGCGGGAGAAAGGAGAGGTTTCAAAAGTGAGAGGGAGCCAAGTCATGAGCCTATTATACTCTAAATTGAGACTACCATTGATGGGTTTATCCATTTTAAGCCTGATTTTTTGTTTCGTAGTTGTACTCCAACGAATATTAGACAAATAATTTTTTTATCTAAATAATAACAAAATACTTCGATCCGATAAACAATGACTATAATCTTTTATGGTAAAGGTCGAATATTCTGGTACGATTCAGGGCCAAAAATGTGATAACTTTTTTAGCATTTGTAATGTCCTTGGGACGTACTAGATGAAATAAGCTGAAGATAATTGTAATTAGAATAATTAACTTATAAGAAGTTAATTGGCAGCGTTTAGAATAACTATATAATTAGGTGGGATATTTCAATTACAAATATTATTCTAGTCTATGAATAAAATGAATTGAAAATTTGGAAGTTTATTTTTCTCAATCTTTTATTCTTTCATACATTCACTACTATAGAAATGATAATCCTACACTGCATATCGTACACTCTCTAATTTAATATAAAAACCGTGGACCACATAGGTTTTTTTTAAAGTCCGTAAAAATTTGTGGGAATCCTACACCGATATTTATTAAAGAATCCGTGTAGAATTGTTTACAAAAAAAAACCGTGTAGGAATTATTAAAGAGCTACACGGATATTCAACAAAAATCAATGTTAGAATAGCTACACGGATTTTTGACAATAAATACATGAACGAAGATAAGAATTGTACACAGATTGTTTTATAAAATATTGATCTGATTGGAATGTTAAAATTATGTGAATATCAATAATTGAGAAGTAATTTTGCAGCTTGATTTAAAAATTATTCAGGATTGTCAATTGATCCCAACCTGTAAAATTTACTGATAGGATGTTTCATCAAGGTTATTACAGAATGACTGCACAAGAAATAGTTCTGATCCATTGACAACTATTGTTAGATTAATGTGCTCAGATTTTGCGATAATTCATGTGCGAGCAAGTTCTCAAATTCATTCATTGAGTAACGTTATTATTTACAACCAGTTTTGTTTGATTGCCCCATTTCAGGTTACATATCGTTGCATGCGGTTACTTTGACCTTCTTCATTTTTCTTGTTATAGTTCCATAGACTTGTATATGCAGCTGATTAGTGATCTATTAAAATGAAAAATATCTGACAACTAAATTTTCTCATATTCTCATTATATGAATAGAACTTCTGAGCATCTAATCTCACTGTTTCATAATTAACCGGTCACCACTTTGTCTGAAAGCAAGATAACTAATGCTTTTCTTCAGTCTGCTATTCAAATTGGTCACTATTATCTGTGTAACAATAAGGGCTCCTTTCTTTGCTACTTACCAGTGTTAACACATGAAATGCTAATTAAACTCTAATATATATATATATATATGATCAAGATTTCAAAAATCATGGAGTGGCTTAGCATCCCCACCCAATCATTGTGTTGACAAGTTGCAGTATTAATTTCTGGGTAAATTCAAGCAAGCATCCAATTAGATACACATGAAAGTAGTTTTTTAATAATAATAAAAAACAACAACAGTAGGAGCAACAGAAAAGCTCAAAAATAAAAAACAACAGAATGAAAAAGTTTTGACTTTTACTCCCAACTTGACAGAGTCTCAACCATATTAAACATGACAAATATTCTCTTAATAATCCAAGACTTCAGCCAACCTTCAAATTAACAAAATAACTGCAACAAGATACATGCCCCATCAGTCTAGCGACAGAGAATAGCATGACGAGGTAGATTGCAGTGAGTATCCCCGTCCAGTTGGTGGACTTGCACTTAAAGCTGTTTTCTATTTAATATTTTTTAAAAGGAAAACAATCAGATGATAATATAATAACAGAAACAGGTACAATTTCATCAAATAGACCATGTCTTATCAGTATTACTACTGAGTACCGAGAACTCATAATAGATAAAAAAAAGCTCCATCAACACCCAAATGTAAAACAAGAATATATGTATATAAAGGTTGGTACCAGAGCCTGGTATGGGTCAAAAACATAATTATATAAAGCCACCATAATATACTCCTGACGAACAAAAAAAAAAAAATAAGAGACAAAAGGTCAACAAGTTAGCACGAAGAAGCATAATGAAACATCAATAATTAACAAGCATATTACTTATACGTAATAGTGCTTTTATATTGAAGTTCTCAGCTAACGGATGTACATAAGAGACTTTGCCAGATACTTTACCTGTACTGTGGATAGGGGAGACTGTAGTCCTGACTCCTGATTCAAGCACCCAGCATTGTTTGCACTGAACAAAAAGGGTTACAACAGTAATTAAATGAAAAATGAACAGACTAACATTATTTGGGTAGATTAGGACGGAAGAGGAACATGGATACAAGGATTTTAGCTTTGTAAATATAGATTGCTGCTGAGATAAAATATATATATATATATATATATATATATATATATATATATATATAGATTGCTGGTACCATGCTTTAGAGGTTAGGTGACAGCTTTTGTATTAATTCTGTAAATTCTTGAGTGCCTCCAACTCAGCTGGTTCCATCTTTGTGACATCAGAAGACCTGATATCATCTATCCTTTTAAGAGTTGCTTGAAGGGCCTCCTTCTTTTTTTTACCTGCTTCCAGTCTGGTCGTAAGCTCTGACAGCTGCTGACTCAGAGCTGTCTGAGAATTGGAAATCGATTCTGGTGGTGATTGTTCCGAAGGGAGGCCAATGACCTTAGCAAACAAAGAAGGGCTGTTTGCAGGGTAGGCACAACTAAATGGATTTCCAGCCGGTGAGAAAGCGAGGACTTCGACATGGGCCCCGCATAGAACAGAGAGTTCCTTGGCCTTATTGAATAGGCCCTGGCGACGCTTTGTGAAGGTCACCTGCCGTGCATTCTTGTTTTCAATCTTCTCAAGCAGTAGTTTCCTTCTACCTGAACTTCTCTTTCTTTTGAGCAGGCTAGGGCTAGGGCTAGGGCCAGCTTGAACTTCTCTTTCATCAGTGTTGATTGCCATGAGCGCGAGCTGTGCAGGTTGCTCTGCCATTGATTGAACCTGGAAATCTCTATATTTTAATTCATGTGCCGTTGGAGATGAAGAGAAGCAAAAACTTGTAAGATTTTCAATTCCATTTTCGTAATATGCATTAGGGTTTAAGAAAAAAATTTTAAAAATGGTTTTTATTTCTCTCATTATGGAAATGAATCCAATCAGAGAATTAAAAACCTTTTTCTTAATTTTTTTCTTAAACCCTAATCCAAATTACGAAAATGGAATGGAAAATCTTACAAGTACTTGCTTCGCTTCGTCAATTAATTAGCTAAACATATAAAATTAACAGATGCTAATTCATTTTGAGTACGTCAATTAATTAGCTAAACATATAAAATTCACAAATGCTAATTCATGTTGAGTAAAGTACGAAACAGGGTTTAAGTCGATTGTTTTGTTTTCATGAAACAGCTTCAAAAATCAGAAATCAGAACTCAAGAAAAAAGAGAGGAAAAGACCTATAATTTAAGTTTCATGGTATTGGAACGGGCCTAATACCTAATATGCCTTATTTCCAAAAAAACAGAGAAATGAAAACTTTTTTTCATTTTTTCTTAAACCCAAACCTTAACCCTAATATGCTAATTCATTCTGAGTAAAGTAGGAATCAAGGTTTAGATCGATTGTGTTGTTTTCATGGAACAGCTTCAGAAATAAAAAAAATCAGAAATCAAGAAAAAAGAGAGATAAAAACCTATAATTTAAGTTTGAAGGTAATAAAACGGGCCTAATACCTCATACGCCTTATTTCCTAAAAAAAAACCAACAGAGAAATACAAACCAATTTTTTTTTTCTTAAACCCTAACCCTAATCCAAATTACGAAATTGGAATTGAAAATCCTTACATGTTGTTGTTGCTTCTCTTCGTCCACTTTTCTCCTCTTTCCGTCACCAGTCGGAGCCATCTTCTAATCCGCGATTTGAGATGAGGGTTTTCGGGAAGATAGAAAGAATGATGGAAGGGTTTACTGTCCAAGGAATGAAAGAACAAGGGATTTGAGGGAGAGGTAAAAAGAGAGCATGAGAGATGTTTTATATAGACTGGCATGTTTAAATTTGAACAAAAGAATCCGTTAGAAAGTTCGGGAACCCATTTTTACAGAGTAGTTTTTAGTGCGTACAGAGTTCGAATTTTTGATGGACCAAAATACCCCTGATCATCAGCGTTCGAATTTTACGGAGTAAATCTTCTGCCTTTGATGTAGGGGTATTTTGGTCCATCAAAAATTCGAACTCTGTACGCACTAAAAACTGCTCTGTAAAAATGGGTTCCCGAAAGTTCTAACAGGGGATCGGCGGTTAGAGAGCTTTTTTTAGCTCTGGTGGTAATTTCGGGAAGGGGTTACTGGATGCCTCCAGTGATTCGACGAATTTATTCTAAATTTTTCCATCAGAATATCAGATCGTACCGTGAATGCATAAGGGGCTGTGTGCCCGGTTTTTTTATTAATAGAAAATAAATTAAATAAATATCGAAAAGGGGGAACGATTTCGGTTTTTTTCGAAATCTAAGAAGAACGGTTACATTGTTCACGTCCTTACGGACGGTTACATTGCCCACGTCCATATTAATCGCCATTAGTCTTAACCCTTAACCCAAACGGAGTCCGAAGAGGAAAAAAAAAAAAAAAAAATAGAGCAACGGACGGGGACAAAATTCCAGTCCCTGTGGACGTTAACAAAATTCACATCCCTGGTGGACGGTGACAAAATCCACATCCTTCAATCCTATTAAACCCAACGCCAAAACAGATTCTGTGTTCGCAAAGTTTGTTTGATTTCATTTTTCGTTCGAAGCATTCAGAGAAGACTAAGACGCATCCTTCAGGAGAAAAAATCATCAGATTCTAAAACTAAGGTATCTCAATTTAATTTATATTTAATTTGTAGTTAGCCAGTAGAATAAATATTTGCTTCTATTAATTTATTTGATAAAGATTGTAATAATTATATATATCTTATGAAAATTATCTACTTGTTAAAATTTGTTATATTTGTTATTTGACATAATTTATATTCTCTAGATTATTTATTTTGTAAGAATTGTAATTTTATGAAAACAAATTTAAAAAAGTATATGTTAAAAAAATTATACGTGATTTATTCATTTATTTTGTAAGAATTGTAAAAATTGTAATTTGAAACAATAAATTATACGTGATTTATTCATTATTTAAATGATACGTTAAAAAAATTATACGTGATTTATTCATTATTTAAATGATACATTAAAAAATTTATACATGATTTATTCATTTATTTGGTAAGAATTGTAAAAATTGTAATTTGAAACAATAAATTATACGTGATTTATTCATTATTTAAATGATACGTTAAAAAAATTATACGTGATTTCTTCGTTTATTTTGTAAGAATTGTAAGAATTGTAATTTGGAACAATAAATTATACGTGATTTATTTATTATTTTGTAGGCTATTGATAAAAAAAAAAATCATGTTAATATTGAGGATTCATTTTGGCGGTCAAATACAATACGGTAAAAGTGGAGTACAGTATAGTACTAGCTCTCAATTCGCATTGAGCGTAACTGGTGAACAATCTTGGTATGATGTGAAAGGTGAAATTTATCGACAACTTGGATATTCCGAAAGTGAGTACAACCTGAAAGCACATGCACGGGTTAATGTTGGTACAACAACCAACCGTTATTATGAGAGCATAGAAATCGTGTGCGATCAGACTTGGAGAGGTATTTATAACCAAAGTATGCTTGCTCAGACTCAGTATTCTTTTGTTGATTTATACATTGAATTGATACCGGAGACACAACGAGAACCTCGACAGACCCAATATGGTGGTAACGATGCTGGTCCCAGCCATTTTGAACCCTATCAGACACAACAAACACCGAGACGAGACCTTTATCTCCATCTGACACAACCAGAACCTCGGGCCAAGTTTTCAGCTGTAAGCTGAGGTTTGAGGCATGCACATTGGGCCAAGTTTTCATTACTTATGATGACTTTATAACTGAAGGTTTCTTTTTTATAACTAAAATTTCCGTCGTGTTCTTTGTATACGACTTTCTCATTATGAACCTTTACCTCGTGTTCACCGTGCAACCCGAGTGGCATGGACTGCATTGACATGCATTTGGTGATCATTTTTCTTAATAGAGCTTCAACTCGCGCTGACCAAGGATGCTCACCGGCTGCTCTATCTTTGAATACTTTTTTTATCCCCATGTGCCTGTCGGAAAGGACGCACATAAACCTATTACCAAATACCTCGATGCGCAACCACTTCATGAACCATCCCCATGTCTTATGACTCTCTTCCTCGACTATTGCAAAAGCTAGGGGAATTAACTGGTTCTCAGCATCGTAACCGCACGCCATCAGCAATCTTCCTTGATACCTGCCAGACAGGAAGCATGCATCAATACTAATGACTGGCCTAAGATGAGGCACTGCAGCAATGCACGGACCGTAAGCCCACACGGCTGCCTTAAACAATCTTTCTCTTGGATCATCTGTGGGTACGTGCGCAACTCCATATTTTGTCCCGGGATTTGTTCTTTTAATTGCTTCCAAAAATGGGGTGAGAAGGTTGTAAGAGGCTTCCCAACTACCGAATATTTGTGCGATTGCCAGCTCTCGGCCACGCCACAACCTATTATATTTGGGAGTAATTCCGTTAAATTTTTGACGGACTAGCCCTTTAATACTTTTAATGTTTTTGGTAACATCTTCTCTAATATCTTCTCTGATACAGTCGGCGATTACTGCTGCAGTTAATTGTACATGATCAGTACGATTAGATTCGGCAAAGCACGTATGTGGTGCTTTAATTGTTCTAATTTCCCACTTGGATGAAAAAAATCCAGACCTGGCATACAAACGCCACTCACACCTACTGTCCCGGCATTCTACAATCAAGGATGTTCTATTGCTTTGCGTGGTTCTCACTTGAATATTTTTTCTGATGTGGTAATGATTTATTTTCATTTGTAGAGCCTCTTTTGAAGAGTACTCTTTACCTATACCAAGTGGATCATCAATGTGTTGGGCCGTACCAAAGAAGTCGACATCTGCCTCTCGGAACCCTGAGGTGTCATTGAAGCTTGCCACCGGGTGAAGTGGTACTGGCTGGTGTGATTGTGCCGATGTATCATGTGGGATATCCCCTTCGGAATCAGCTTCATTATCCCAGTCGGCGTCATTCTCACATGAGTCAGCGTCATCTTCATCATCACTTTGCGGCACATCATCAAGGTTATCCCAAGGATCGCGTGCATCAGGCGGATCAACCCATGGATTGTACTCATTATTGCGTTCATAATAAGAACCACTGACCTCCGACGGATCAGCCCATGGACTGTACTGATTATTGTATTCTGTCTGAACAGTCGGTGACAAATTGTTCACATCTGGATAAGAATCTAGATAAAGGTCTCGCCTCTGTGTTTGTTGTGTTTGATGGGGTTGGAAGTGACTGGGACCCGCATAGTTATCACTATATTGGGTCTGCCGAGGTTCTGGTTGTGTCAGATGGAGATAAAGGTCTCGTCTCGGTGTTTGTTGTGTCTGATAGGGTTCAAAATGGCTGGGACCAGCATCGTTACCACCATATTGGGTCTGTCGAGGTTCTCGTTGTGTCTCCGGTATCAATTCAATGTATAAATCAACAAAAGAATACTGAGTCTGAGCAAGCATACTTTGGTTATAAATACCTCTCCAAGTCTGATCGCACACGATATCTATGCTCTCATAATAACGGTTGGTTGTTGTACCAACATTAACCCGTGCATGTGCTTTCAGGTTGTACTCACTTTCGGAATATCCAAGTTGTCGATAAATTTCACCTTTCACATCATACCAAGATTGTTCACCAGTTACGCTCAATGCGAATTGAGAGCTAGTACTATACTGTACTCCACTTTTACCGTATTGTATTTGACCGCCAAAATGAATCCTCAATATTAACATGATTTTTTTTTTATCAATAGCCTACAAAATAATAAATAAATCACGTATAATTTATTGTTCCAAATTACAATTCTTACAATTCTTACAAAATAAACGAAGAAATCACGTATAATTTTTTTAACGTATCATTTAAATAATGAATAAATCACGTATAATTTATTGTTTCAAATTACAATTTTTACAATTCTTACCAAATAAATGAATAAATCATGTATAAATTTTTTAATGTATCATTTAAATAATGAATAAATCACGTATAATTTTTTTAACGTATCATTTAAATAATGAATAAATCACGTATAATTTATTGTTTCAAATTACAATTTTTACAATTCTTACAAAATAAATGAATAAATCACGTATAATTTTTTTAACATATACTTTTTTAAATTTGTTTTCATAAAATTACAATTCTTACAAAATAAATAATCTAGAGAATATAAATTATGTCAAATAACAAATATAACAAATTTTAACAAGTAGATAATTTTCATAAGATATATATAATTATTACAATCTTTATCAAATAAATTAATAGAAGCAAATATTTATTCTACTGGCTAACTACAAATTAAATATAAATTAAATTGAGATACCTTAGTTTTAGAATCTGATGATTTTTTCTCCTGAAGGATGCGTCTTAGTCTTCTCTGAATGCTTCGAACGAAAAATGAAATCAAACAAACTTTGCGAACACAGAATCTGTTTTGGCGTTGGGTTTAATAGGATTGAAGGATGTGGATTTTGTCACCGTCCACCAGGGATGTGAATTTTGTCAACGTCCACAGGGACTGGAATTTTGTCCCCGTCCGTTGCTCTATTTTTTTTTTTTTTTTTTTCCTCTTCGGACTCCGTTTGGGTTAAGGGTTAAGACTAATGGCGATTAATATGGACGTGGGCAATGTAACCGTCCGTAAGGACGTGAACAATGTAACCGTTCTTCTTAGATTTCGAAAAAAACCGAAATCGTTCCCCCTTTTCGATATTTATTTAATTTATTTTCGATTAATAAAAAAACCGGGCTGTGTGCACCATGCGGCTTGGGCCGCTTGGCCCATCTCTCTATACATTTATTTATAATAGACAAATTTATATATATACTTATGATTTAGTTATTTTTTCATGAAAATATTTAAATGAACTGTTCTTCCCATTAAACTCACTTGAATTATTACATCGTTGGTTTTAATCAATTAAAATTCATATTGATATTAAAAAATGACAATTTTATACTTTCTTTCAAAATAATTGTATCACGGTACTAAGAGGTCCAAAAAGATCAAATACAAATTGGAATCAGATAGTGGTCAAACCATATCATAGCACCTACATTCCAAAAACTATTAGATTTTCTAATATGACGTGACAGTTTTTAAATTAGTTTCAGAGATGTAGATGAATTTATTATTTAGCAACTTTGCTCAGTAATTTCTTAATAAGAAATCGTTTATGAACTATGACGTGATAAAATTATCGGTTTGTATTCGCTCAATTTTTTCAATATGTTTTAATTAAATGCTGATGTGGCATTATTCTACGGAATTTATTTTTATGAACTTTAAATGTTAAATATTAAAATGATTGTGAACGAAATAAAAGAATAAGCAAGCTAGTGCATGAGTAGTTTTGTATCATTATTGTTATTTTATTTATGCAAACTGCATATTCTGCATATTTCACACTACTAGAATATGCATTTTTTTTCCAAGGGCAACACTAGTTTTTTGCAAAGTAATTTCAGTCCTTGCAAAAGAAATAGTATTTCTGGAATCCTCTGACTTATTGCAATGATAGCCCCATGTAAATTGTAGCGCATGAAATTGTGTGATATGCAACCATGTAAATAGTTTAGATTTTTTTTAAATGGAAATTATAACAAACTTCTTAACCAAACCAGCCAATCCGATGAAGAAGTTACAAAAATAGCTTACACTGGATCCCCAATCTGGTGTAGCTTGAGAGGGCCGGACTACTTGCAAATCGTAAGAAAATACAATAAAAATGTATTCTTAGCTTGAGAGGGCCGGACTACTATTTGCATGGGTTTACCCTTGCAAATGTTTTGTTTCCGAAGACAGATGTATTGATGTTTATTTTAGGTCTCCTTTTAAATGAATAATTTTATTATAAATCACAACAACAAGAAATTTTATAATTTTTTAGAGAAGGAAAATAATAATACAAATTTATATTAATGGCATAATCTTATCTGTGGGCTCGCAATCAAATCTCTGAAAACCCAATATTTGCTTATTTTATCTCAAATGTGCAGCTAGGCTCCAAAATAATTTGATTAAGTCCCAATGCATATGAAAACCAACAGAAAACAAAAATCATACTATACAGTTGTGCTAAAAAAAATCCTCTCCAATAATTTGATTCATGAAAATTACTTAGAAATTGATAATTAAAAACAGAAAAATGGCAAAAAAAAAAATAGACATCTTAAAAAGTTGTTGCTAATCCTATACCAATCTGCTCAGCTATTTCATCCCACAAAGGAAGAAGATTAACACTACAAGAACAAAGGCGACTATTAAGACTGCCTCCATGTATACCCGTCACTTGCATCATTCAAGCATGGTTTTCAAGACTCGACATGTGCTTCATACGCATATCGAAATAAATTTAAAGTAGTAGTTCTAACTTGAGATAAAACACCAATCAACTTTTTCCTTAATCTAACTTAAGCCCCAACTGCACATTCGTAAAATAGATGCCCACTCAAATAAACACCAATCAAGACATAAGCTTAATTACGATTTTGCAGTTGGGGCTTTAAACTCATCGGTTTTCTTGCTACTACACCAATCAAGGCATAGGCTTAATTAACCTGAAGCAAAAAAAAAAAAAAATTTGAGTGTGCATCTTTTTATGTCTATAAAGATAAAATTATAATATAGAACGGACATAACTTTACATGTTACCACGTCAGTTTTCATACATTCACAATCTATTTAGCTAAGTGAGTGCTTGCAATAAATAATTGATGACAAACTTGTTAGAAATTAAATATGCTGATGAATAGTCATTCAGACATTTCACCAAATATCTTGTGTGCACTAAAGAAAGCACCAAAGTACCCAATTTGTTGGTTCATAACAAATGGATCCTCAAATCTGTTGGTTCACAAAACAGTACATCATCTGCTGACTCTAGATTTATAGCTTAAAATTCTCAATCACACAAAATTACTCTTGGAGACAAATAAAAACAACAAAATTTCTAACCCGTGTACATTTCTCATCCTCACCTATTTTTCATCCATCTAAACTCTAAGATCATTTTGTGTTCTTACCTTTAATTAACTCCAACAAGTTGTGTCCCCATGGCCAATTTAATTTTTCTAAGTTGTGTTCTTACCTTTGATTAACTCTAAGATCATTTCTTATACCGATTGGGTTGGTGTATGGCCAATTTAATGATATCAGTCATTAAATAAAAAATTCAAGTGCTTAGTCCTGCTCAGATTGCCATAATAAGCATATGTAATTAGAGAGAAATAAAAAATTATTATTTGCTGTGAAATAGTTTTGTTAGAACACATATGTAAAAGAACATATCATCAAAGGAACTAAAATTTACTTGAAACAGCAATTAATGATGCCAAATAAACTTAAATTTGGAATCTACATGAGGGCTCCTTTGTTTGCTACTTTGTTCACTATTATCTGGGTAACAATAAGGGCTCCTTTGTTTGCTACTTACCAGTGTTAACACGTGAAATACCAATTAAACTCTAATATATATATATATATCATCAAGATTTCAAAAATCATGGAGTGGCTTAGCATCCCCACCCCCTTATATACTAGATCCACCCATCCAATCATTGTGTTGACAAGTTACAGTGTTAATTTCTGGGTAAATTCAAGCAAGCATCCAATTAGATGCACATGAAAGTCAGTAGTTTTTTTAATAATAATAAAAAACAACAACAGTAGGAGCAACAGAAAAGCTCAAAAATACAAAACAACAGAATGAAAAAGTTTTGACTTTTACTCCCAACCATAGCAAACTTGACAGAGTCTCAACCATATTAAACATGACATTGTCTCAACCATATTAAAAATGACAAATATTCTCTTAATAATCCAAGACTTCAGCCAACCTTCAAATTAACAAAATAACTGCAACAAGATACATGCCCCATCAGTCTAGCGACAGAGAATAGCATGACGAGGTAGATTGCAGTGAGTATACCCGTTCAGTTGGTGGACTTGCACTTCAGCTGTTTTCTATTTAATATTTTTTAAAAGGAAAACAATCAGATGGTAATATAATAACAGAAACAAGTACAATTTCATCAAATAGACCATGTCTTATCAGTGTTACTACTGAGTACCGAGAACTCATAATAGATAAAAAAAAAGCTCCATCAGCACCCAAATGTAAAACAAGAATATATGTATATAAATGGTTGGCACCAGAGCCTGGTATGGGCCAAAAACATAATTATATAAAGCCACCATAATATATTCCTGATGAAAAAAAAAAAAATAAGAGCCAAAAGGTCAACAAGTTAGCACGAAGAAGCATAATGAAACATCAATAATTAACAAGCATATTACTGGTACGTAATAGTGCTTTTATACTGAAGTTGTCAGCTAATGGATGTACATAAGAGACTTTGCCAGATACTTTACCTGTACTGTGGAGAGGTGAGACTATAGTCCTGACTCCTGATTCAAGCACCCAGCATTGTTTGCACTGAACAAAAAGGGTTACAACAATAATTAAATGAAAAATGAACAGACTAACATTATTTGGGTAGATTAGGACAGAAGAGGAACATGGATACAAGGATTTTAGCTTTGTAAATATAGATTGCTGGTACCATGGTTCAGAGGTTAGGTGAAAGCTTTTTTGTATGAATTCTGTAAATTCTTGAGTGCCTCCAACTCAGCTGGTTCCATCTTTGTCACATCAGCAGACCTGATATCCTTTATCCTTTTGAGAGTTGCTTGAAGGGCCTCCTCCTTCTTTTTCCCTGCTTCCAGTCTGGTCGTAAGCTCTGACAGCTGCTGACTCAGAGCTGTCTGAGAATTGGAAATTGATTCTGGTGGTGATTGTTCCGAAGGGATGCCAATGACCTTAGCAAACAAAGAAGGGCTGTTTGCAGGGTAGGCACAACTAAACGGATTTCCAGCAGGAGAGAAAGCGAGGACTTCGACATGGGCCCCGCATAGAACAGAGAGTTCCTTGGCCTTATTGAATAGGCCCTGGCGACGCTTTGTGAAGGTCACCTGCCGTGCATTCTTGTTTTCAATCATCTCAAGCGGTAGTTTCCTTCTACCTGAACTTCTCTTTCTTTTGAACAGGCTAGGGCTAGGGCTAGGGCTAGCTTGAACTTCTCTTTCATCAGTGTTGATTGCCATGAGCGTGAGTTGTGCAGGTTGCTCCGCCATTGATTGAACCTAGGAATCTCCATATTTTAATTCGTGTGCCATTGGAGATGAAGAGAAGCAACAACTTGTATGATTTTCAATTGCATTTTCGTAATATGGATTAAGGTTTAAGAAAAAAATGGTTTTTATTTCTCTTATTATGGAAATGAACCCAATCAGAGAAATAAAACCATTTTTTTTTCTTAAACCCTAATCCAAATTACGAAAATGGAATTGAAAATCTTACAAGTTGTTGCTTCTCTTCGTTAATTAATTAGCTAAACATATAAAATTCACAAATGCTAATTCATTTTGAGTAAAGTACAAATCAGGGTTGAGGTTGATTGTTTTGTTTTCATGAAACAGCTTCAGAAATCAGAAATCAGAAATTAAGAAAAGAGAGAGATAAGAACCTATTAATTTCCATGGTAATGGAACGGGCCTAATACCTAATACACCTTATTTCCAAAAAACAGAGAAATGAAAACCTTTTTTTAAATTTTTTCTTAAACCCTAACCCTAATATGCTAATTCATTTTGAGTAAAGTACGAATCAAGGTTTAGGTCGATTGTTTTGTTTTCATGGAACATCTTCAGAAATAAAAAAAAATCAGAAATCAAGGAAAAGGAGAGATAACAACCTATAATTTAAGTTTCAAGGTAATGGAACGGGCTTAATACCTAATACGCCTTATTTCCAAAAAAAAAAAAGAAAGAGAAATACAAACCATTTATTTTTTATTTATTTTTTCTTAAACCCTAACTCTAATCCAAATTACGAAATTGGAATTAAAAATCCTTACAAGTTGTTGTTGCTTCTCTTCGTCCAGTTTCCTCCTCTTTCCGTCACCAGTCGAAGCCATCTGCTAATACGCGATTTGAGTTGATGTTTTCGGGAAGAAGAAAGAAAGATGGACTGGTTTATTGTACAAGAAAAGAAAGAGAAAGGGATTTGAGAGAGAGGTAAAAAAAGGGTCTGAGAGATGCTTTTTATAGACTGGCATTTTTAAAATTTTAAAAAAGGGAATCCGTTAGAGTTTCTTTCTAATTTTTTCCGAAGGATTAAGCCATTAGAGCTATCTTTAGCGAGGTCCTAATTTTGCGGAGGGAGGTGCTAATTTCGGGGAAGGGGTGCTCGAGGCGAATCTATTATATTTCGCGGATCGTGATCAGCTCGGATCCGGGCCGATATTCAACGAACGGTGAAGCTTTAATAATTGTGCGTATTCTAATTGGACGGTGCAGATCCACACAGAAATATTATTTTATCTTGAGAAGGGTTCCAATGCCTCATTTTCTCATAGCTCATCCATACCTCATGTTATATATCTCTATTTTCAAAGTCCAAATTATCTATCCGAACCATTCAACATGATATTCATACTAAAATATGCTTGGAGATGAAAATTTATATTTTTTGCAATTTTTTTACTATTTTTTAAGATAGGTACAAAATCATTGTATCTGAACCGTTCAAAAAACAATAATTTTGTACCTATCTAAAAAAAAGTAAAAAAATTGCAAAAATTATAAAATTTCATCTCTAAGCATATTTTAACACGAATATCATGTTGAACGGTTTGGATGGATAGTTTGGACTTTGAAAATAGAGATATATATAATATGAGATATAAATGAGGTATGAGAAGATGCCCAAGGGGCAGAGTGCACCTTGCGGCTTGGGCCATCTCTCTCTATATATTTGCATATGGACAAATTTATATATAGTTTACATACTCATCACAATCTAACTATTTTATGATTTAGATATTTTTTATCAAAATATTTAAATGAACTGTTTTTTCCATTAAACTCACTTAAATTATTACATCATCGTTTCTTGATTAAATCAATTAAAAATTCATATTAATATTAAAAATGACAATTTTATAGTTCCTTTTCAAATAACTGTATATGTATCACACTTTGAAATGCAAACAAATCGAATACAAATCATATAAGTATATGTTTTTATACATCGTATACATATACATATCATATATTTAACATATAAAGATACGAATACAGATGCAAATACATGATACAAATACATGTTATATATTAAACAGATACAGAAACAGATGCAGATATTTTTAATCAATCTTCTAAATGTATTAGAGCTATTTTTTTTTTAAAATAAAACTAGAGAGGCTGTCTATATTAGAGCTATTTTTCAATCTTCATCCAATAAAGCTATTTACTATGAAAAATTGAATTTTTAAAAGAGAATTTTTTTAATGCTAAAATTATGCATAATGAAAAAGTAACACAATTATTCGTGTGTGAATACTGCACAATAATACAAAAGATGTGTAACTTCTATTTTCAGTGCTAATATCTAACTTCTATTTTCAGTGCTAATATCTAAGCTTTTAAAACTCTGTTTGTAACATTTTACATTCCTACTCACAAACTTTTAAACATCTATCTACAAGCATTTTAATCATATATCTTAGTAGTTTTAACTCCAAATATAAATGTTCTATATAAAAATTGGACAGACGTTAAAACTAATTTTTTTTTTATCATGGAGAGAGAAGCTTAATTTATTGGCATGAATGGTTCAAGTCCTCTGTTTTAATGCCGATTTAATTAAGGTCTATATGTCTAATGTGTATGTTTAAAGTCAAACATAGAGGAAAATATTTAACCTCTTACATCCAAAAATTAACAACTAATTAATTTGAATAATTTTGCCTTTCATGATGAATGTCGCGTGTTTGAAATCCAATGCTCAAACTTAAGATTAGATGAATTTTAACACTCATCACTTGCAAACAAAAATTATATTTGAGTTATTTTATGAATCAAATCATCATAGCTAATTTTCATTTCATGGATCATATTGGCCCAGTTTCAAGCCCGTTCTTAGTTGCGTGTATTACTATCAACGAGTCAGGTCACTCAGGTGGAACTGCACATGTACATCTCTATTTATAGTCGTCATAAATAAATATATGAAGTGTGAATTTGAAATCCAACATTTTCAACATAGGATCCATTTTTGAGAATTTATGGATTCCTGTAACTGTTGCATTCTCTTCAGTTTTACAGGCACGCAGTACTGGTGTTCTGTTTGTGATTTTACCTTGACAGAATACACAAGGGGCTTAATTTAATCATATAATTCCTTCTAAGCACAAGGGGCTAATTTAATCATATAATTCCTTTTTTTAAAATCCCTCTTTCATTCTGCTCTCTATTCTGACAGGTTTGGATGGAGGTTTACAGTGTTTGTACATAATGGAGTGATTTATAGCTGTGTTAGAACTGATTGAGATCACTAGCAAGCAAGCTTTATTATTTTCTTGCATTCAACCATTGCACCAGTGCTCTGCTGATTTTTCTGAAAATCTTGTACCAACTACTGGTACCCCTGCTAACTACTACCAATGTTTTTTTGTGTATTGTTGCTTGCAATTTTAAGGATCTATTTGTATAGTTTTATTGTTCTAGAGGTTGACTATGTGAAGAATTGGGCCTGCAGTCAGACTTGAGCAGAAACATATTCTGCTACACACAACAGGGAACAAGTCGAGCAATACATGCATTTTAGATTTTACTTAAATATCTGCATGTAGTTTTAAATTTCAGAACCATATTCTTCCTTTTGATGTGAAGGATCTCACAGGTACCACCCTTACAATTTCCATGGAGATTGGTCAGGGTACAACCCCAATGCATGGTATAGAGATCCTTACGGTTGTTGGTACCAATGAAGATGATTTGCAACTACAGAATGTGTGATTTCATGTTTATTATCTCCTAATTTGCTTGTTAGTTTGTAGTTTTATATGTTGGAGTACAGTTTGGTTGTTTTTTATATGCTTTGGTTCTTAGTTAGTCAGGTTACAGCCTTACAGGGTATAGCTTATTTCCTGCAGGATTGTAAATTATGTTTTTGTTTGATACCATAGGTGGTACCAGTCTGAATGCTTTTGTATGGTTTTCTTTAATGGAAAATCGGTGGGTTCCCCACTTCTCTCAAAAAAAAAAATGTTGTATTTGGATTCTGGGACAACTCTTATTTACCAGTAAACTCAATAAGAGGATAGGAGGTAGAATGCCAGCTAGTATCTGATTAATTGTAATGTAAGACATGTTTAACTCAAGGCATGCCTAAGGGTTTTTCCTGAAAAAAAAAAAATGTTCTTAAACTATGTGCTACCTAATTTACTCCTAGAGGCAATTCGGTATGTGTATTATCTTCGCAGGTTTTTTAGGATGTGAGTTGGTGCACATCAGTAAAATGTTTTGTCAGACTGGATAGAAACAGTAACTTGAATGCAGTTGCTTTGACCTTCTTCATTTTTTTTGTTATAGTTCCATAGACTTGTATATGCTACTGATTAGTGATCTATTAAAATGAAAAATATCTGACAAAATTTTCTCATATTCTCAATAGATGAATAGAACTTCTGAGTATGATGTTATATGAGCATCTTATCTCACCGTTTCATAATTAACCAGTAACCACTTAGTCCGAAAGCAAGACAACTAATGCTTTTCATCAGTCTGCTATTCAAATTGGTCACTATTATCTGTGTAACAATAAGGGCTCCTTTGTTCGCTACTTATCAGTGTTAACACATGAAATGCCAATTAAACTCTAATATATATGATCCAGCTTTCAAATATCATGGGGGTGGCTTAGCCATCCCACCCCCTTACATACTAGATCCACCCATCCAATCATTGTGTTGACAAGTTATAGTATTAATTTCTGAGGAAATTCAAGCAAGCATCCAATTAGATACACATGGAAGTCAATAGTTTTTTAATAATAAAAAAAAACCATCAACAGTAGGAGCAACAGAAAAGCTCAAAAATACAAAACAACAGAATGAAAAAGTTTTGACTTTTACTCCCAACCATAGCAAGCATGACAGAGTCTCAACCATATTAAACATGAATTGACATAGTCTCAACCATATTAAACATAACAAATATTCTCTTAATAATGTAAGACTACAGCCAACCTTCAAATTAACAAAATAACTGCAACAAGATACATGCCCCATCAGTCTAGCAACAGAGAATAGCATGAGGAGTTAGATTGCAGTATCCCTGTTCAGTTGGTGGATAACTTGCGCTTGAGCTGCTTTCTATTTAATTTTTTTTAAAAGAAAACAATTAGATGGTTATATAATAAGAGAAACAGGTACAATTTCCTCCAATAGACCATGTCTTATCAGTATTACTACTGAGTACCAAGAACTTATAATAGATAAAAAAAAAAGCTCCATCAGCACCCAAACGTAAACCAAGAATATATGTATAAATGGTTGGTACCAGAGACTGGTATGGGTCAAAAACATAAATATATAAAGCCACCGTAATATACTCCTGATGAACAAAAAAAATAAGAGGCAAAAGGTTAACAAGTTAGCACGAAGAAGCATAATGAAACATCAAAAAAATAAGAGACTTTGCTTACAACCCTCACAAAAAAAAAAAAAAAAAACGGAAACATTGAACAGTTCAGGCAAAGTAAATATTAATTAAGGTCTATTTCCTGGTAGAGTTGTATGCACCTGTAATATTGTGAAAAATAAAATTAAAATTTAGCTATATGCACCTGTAATTGGCGGAAACTAGTGGACTTAGAAACATTGGACTGCAACTTAAGCACGTTGGGCAGTAACAAGGACTTGTAGGGCTGTAACTAGGGCTGCAACTGGGGCTCGCAGGGCTGTAACTGGGACTCGCAGGGCTGTAACTGGGACTCGCAGGGCTGTAACTGGGGCTCGCAGGGCTGTAATTGGGGCACGCAGGGCTGTAACTGGGGCTCGCAGGGCTGTTACAGGGACTTGCAGGACTGTAACTTGGGCTCGCAGCGCTGTAAGTGGGAGTTGCTGGGCTGTAACTTGGGCTCGCTGGTGAGTATGATGGAGATGTCGGGGTGTACGTGGGGGATGGGAAATAGTAGCTTGGCAACCTCGGGCTGTAACTAGGGCTTTTTGGGCTATAACTAAGAGAAGTGGGGCTATAGCTTGGTAAAGATGAGCTGTTACATTCTGGGCTAGTCGGTGAATAGCCAGGCGAGCTAGGGCTGTATGTGGGACAGTACCCAGATGAAGTCCTGCTGTACCCAGACCAAGACGGGCTGTGTGTGGGGCTCGCAGGACTGTAACTTGGGCTCGCAGGGCTATAACTTGGACTTGCAGATCTGTCACTGGGACTTGCTGGGCTGTAACTTGGGCTCGCTGGTGAGTATGATGGAGATGTCGGGGTGTATGTGGGTGATGGCAGGGTGTAGCCGGGGGATGGGCAATAATAGCTTGGCGACCTCGGACTGTAACTAGGGCTTTTTGGGCTATAACTAGGAGAAGTGGGGCTATAGCTTGGTAAAGATGGGCCATTACATTCTGGGCTAGTCAGTGAATAGCCAGGCAAACTAGGGCTGTATGTGGGACTGTACCCAGGTGAAGTCCCGCTGTACACAGACCAAGACGGGCTGTATGTGGAACTTGCAGGACTGTAACTTGGGCTTGCAGGGCTATAACTTGGACTTGCAGGGTTGTTACTGGGACTTGCAGGACTGTAACTTGGGCTCGCAGGGCTATAACTTGGACTTGCAGTGTTGTTACTGGGACTTGCAGGACTGTAACTTGGGCTCGCAGGGCTATAACTTGGACTTGCAGGGTTGTTACTGGGACTTGCAGGACTGTAACTTGGGCTCACAGATCTGTCACTGGGAGTTGCAGGACTGTAACTTGGGCTCGCTGGTGAGTACGATGGAGATGCCAGGGTGTATGTGGGCGATGCCGGGGTGTAGGTGGGGAATGGGGAATAATAGCTTGGCGACCTCGGGCTGTAACTAGGGCTTTTTGGGCTATAACCAGGAGAAGTGGGGCTATAGCTTGGTGAAGATTGGCTGTAACATTCTGGGCTAGTCGGTGAATAGCCAGGCGAGCTAGGGCTGTATGTGGGACCGTACCCAGGTGAAGTCTCGCTGTACCCTGACCAAGACGGGTTGTATTCGATGCCACTAATGTGGTATAGCGTGCCAGTTATAGGGGTCCAGACAGGGGTCATGCCATTGTCAACAAAGTCCAGGAGGTTTAAGCTGATTGCAATCTGGAGAATTTAAAACCAATTAATTAATTATTTAAAATAGTCAAACTCTCAATTGCTAATGCAATTTTAGTGAAGTACAGGTTTTATTACATCGAACAGCTTCAGAAATCAATCAAGAAAGAAAAAAATTAAAACAGTCTTTAAACCTTTTTCTTAAACCCCAACCTTTTCGGTGAACAACATCCATTGCTTTCTGGAGCTTTTAAAACCAATTAATTAACTATACATATCAAATGCTAATTTATTTTGAGTAAAGTACGAAACAAGGTTTAGATCTGTTGTTTTTTTTTCATCGAACAGTTTCAGAAATCAGAAATCGAGAAAAAAGAGAGATAAAAGGCTATAATTTGAGTTTCATGGTAATGGAACGGGCCTAATACCTAATACGCCTTATTTCCAAAAAATAACAGAGAAATAAAAACCATTTTTAAATTTATTTCTTAAACCCTAATCCAAATTACGAAAATGGAATTGAAAATCTTACAAGTTGTTGCTTCTCTTCGTCAATTAATTAGCTCAACATATAAAATTCACAAATGCTAATTCATTTTGAGTAAAGTACGAAGCAGGGTTTAAGTCAATTGTTTTGTTTTCATGAAACAGCTTCAGAAATCAGAAATCAAGAAAAAGGAGAGATAAAAACCTATAATTTAAGTTTCATTGTAATGGAACGGGCCTAATACCTAATACGCCTTATTTCCAAAAAAACAGAGAAATGAAAACCTTTTTTTTTATTTTTTCTTAAACCCAAACCCTAACCCTAATATGCTAATTCATTCTGAGTATAGTACGAATCAAGGTTTAGGTCGATTGTTTTGTTATCATGGAACAGCTTCAAAAATAAAAAATCAGAAATCGAGAAAAAAAAGAGATAAAAACCTATAATTTAAATTTCAAGGTAATAAAACGGGCCTAATACATATACGCCTTATTTTCTAAAAAAAAAGAGAAATACAAACCATTTTTTTTCTTAAACCCTAACCCTAATCCAAATTACGAAATTGGAATTGAAAATCCTTACATGTTGTTGTTGCTTCTCTTCGTCCACTTTTCTCCTCTTTCCGTCACCAGTCGGAGCCATCTGCTAATCCGCGATTTGAGTTGAGGGTTTTCGGGATGAAGAGAGAATGATGGAAGGATTTACTGTCCAAGGAATGAAAGAAAAAGGGATTTGAGGGAGAGGCAAAAAAAGTGTATGAGAGATGCTTTTTATAGACTGGCATGTTTAAATTTGAACAAAAGAATCCGTTAGAAAGTTCTAACAAGGGTATCGGCGGTTAGAGAGCTTTTTTTAGCTCCGGTGGTAATTTCGGAAAGGGTAGCGGAGGGAAGTAATTTTGGGGAAGGGGTTACTGGGTGCCTCCAGTGAATCGACGAATTTCTGCTAAATTTTTCCTTCGGATTAGATCGCACGGTGCATCATTTAATACATAAGGGGTGTGTGCACCTTGCGGCTTGGGCCGCTTGGCTTGGCCCATCTCTCTCTATATATTTATAATGGACAAATTTATATATACTTATGATTTAGTTTTTTTTTTCTCATGAAAATATTTAAATGAACTGCTCTTCCCATTAAACTCACTTGAACTATTACATTGTCGGTTCATAATTTAATCAAGTTTCATATTAATATTAAAAATGACAATTTTATCACGGTACTAAGGGATGCAAAAAGATCAAATACAAATTGAAAATCGGATGGTGGTTAAAATCATTGTCCGTTTTTAGATAGCGTACATGGATACAGATACATATCAGATACTAAACGAATACATATACAAATATAATTCAGATCTCTAATTTGAATATTATAACAAAACTAACATATTGTTCAATAATTTCTCATTAGAAAATAAATAAAAAATTCGGATATTCAGTTATTATAGCAAACAATATAATTTTTCATATATTGAACTTGTTATGTCCTTACAAAATAATATCTCATGAACCAAAATTATTCACCAACATTACAATATTTTTAATCAATCTTCTAAAATGTATTAGAGCTATTTTTTAATTTTCTTCCAATTATGCTATTTACTACGAAAAATTGAATTTTAAAAGAGAAACAATTTCCATAAGAAAAAAATTAATGCAGCAATGTAAAATTAGAGGGAAAAAATTATATGCTAAAATTATGCATAATGAAAAATAACGCAATTATTCGGATGTAAATGCTGCAGAATGATGCAAAAGATTTGTATGATTTAAAAAAAAATTCAACATCTTAGATGCATCAAACACAGTTAATCTATTCTACAATGTGTTTTTGGGGCGATCAATATGTGACTTCAGCGAAAATCCACGCTAGAAATTTTCTGATAAAAATGAGAAATACTTTTCTATTATGCAGTGTTTACAATTTTTCAGCTGTTGCTGCAAACAGAACCAAGAAATCTTTAATTTTCTGCATAAAACACCCAGAATCACACTTCCATTTCAGCCTGTATTTAAATTTTTCCTAAAACAGATTGACACAAACGATCATGTCTACATTTTTTTTCCTATTATTTACCTTCATTGTGGGTATCTTGTTTGGTTGAAGCAGGATGCTACATATGGCATCTCATTCTGTTATCCTATTTCATTATAATGTCAATCCTTGTAAACAACACATGCCACATAGATTTAGCAACCAATCTACTAAATCAACTTAGGGAAATGGAATCACATTGCTTACTAATATTCTTGCCTAGTACCATTACAATATTTCTTTACATATAGGAACTACAGATTTAGAAAAGAAAAGAAAAAAAAATATGAGCTATATACAACATTTTCATTTTTGCTTAAAATTAATCCCACCTTCCAGGAATCCAAAGCTATTATTAAATGGACCCCACCAGTATATTTCCACATTACAATCTAAATAACACTGGTACTAGATACACCGCTTCCTTGTTTGCTTGGTTGAATAATGTATTTGGATTCTGATTCCTTGGGAATCGCATCCTTTGACAAGACGACATTACCGGCCAAGTCCATCTGGTAAGGGAGTACACTGTAGTCCATTACAATTCTACATGTGCCCCATGTTTCCGCTTTCAAGTTCACCCCCAGGTACACTAAGTGATCTTTTACACTCGTTCCAGTTACTGACCTGAAAAAAAATAGAATATAAATATATTTTTCTGTTTGTTGTGCATGCAAATAGGGTTGTTCAAACGGTTTATTTTATTTGGTTTTCAACAGAATTGAAAAATTTCAGTTTAAATGGATCGGTTCAGTTTAGACTTTTCAACACCGACTAAACTGAACCGACCGAATTATAATGGTTCAATTATGATTTATCTTTTGTTTGGTTCAATCATTGCTTCCTTTCGTTTAGTCTCTTATTCAGTGTGTAATGTTATTTTGTATGGAATTGAACAATGCGTGTAGTTTTTTATCTTGATATTTATTTCTATGAAATTACTAATGTATTGATGTATGTATAGAGTTTTGACTTTATGAAATTTAATCTCGTACTCAGTTCAACCAAACAAACCGAAATTTAATTTGATTTAAATGGTCCGGTTGTTATTCGGTTGGCCATTTTAATTCAGTTGGATTTTTAAAAATTGAAAAAAGTTTGATTTGGCTATTTTACTTCGGTTTCAACCGAACCAACTGTTTGAACACCCCTAAGCGCGCGCGCGTGTGTGTGTGCGCGCGTGTGTTTGAGAGAAAGAGGAACCTGCTACAAGTGGGGTCTTCACCAGATTCGTCACAGACTTGCTCGACCGTGTAAACGAGGCTTCCCAGCCCTATGTCGTGGTGCCATACCTGACAAATACAAATTAAGGAACTTTTTCATATTAAATTGAAAATATCTAGGTACTATTACCATGTTAGCAGATTTAAAGCTATGCCCAAAAGAATTTACTATTCTGATAATTTCTATCTCCCTTTCCTTTCATTTCAAAGTTTCCTTTCCTTTCATTTCCCTTTTTCCTGGTAATTTCTATTACGGTTGTTTTGTTGAGACTCAATCAAAATAATCATGCAATTTTTGTTACATTGACTATTCTGATATGACTATTCTATGAAGAGCATGTACCTCACGAGGAAAATGGTGGTACGTCTTTTGCGGGAAGTATTGGTAGTAAGGGGGCAGATGCGGTACAATATCATGTGCATGGGTGACTCGAATTGTATCTGGAACCTGTTCTATGAAGTATGAAGCAAAGGCCGCATTGCCGATTCGTGGCTGCCCAAATGTCATTAGCTTCACCTTTTTCAGTCCTTGGTTCACCTTCAATAGGTGAATTAGATACATATATAAATAACAAAATTCGAAAGTGAAAAGAGTGCTGATAACAATGCCAATAATCACATTGCAGTACTTCACATGATCTGACTAGGCAAAGGTACCAAGTGGCACCAAATTTGAAAGGTATGATGCCTTTTGTGTCTTTTAGGCCAGAACCTAATCTTCATTGGTAGGGGACATCTCCACTATGCAACTAATGAACAAGTGGGAATTTCATTTGTACCCCTCAAAAACCTTGAAACTACGTATTTCCCCTCTAAAATTCATAATATCATATTTACACTTCTAAATTCTAAAAACTCACAAATTTACCCTTTTAAAGGATGTGAGGCAGGATGAGGCATGCAATTCCCCCAACAATAAATCAGGTAAATTTGTTTATTCTTTAAATTTAAAAGGGTAAATATGATATTATTAATTTTAGAAGGGGAATACATAATTTCAAGATTTTTGAAGGGTATACATGAAATCACCCCCCCACCTCCCCCCCCCCCCCAACAATAAAAAATGAAAATTTGAGATCAAACTACATGTTCAGTAATTGTATCATTACAGGGTAATGCTACTTCACAATTTTTAATCTTAAGCATGACATTGCCAAATTATATGACCGGGTTTGTTACATACTGGAGCAATCCAGAAACTGTTGATATTAAAAATAAAAAGGTACTTACAACTAGGTCAAGTGCACAGAAGGATGCCATGGCCGCACCCATAGAGTGGCCCACAACTATTATAGGGACATCCCCTTTCAATTTTCTTGTCTTTTCTACAGCTCTTAAAACTGCTGGTCTCAAAGTGGTATTGTGGTACGCAGAGTAAAAACCATGGTGTACCTTTACAAGTGAAAATTAACAGAGAGAGTTAAAAAATTTAATTAACAGTACATGCATTTCATTACTTGATTACTTGACATGCAGACGAAAAAAGCTTTTAAATTCTCAAATAGACTGTAAAATGAGTAAAAGTAGCCCTGCTGTCTTCGATTAGAGAGAAGGGCAATTTGGATATTTTGTTAAACAATAGGAGCAGCGCAGCATATATATTGACATTTATGGGTCATTTTGTTTTACATGGTATTACATGAAAGGCTGGGAATTTGATGGAATAGAAAGGTCATTAGGAATCTACCATAGCATCTGGCATGCCTGGATAGTTCAAGTCGAGTTGTTTCCAAAAGAGATCCTCTATCCAATTTTGGATGCTGTAAAATATTTCAAAAATGAGGGTCAATAAATTACTATCACAAAATAAGATATTATGAATTATAAAACTTCACTGTGATATGTTCAGAGGAATACCATAGACATAGTAAAGTGATGTGCAAGTGCAAGTTACCAAGAGCAAAGAAAAGAAATATAGAATTAGTGAACAGGGTCTAATTGTAGAATACCTATTTTCCTGGGTTCCTCTGAAAACTATTATTATAGCATTTGGATCAGGCGAAACACCGACATAAGCCTGAAAGATATAATTTTTATAGTCAATGACAAATTTTATTCATATTCCATATTGTTCTTTATTTATTTCTTTATTTTTTTTTCTTACCTGTAAGCAATTTTGTACATCAACAATTATTTCAACCACCTCAAATCCCTGCATCAATCAAATAAATGGAAACCATATTGCTATTTTAGTTAGAACTGCAGGAAAAAAAATCATCCTATGGGAAAATTAATCGTAAACTATCAGCCGAAATTTTCAAAAACAATGATTCAACTTTTCCATGCCTCAATCAAATTAATTAACAACACAAGAGATTAAGAAGTAGGCCTATCATGAATATTGAGGCATCTCTCTATGGAGAGATACAAATTCAACCCCACCAGACGCATCTCAAGAACTAGATGTCGGGATAAATGGGGCTCTTATTCCAAAGAATAAAAAAAAAAAAGTTGTATAAACCTCTGTAAAGTCACAGCACCGTGAACAGGTCCATGTAAACAGTTCTGTCAAATCCACTGTATAAACCTGACATTTTTATTAACACAACAATCAGTTACCAGTTCTTGATATCATAAAAACTCTGGTGCACTACCTTAAAAATCTAAGCTATCATGAAGCCCCCAGCAAACAACTAATGTTGTACACAACCCAAAATTAGATAACTTTATGTAATACAAAGGACAAACAAAGAACCTTTTATGTTATATATCTCATTTACATCTCTTTTCAGTAAAATAACCTTGTTTTGTCACAATTCTCTGTTCATGAAAGAGAGTTGAGAAGAAATACGAATAGGGGTTGGCTGTGATCGAGAAATAGTATGGGTGATTCATTTTTTCAATATTTTAAATAGCTTTACCCAGGTTTTTTTTTTATTTTGTGTGTCAATTTCAGATTGTATGACAAATCGAGACAATGTTTATACAAAAAAAATCAATTTTAGGAGAAAGTACATACAGCAGAAGCATATTCTACGAGTATCCGAGCAAGAGTTTTGTTGTAGATATAATCAGAGTCTCCTTTCTTGAACCGAAAATCTGTTACAAGAAAAAAAGATATAAACTTAGTCAAGTAAAAACAAATACTTATTTATATACAACCATCAAAAGCCTATTTTCACAAATTATCTTTAGAACACCGCAAATTTTCACTTTATCCAGTCATTTAGGTCATTGATATTCACACTCCATTTGCATTTTCTCACATCTCAAAACAATCAGCTGCTTCATATAATTTTCTTGTCAAAAATAGTACACTTAAGTTTGTAAATTTTATAGATTGCTCAGCCATCAAATTGCAATTTAGCTTCTTAATATCTACTCCTACTTTTAGGTATAATTAAGTGAAAAAAAATACCTCCAAATCCTCTCCCTTGGGAAAGGGGCAACAAACATAGAAAAATAAGAGCTACTATCTTCAACCATCCTCTTTGATCCATCAAACCTGAAATTGTAGAGAAAAAAAACACCCAAATAAATACCAATTACTGAGTTCGAACTCAAACATATGCGAAATTGCAATTGAACAAATTTCGTTTTGCATTGCGAGAACATTGTACGGAGGAACCAAATCAACTGCTTCTGTCTAAAGAAAGAAAATGTTTAATATCCAATGGGCTTCCCGTTTAAAGATCGGAACTATCTATCACACGGAAATAAGACCTAGAAATTAGGGTTAAAAACATCAACTATTAAGACTATTCAATTAAAACCAACAAATATCCTACCTTTTGAAGCTTTAAATGCGCTCAAAAGGGTCGAGTATAGTGTAAAAAAATAGAACAAACCCTGAAAAATCTAACGAAAAAGTACCAAATCGAGGAACTCTCTCTTGTGAAGCAATGCCCGAGAACAATTTGGGCGTAGCACGGAGATTGGTAGATAGAAAGACTGAGACTTTAATAAGTAAAATATTATTGTGACCAATTCAATTTTTTCGTACCTTATACGGATTTTGAAGAGGATGGGGGGAGAGAGAAGAAAGGGAAAGGAAGAAAGAGAGAAGAATCAACACAACTGGATAAATGAGAAGGACTTTTGCACATTAAACCTCATATTTTTATTTTTTACTTGAGAGGTGCTCTCGCCTTATTACCCTTTTAAGACATAGTCACATTTAGGGCGTGTTCGGCTGCATCATTGTTCCTGCGAGGAAAAAAAATTCAGTTCAACTGATTTTTTTTCCCACGTAAACAGTAATTTTTAGTTCAATTCTCGTGTCTATACCCATTCCCAATGGCCCGCCGAACAAGCTCTTAAGTTGGTTCTTCAATTTTCTCGAAATTCATAAATATGCCATTAAAAAAATGGATAAATCAAATAACAGAGATTTTATCATAATTTATTTTTGACACGGCCGCAACATCAGATGGCAGACATAAATGGGGTTTCTGCCACGTTAAATGGCTGACAACAATATTTTTTCCAGCAACTTTGACCAAAATTTTGTGAACAACGGCTTTTGATTGGCCAAAATGTTGGGGGGCCACAAACTTTGTTGTTGCAGCGGCGTTGAGTAAAAAAAGTTTGTTATCCTCCATTTAACGTGACGAACACTCTACTTCTATTTGCTATCTGTTGTTAACAAATTTGTGGTTATTTAGTCTGTATTGTTTGATGAATGGTAAAAATAATAAAAAATCGCCAATTTTCAAAATGCAACACCTTACCATATCAAATTTATGAACAATATTTAATTTGACAGATGTGCTTTAGATATCAATACTAATTTATTAGTTGTTATTATTATTATGGATTATGTTGCAGGAATATTATTATTAATTTATATATCTAATTTTCATATTTTGTTTGCATGTTGAGAAATTAAATAGTAAAACCAATGCAGTATGAATTTAGTTGTAATCAGTACAAAAATGCGATTCATATTTTATCTCAAAATGATAATCTAAAAGTTTAACTTTAATATTTTCTCATCAATATTTGATTTGTCAATATAGTTGAGAGAAGTATATTGACAAATTAAATAATTTGAGAGTTCAAATATTAATTGTGCAATTACTAAGTATGTTGGACTAGTATATAAATATATAAAATCTCAGTGGTCCTTATAAGAAAATAGCTCATACAAGATTCTGATAGAACCTGCATTTATGAAATTTGTCTATTACTAGTCTCCATTAATTAGCATTCAGAGGTCCAATTAATATTCAACTAACTTTTTTATTTTCTGGAGAGCGTAGTCGGCCAAGTTATTAAATATTGTTAGAGAACAATAGCATCAGGATCACATTGATAATCTTTCATCTTAAAACCACATAATTGGGTAAATATTTTAACAGAGATATTTTTACTTCATGCAGCGCAATAACTATATGCAGCGCTGTTTTGATTCTATAGTCCTGGCGCTGCATGAAGCAAAAACTTCTCTGTTAAAACTTTTACCCCATAATTGGTTCTCCAGCAAAAGCCCCAAAAGAAAAAAAAAAAAAAAAGATCATCCTAGAAAGTATTTAATTTATTTAAAACTGCCTTACATGCTGCCAACTTAGGTAGGTAATTTCATATGTGTTTTTGACATTTGGATCAACAATTATTAAATATTATTTTTTACATTGAAGTTTGCTAATTATCATCAGTGATTATGACTTGTACAACTGTGCAAGTTCATTTCAGATTTTCTATGACAAATGCTATTAAAATCCTCGTACTAATATTATAATTTGCATACTGCAATTGTTACCCTTCCATATACATTACCAAGGCTGGATAATAAAATTTCAGCCAAATGATTCATCTATGATTAATTTCGTTACAATTGCTAAATTTTTCCAGCATTTATACATAATTGACACTTTACATCACTTTAATTAGCACTAAAAATTTAGTAACAGATCTATGCTTAGCAATTCAAAAGAAAGAAATTAACAAACTAAATATTAACATTTAAACAAGTTAAAAAATTAATACTTAATTAATATATTTCAGTTACATGGCAAAATTAAAAAAAAAAAATACAGCCGACAGAAATGAACGAGTCTAGACAAATTATTTTCTGGTCAAATTCGTGTACCATATAAATTATTATGGCGTAACCGGATTTCCTTCTCTCTGTTTATTTTTTTTTTCATTCTCGATTGAATTCTCGAATTGAAGTTTTGATGCGTTGGCCCAGAGCTTATCCAAATGAATTAATTTTTGCGATTGGGACCGTTACATAATTTTACAAACCAATCCTCTTATTACGCGCCATGCTTCATTTTTCTCAGGTTTATTTAAAAATCAAATGTAAAATATCCTCTCTTCTATTGATTAATACATCTCTTAATTATAAAGGTGTGCCTCTTCAGTGTGATCGGAAAATTGTCTCCATTGCATCAGGTCATTTTAGACTATTTTAATACTTTCAAATTGGACACATAATATCTGAAATCCAAATTTTGAAATCACTCCAAATTACATAGGACATCTGAAAACACATTCAACACATTTCCTGAACAATCATATAAATTAATAAACAAATCAATATGGGGTAATTGGTGGAAAAGAGTAAAAAAAAAAAATTCTGAAAATTAAACTGACGCGTCCCGGAAAAAGAATAAAAAAGCGATTTAGGGATAGTGAAATTCACGCGGCAATTCGTTATTGGTTGCTAGTATTATCGGACGGATAGAAGACATCAAGACAACAAATATGCTTTTATCATGGTGAAACGACATTTAATTAATGATCGAATTGAATTAATGCCAGGCGTTAAATATTTGACTAGAAGTGAACTCGTCTCTCTCGACTCACGAGTCACGAGTCTCGTCTCATTGATGGAACTTGACAGCTTCAGATTGGTTGCTGTGACTGCTACAGAGCAGTTTTCACGTCGTGCAGCGCACGAGGTATATTCATCACTGTATTGTTCAATTGTCTGTGCACTGCATGAAGCAAAAACTACTCTGTTAGTATATATACCATAATTAGCTGCAATTCGGATCACACAAAGTAATCTAATTTTTTAGTTTTGATGCAGGCTGTCCGAGACGCTCTAACACGAATCTTAAAAGATCCAAACTCTTCAAATAATACCGAGTCCCTGCGCTATTTTGAACAGACACCGGACATATCTAAACTCAAAAATTTACTTTAAGAGATCCGTTCCCAATTAGTTGTTGGTTGAAATGGAATCTTTTACAATTATTGAATCTGGACCATTCATTTTAACTTGAAACGAATCTCAAAGCACAATAATATTGCCTCCTATTTCTCTCCGAATCTCAAATCGGCTGAGATTTAATCTCAAACCGTAAAGCGATTCGCATCCTCTGTAGTAATAGAGAGGATACTGATCTGGTTGAAAGAAGGGAGATGTGAGGATGTTCTAGCAGAAAAAGAGAGCTGAAGCTGAAGCTAGCCTTGCCGTGCATGATTGAAATCAGAATAGTGAACAGTGATTACAGGACCAGGGAATCGTTCTATGCAAGGACAGGATGGACTCCACATAATTATGATAACGATTAGAATTTAGAACATCTATTAAACACAAGGCCCCAATTTGCAGTTCATGATTTAGTTTTGTCGGTGGGTCAGAGCAAAAATATTTAGCACAATCAGCCCAAATTTTAACATGAGAAAAAAAATTATAATTATTTTTCAGAAAAGTATATAAACATTAAATATATTTTGAAGAAATTTTAAGATGTGACATATATTTAAAAATTTTGTGTATCTAATATATATTGTTATAATTTGTTTAAAATATATTTTGAAAAAATTGAATAAGAAATGTCAAGAATTCTTTGAATTTTGTTAACAGAGTTTGTTAACCAGACGAAAGTGTAGGCATTTATTTGTGCCAACAAGGCATATCCGACTCTTTCTCAGTCCAAAGGGCAGAATTCTCCCTCTTGATAATTAAATTCTCTGGGTCTGGGATGACTAGTGCCAAATGAAATAATTAAAAATTAAACAACAAATGAAGAAGATAATTTATTATAGATGTAATTATTTAGGCGCATTTTCTTATTGCATGCCAACGCCTTAATTGGGTTTCTCAAAATAATAATATAATTTTATGAAGGGTTTCTTTTTGAAGGTCGTCTAAAGATAAAAATCATGGAATTGACTTTTAAGGTCTATGTTGGGGCTTTCTCTTCCTTTTTTTTTTTTCCCCTTCTTTAATCAGGTTGTCCGAGTTGGACAAGATAGACAAAAGGAAATAAACTTTTTATTTTTAGAAATATATTAAATATTTTGTTGGAAAAAAAAATAGAATGTGAAAAATTTGTCTTTGGTCTAGTAGCAAAAACACACAACTTCTACGTAGAAAATCATGAGTTTTAAATTCACAAATTAGAGAAATTTTCTGTATTAATACACAGAATTTAAAATGTATTGGATAACTTAATTCCAATCGATATTTCAAAAAAAAAAAAAATAGAATGTTGTACACTAGAAGTAAACCAAATCATTGATATTATTAAGTTTTTTTATGATTTGGAGCTTTGAGAAGAAGCCAGCCGGTTACATTTATGTAAGCAAAAATAGCATCTATAGACTATAGACACCAATAATTCAATTCAATAGACCATGTACCTTGCATGTGCTTTGTACGAAAATAACAATACTAAAGTTGGCCGTGTCCACCATTTAATTGCATTGATTGATCTCCATCCAGGGGTCCACAGAAAGCATCAGTACGGCACAGGAAAATCCTCTATTTTTTTATTAATAACCCAAAAAAAACCTTAAAATAAAAAAAATTAAAAATGACTACAGTATTTATTTTTTCAGATTCATTTTTTTAGCGGACTGCCCCGGCGGTCTGCTACAGTAATTTTTTTAGAATCTTAATATTTTAACCTAAAAATGAGAAATTAAAAGTGTTTAATTTTATAATAAACAAAAATATTCAATCTTACATTATGTCCTTAATTTTTTTTAATATTTTTATTTAAAAATGAGAAATGAAAGTATTTAATTTTATAGCAAACAAAAATATTTAATCTTATACTATGTTCTCGATTTTTTTTAAGATCTTAATATTTTCATCTAAAAATAAAAAATGAAAAGTAATCAATTTTATAACAAATACAAATTTCAATCTTACACTTGTAAATATTTTTTGGACATAGAGATTCTAAAATAATTTAAAATTACAGTACACTATTCAAAGGAATAATGTGGTACGCAAACAAATTATTTTTTTATTTTATTTGGGACAAAACCTCTAATTACAAAAAAAATAAAAACAAGTAGTTTTTAATTTTATAATTCCAGTTACTATTTTAATATAATATATTATTAAAAATATTATTTGTATTTTTTATCCTAGAGCACATAATAAATATAATAATAAATAATTAAGACCCTATGCTTCCTATAAATTTTCATTTTGGCCTATGGGGTTGGTGAAGAAAATTGAGGACATAGTGTAAGATTGAACATTTTTGTTTGATATAAAATTGAACACTTTTCATTTCTCATTTTTAGATGAAAATATTAAGATCTTAAAAAAAAATTGAGGACATAGTGTAAGATTGAACATTTTTGTTTGCTATAAAATTAAACACCTTTTATTTTCTATTTTTAAGTGAAAATATTAAAAAAATTGAGGACGTAGTGTAAGATTGAATGTTTTTGTTTGCTATAAAATTGAACACTTTTCATTTTTCATTTTTAGATGAAAATATTAAGATTCTAAAAAAAATTGAGAACATAGTGTAAAACTGAAAATTTTTGTTTGTTATAAAATTGAATACTTTTAATTTTCCATTTTTAAATGAAAATATAAAAAAAAATTGAGGACATAGTGTAAGATTAAATAATTTTGTTTGCTATAAAATTGAACACTTTTCATTTCTCATTTTTATATAAAAATATTAAGATCCTAAAAAAAAAATATTGTAGCAGACCACCTCCGGGGGGCAATCCACTAAAAAAAAATTGAATCTAAAAAATAAAAAATTACTGTAGCAGACCCAGACCGCCCCTCCAGAGGGGCAGTCTGGTCATTTTTATTATTTTTTATTTTAAGGATATTTCTATTAAATATTTTTTTGGGTAATAAAAAAAACTCGGAAAATCCTCTCAAAATGAAAAAAAAAATATATGGAAAAACAGAATTTGCTTAGCGGATTCGTATACTCTTAGGTACTGTATAAGATGTCATTCACTTTACGGTTTGAGATTAACACTCAGCTACTTTGAGATTCCGGCTAGCGCATGAGACAATATTATTGGGTTTTGAGATTCGTGCAAAGTTAAAAAGAACGGTCTAGATCCACTAATTATAAAAGATTCGCTCGTCAGGCATCGGGGAGGATGTGAATTCGCTTAGCACCAATTCTGACCTCGAAATTTTTTTAGTTACCACCTAAATAAATCAAAATTAAACGACCACCGTCCATTGGCTCAAAATTGAGCTTTTATTACCCACGCTAGCTACCTAGCTCAATTTGGACACCAACTTAGGTTGGTGCGCTAGCTGAGCTTGTGCACCAATTTTTTTTTTTTGGTGCGCCAGCTGGGATTGTTTTTTTAGTTCTGGTATGTTGTGTTTTGAAAATTTTGGACTATATTTTTTTGTTGTTCTATTCTATTTTGTTATGTGGTGTTTAAAAGTATATGTGCATATCAAATTAGACAGAGAAATTGTAGAAAATAAAATACACTTGTCTAACAAATAAAATTATAGTAAATAAAATACACTCTTTTAACAAATAAAATTTTGTATCAAGTTTGAATTAAAATTACTGGAACAAATTATACGCACAATTTGAACAATGTTTTGTACTAAGTAAGTTGGTGCACAAATCACTCTAAATTATATGCACAATCTGTATACGTACAATAGAAAAAAAATTGCTAATTATATGCACAATCTGTATACGTACAATAAAAATGAAATTGAAAAAAGTTTCTTTTGTGCGCAAGCCCAGCTAGAGCAAAAAAAAAAATGGTGGGCAAGCTCTGCTAGCGCATTAGTTTGTGTTGGTGCGCGAACTGAGTTAGTTTGGGTGATAAAAAAATAATTTTAAAGTTTAGAGTAGTGGTTATTTAATTTTAAATTATTAACTTGGGTAACTAAAAATCTGCTTTTTATATATCATTTTTGGGAGCATATGTGATGTTTTGGATGCGGTGCATGAAAGTGGCAATCTGGTGCATAACCTCGAATAGTCGTCACTTGCAATATATGGTCCATATTTAAATATCTTCGATTGGACGTGAAATGATCTTCATATTTCATAAAATTTGATAAACTAATGTAAAAGGCTAACAATTTGTTGGTTAAATCATATTGTGGTAGTTGCTCTTGTAAGCTGTTTCTCTAATTTTTTTGTCCCAAGGAGCAATTTTGTCAAAGTCAACATTTATTTAATTTAAAGGAACATGATTCAAATCCCATGTTACATGTAAAAGCTGTTTTCTCTAGAACTTGGTACATGTTAAAATCCATTAAAAAGTTATGTCATCGAGGTTAACATGCTATTGGACTTGGAGGTATTATACATAAGAAACAGAAAATTATCAAAGATGAATAAATGGCCATGATCTCTAATTGTAGCCCAAAGCCCATGTTAATATCAAACCAAGGCCCTTTGCATAAAAACCCATAAAAGGAGGCTGATACCAGCTCAATGCACACCATTTGTTCGACGAAATTCCCCCGTGTTCTTTCTGAAGACAGCAAACCGCGAAAATTACCCTCTTATAAACCTCCAATAAATGACTAAAAACATTGAATCATCACGCCCAAATTCTCCCCCAGTTACTGATCTTGAAGTAATTAACATGATTTAGCATAAACAAGATACCTCCTGGTCACTCGCCTACTTCAATTCTCTCACTTCCACCAAAATAATCATACCCCTCTCACTTACCAAGCCATGATCAAGAGATTATGTCGATATTTTGAACTAGGATGTAACCATACTGTTAGGGTATACAATCACCTTTTTGATGCATTGCTTAAAGAGAACAGATTTACCATGATAAGCCCACTGTATAGCGACATGAAGAGAGATGGCGTCGAACCAAATGGTTACACTTATAATATCTTGATCAAGATTTAATGTAAAAACTAAAAACAACTGTATTAAGGCAGCACAGAAGCTTCTGGAAAGTGCAAAGTGCAAACTTATGACAACCATCCTTGATTGTATTTTGTACATTGTAGTTCACTTAATGGGATTGGTGAATATTGCCAAACGAATAGCCCCAATAGATATATATCATACAATAGAGGTAAGCGAAAAAAAAGGAAAAGAGTACTTAAATTATGTAAATATAAACTTATATGTACAAACACATGCACACGTCAAAAGATGGACTCGAATGCTCGATGAGCCATCTCAATAAATACATTTACATTATTAAAATGAAAATTAAGGCATTCCCTAATTGGCGCGGCTAGGTCCTTGCCCTGCATTAGCATCTGGTACCTCATTGTAGCCTCGAATGCAGCTGTCATGGCATCACCCTGTAACATACAGAGATAAAACCAGTGTTAGCCATTAGATAAATTACTGATGTAAATTAAGTAAGATTGCTTTTAGAATGCCTGATGTCAAGAACTAGCCTTTGGTCTAGTGAAAAAGACACATGATCTGTATGTGAGAGGTCATAGGTTCGAAATTCAGATAGGAGAAATCTTTTGTTGTAATAACAAGAGTATTAAATAGTTGGGTGGTTTGACCTCCAACTTTACTCAAAAAAAGAAGAAGAATGCTTGATGTCTTACACATTTCCCATGTGAAATCCTTTATTGGTTATTTGTTTGGCTTTTTTTTTTTTTATAAGTTTATCTTTAAAATCACAGTTTATTTAAGGTCCAGAAACTTCTGAATCAATGGATTTTACTACCTATCTAAATAATTAGTAAAATAATCTAAAAAATGTAAAAGATGGTCACCAAGCACACATTTTATTAAGAAGATCATGTTGAATTGTTCAGATCGACTGTTTGAACTATAAAAACAGAGATAAAGGCTTTGAAGTAAAAAATTTTCTTCACAATTCACCATAACTGATCTCTTGTTACAAAAGTTCTGTTTTGGGAAAAGAGCTGAGAAACTTACTAGACTAATTGCCTCGTTGGTTGCTAATGCCGGGCTCATAAGAAAGGCATGCCTCATGGAAGCCAACTCCAAAGCCTTGTAGGCTAGAGCAGCAGCTGGCTTATTTTTTTCTTGTTCACACTCAGAAGCACAGTACCTATTTATTTATAAAGAAAATACAAATATATTAGTTTTGAACTTTTGATACAAAATATTTTTTTTACATGTTCAAACTAGCTGGAGGTACAGATTCAGAGGACATTTTTCTTGTCTTCAAGGGGTATAGGTGAAAATTTGCAAGGTTAATAAATGAATACACTATAAAAAAAATGTGAAGAGGATATTGTTCATTTGTTCTAAAGTTATAAATCTCCAGTTTGCCAAGTAAACAATACGCTACCGGCTTAGCAAAGAAGTTCAAAATTCCCTCCTTTATGTGGCAACAACTTAATTCTATCGCAAAAGGTAAAATGGTCTTACTGGCAGAACTTTGCGGTGTCGAAGTAGAGACGCATGGCCGCCTCATTGTTCTTTCCCGGCCCGTGCTCCCAGAGAGAAGCAACTTTTAAGAATTTAAGAACAGCCTCCATATATAATATCATACTTTGCGGCTTCTTACCTTCCCTCTGCAATCAAGAAAAACCATCTCATGAAAAGGTAGAACAAGTTAATTATGAGTAACTGATCCGGCCAGACAAACTAGGCACTTTTGTATTTCCAAGGATAAAGCATCAAGTGTGCTATGAATCACCAAAATAACACAAGGCAATGGACACAAATGCAGGGGTAAGATAGTTTTAACTGAAAGGTATATTAATAAATTAGCCAAATCAGCAAAAGACACAGAAAATAAAATACATCAATAATTAATATAGAACTCCCAGTAAAAAACAGTTTCAAATTAACCTTAAGGCGATCAGCTCTGTGCTTGAAATCGCGTGCCTCGTTCAAGAGCAAGAAAGATTCCTTAGACTCATTTATCTTGGGGATGTCAGTGGAGTCACCTATCTTCCCTTTCTCCTGTCTCTCAAGAACACAGGAAGAACCTGTACTCGTCAGAATCTGGTGGGACCCGGAGGTCAATGACATGCTGGATATCGTCGTCTCCTTAACGGTTCTATTCCCAACAGAGTCTGTGCCTTTCTCCCTCAAGGAATCATCTATGAGTTTTCTTCTCTTCTGGTACTGATGATCTGACGCCAAATCAGATATTCTTCTTTTGGGAGGGGAATGCACTGGCCTGCCGTCTGCCTGAGAGTGGATTTGGGTCATTACAACTCTTACATAGTTTATATCTTTTGGGAAATTAAACAGTGGTTGCTTAAGAAACAATGTAAATAAGGAATGAAGAATGGGACAACACAAAATTCTTGCCCTGGTTCAATCAATAGAGATTTCTCAATTCTTTTATTTTTTACAAATTTGTTGTTACCTCTAGTTGAGGCCAATCCAGGCTATGCATAATATTTGTAAAAAAAAATGCATGCTTTAACTCTGTATTTTGCATAATATATAGAAGAAAGAACAAAGAAATGATTACAGAGCAAAACAAAACATTTACATATAATAGCCTTACCTCCAGATTTCGAGTAGGAGATTCTGCTGGTGCAACTCTAGCAACCTGGGAAGAGCAGCAGGTGCTTTCGCGCGGTTTCCTGTCAGGAGATGAATTGGTTAGAACAACACCAGCCTTTTTAATTTTGATCCTAACAATATTCCTCCGAGCTGACGAGGCCAAGCGTGGAGGTGACATGGTTTGCAATTGTTGTACAAAACTCAGATATGTGAAATCAAGATCCTCTCTGCAGTTTGCAGAAACGAACCGCAAAATATGATCTACTAGATAATTGGATTGTAATTGAGAAGGAAGCATGCAGGAGTGTATTTAAAAGCCAACAGATATGCATTTTTGGAAAGTGTCTATTTCAAGTTATCAACCCATAAAAATAGAAAATTCACCCCCGCTCCATGGACAATTTTAGAAATCTTGCCTTTTTTAACTTATGGGCTTAGCTGGGCTAATTCCAATTTAGTTCATATTAATAGAAGAATCATCATAAGCACTCTAAAAAAGATCTGGCGGTTGATAGGTCATATATTTTTAGATAGTTACTAACCGAGAGCACCCCGAAAAAGAAAGTAAAAATAAATAGTAGAATAAGAAGGCATAGCTTGAATTTCTGCGTTAAATTAGGGTAAAACTATAAATAGACTGAGTTCTAATGATTAAATACAGAGGAGCGTTAAGTTAGTGTAAATTAATGGTGACAGTTCAAATGCACTCTAAATAAATACGTTAAATTATTTTAATTTTTTTGCTTAGTTGATAGTAGTAGATCCGGTTAATTATGATTAATCAATAATAAAGTTTTAAAACCATAAAAATATATATATAAAAATAACTTTAGATTATAAATCTTAATATATATGTATTTATAGAGAGAGAGAGTGGCTAATGTCAAATCGATTGTTCCTGAGGTCCTATACAACTATGTCATTTTTCAATTTTCAAAATTCAAAATGTCGATCCAAATTGTTAAATGTGATCTCTATATTAAAATGTGCTTAGAGACCAATTTTTTTTTTTTGAATTTTTTACTATTTATTAAATCACTTTGAAACTCGCTGATACAATAGTGACTTAAAAAATGTTCTCATCAAAATTTGTTCATCCGAATATACCTTCAACTTCAGCTGTGTTTAATCGATCCTAGCCTATCATTTTGGTTCCCTTCCCTTAGTTTTTATTTCTAACGACGATTTCTTTTGTTAATTTTGTTTTTTTTTTTTAATTTTATTTGTGATTGTAAAATTTATACACATGAAAGAGAGAGAACATGTCTATAATCATTCATCAGCTTTTTTTTCTTCCAAATATCTAAATGTTACTGTGTATATATCATAGATAATAAAATAATTATGATCAAAATAATAAAATAAATTGAACATTATACTCAGTCAGCTCCTAAATAAGACGAACGTTGTATAAACTAATTTACACCACTTAAAATTAGCAAAGAAGGATAGCTACACAAAAATAATTAAAAATTATAATTTGTTTCGACGTTCTCAAATAATAAAAATCCAGGGGGCCACAAGCAAATTAATAATACAAACATAGTGATCATCATTTGTCTAATGCGTCAACTATGTAATTTCAGTCTGGCGAACACCAAAATTTCTATTTCACACACAGAGGTTGCAATGAAACATTATCATATTGATCAAGCAGTGTGTGCTCTTAACAACATGTTCTTCCTCTCAAGACTTTAAAAGAGATAACAGGTCAAGTATCAAAAGGTTTATTTCTAAACCCACAGATTTTTATGCATATGGTTTAGTTAATGCTATGTGCTTTGTGGAGTTTTTGTAGCAATACATTTTTCATCGGTTGATTGGATTTGATGCCTATATTATTGAGAAGTTGTTTGAGCCATGTTAGTTCATTTGCAATTGAAATCATGGATCGATACTTCGCTGCCACGCTAGATCGTGTCATGACATTTTGTTTCTTATTTTTTTATGTCACTAGATTTCCGCCTACAAAAGTACAAACACTACTACAGAATATGGTTATTGTACACGGATAATCACAAAGAGCTACACGGATTTCCTGCAGTGTAGGATATTAGGGTGTAGGAATGTCCCATCTTTTGCAAACGGATATTTATCCGTGTGCAATTACCAACAACCTAAACGGATTATTAATTAAAAGCCGTGTACAAATCCAACTAGAGCTACACGATTTTTTAATAACATATCCGTGTAGGAATATCAACATTCCTACACGGATTTCTAATTAAAAATCCGTGTAACTCTCGTCAAGAAAATGATGATAAAATAAACAAATTATCAACAACCTACACGGATTATTTATTAAAAGCCGTGTACAAATCCAACTAGAGCTACACGGTTTTTTAATAACATATCCGTGTAGGAATATCAACATTCCTACACGGATTTCTAATTAAAAATCTGTGTAACTCTCGTCAAGAAAATGATGATAAAATAAACAAATTATCAACAACCTACACGGATTATTTATTAAAAGCCGTGTACAAATCCAACTAGAGCTACACGGTTTTTAAATAAAATATCCGTGTAGGAATATCAACATTCCTACACGGATTTCTAATTTAAAAACGGTGAAGGAATCAATATTCCTACACGGTTTTTCAATTAGAAATCTGTGTAGGAATGTTGATATTCCTACACTGATATTTTATTAAAAAACCGTGTAGCTCTATTTGGATTTGTACACGGATTTTGTAATTAGAAAACCGTGTAGGAAACTGTCATACACGGTTTATTAATTAGAAAACCGTGTAGGAATGTAGGTTCATTTATTTAAAATTTTCTTGAAGAGAAATACACGGATTTCGAATTAAAAATCCGTGTAGGATTTTGTTATTTTTTTTTTAATTTTTTTTGTTTTTGGCTAGCCTCCACTTTTGCTAGCCATTAAAATATGCAGCTTTTTTTTTCTAAAAACCAGATTACCAGAATGTAATTTCTAAATTGCACTAATTAATTAAACTATATATACACTAATCAATGAATTTATACAAATCCATATTGTTCATTACAAAATTCTTTATAAAAAAACCTTGCCCACATATCTCTAATATCATCGATTTCCTCGGGGGAGTAAGCGTCCTCTGTCGATGAATACTACAATTACAAATAGGTGATTAGTAACGAGAAAATGCAGATGCAAGATTTATTATTGATATTATAAAACGAAAAATTAATATGAATTACATACCTCTTTTGGAAAATTGAATTGTATTGTTTTGATCCATTGAAGCATGTAAGACATCGTGTAATAACCGCACTCCCAACCCTCTTTCTGTCGCGGGCACTGAAAATTTACATTGATCGGCCTATATACGTTAGAATGACAATAATTGTTTGGACATGACATGAAATTAAAATAATTACAGAGGGCTCACATCTAACCACCCACAAATCAACTTATTCTTCTCATCTTTTGCCTCGGTTTGTTGTCCTCCGCCTTTAACATATTTGTTAAAAGCCCTTACAAAATTAAGTGATTGTAATTAGCAATTTTGATACACAATTTAATTAGAATTGAAAAAAAATCAACCAAGTGGAAAATTATTCCTTACCGTCTAATAAGTTTGACGAGGTTTTTGGCCGTTGATAGTGTGATATCTTTGGGCTTTGAAGAATCCATGCCATAGCACCGATTTGCAGACGGGATGATGATGAGCAAACACCAGTGTTTGCTGTGGCATGAGAAATATAAACACAATTATAATCACATTTAATTCATTTTTGTAATTATTTAAATTAAAATATGAGTAATACATAATTTAAAAATTGAAGGTTAGAATTAATTAACCTCTGGTGGTATGGCACGAGAATGAATTTCTTGTCATTCGCGGCGCAATGGAGCATCGCTTTGCACAGGTACTCGAGAGTCTCCTTGGGAAATAATTCCACCATCGTGGCATTGATTTTGCCGGGATCCAGAAAAAAAGAGAAGTTATTTTTTTTTCAAGCGGCCAAGATTCAGTGGATCGGATCAGATACCTGAAAAATCATCATATTAAATTAGAACATATATTTCAGTGCTGCACATCTGATATAAATAGATTTGGGTACTTACATGGCGAAAATGGTGATGTGAGACACATCGAGCCATTTATCACTACCCGAGGCATGAAAAATATCCATGAAGTCCTTGGAAGATATCATCACAGAAGATGATTTGTGCAGAAACGTCTCCTGAGGGATCGGGATCTCTATTTCCATTTTTGGGTCAGGTGCCGTGATCAATTTGTCATGGAGAATACGGCAATCACGGGGCAAAAGGCTGTATTCTTTTGCGGTGACCAGAGAGTGGTGTGATGATCCTGGCGCTACAGTCGACACGATCGCATCAGTCGCGACGATCGCATCAGACGCGACGTCCAGCACTCTCTCTGTGTGTACCGGTGACAAATGGCTCTCCTGATCAGCCTGTATCAAATTTTGGATCAATTTCAGCATTTCAAAAGAGCGGATTTGAATGTAACAAAAGATATTGATTGTTTAGATATTATCTCATCAAAAATGATCTGATTCTTGGGCCATGGGATAGTGGACATCCGGGCATCATCAATAGTGAGCATGGCATCGTTCGGGACAGGAAGAGGTGTGTGCGACCATTCCTTCATGACTAAGTCGACCTCCACGAAAGCATTATCGGGACCGAGCCGATCATGGTCCACATCTGTCGGTGTTGGACGTACTAGGCCCTTAGCAATAGTAATGGGCACAGCACCGACCCAAATAACCAGCTTGCATTTGGTAGCGCTCTGCAATTATCATGTAGTCATTTTAAGAGGAAATGTTACCTAACAACAAATAAAAAAGTAGCAATTAATTAATTGTGATTATGAACTAGTATTACCTTTAGACTATCTAACGCGTCTCCCCAGGTCCCGGAAGCTTGACTGTTGCGCCGAAATCCCGGCGAAATAGGAGGTGGGTGCTCGTATTGCTGCCTAAACTGAGAGGATAAGCGTTCGTAGATTCTTGATTCCATCTCCACCATCTGTTTGTCATGCTCCTGTTGCATTTGCTGGCGGAGCCGCTCCATCTTGACATCCTGCTTTTCACGCTTTCCTCGAGATTTTGATCCACCGAAGGCATCCTTGAAGCCCACGCGGACCCCCATACCCCTAACCCGACCCGGGTGCTCCGGATTCTCCAGCGTTTGAGACAATGTGTCATGCTGCCTGGAGACTGTACGGGCACCCGAATTGACCTCCTCCTCCACCTCCAACTGTTAAAAAAATTGAATAAAACAGAAGACTAATTAAATGGAGGCAGTTATAATTTTGTTTGAATGACGCAAGTTATAACAAGAATTAAGTACCATTTTCTGAGCCAAGGGCCGCAATTCTTCAGGCAGTTGAATCCTCCCGTCGGCTGTTATCTCAGATCTTGCTATGAACCAACCTGTCCCCCTAGGGTTGGTGATCTTTACAACCGGTGAGTCGGAATCTTTGTTTAACTCCAGTATCTTCTGAAATTCGGCCGACTTACCCTCGTACCCGCCTGACCCTAAATGGTGCGGGTACAAGTTCTTGGCAACAGTGCTCCTGCCCCTTTCACTTGCAGCCTTCATTAATCAAAGCCAATCAATTAGTGTAAGGCAGAAAAAGGATCAATCGACAAAAAACAGAGTTACAATTTTATAAATTTAGTTACCTGGAACTCGGGCGTTTGCTTAATCGCTACGAAGCCATCCCAGATCTCCTGGGTCAACCCGTCAAAGTGTCCGACCGGATTCTTCCCTTTGTTCATCCATTCGGTCACGAGTGTGCTCTTGTATTGCTTCCACCCATCGTTCATTATATTTAGAGTTTTTTTTTATCGACATCATCTGGGATGTTCCATTGAGCCTGATTGACACAAAGCAAATGTCATTTTTCAGTAAGAAATATTTCAGTACAGCAAGTGAAAGGGTGACATTACCTTCAGTACAGCAACTGAAAATTAATTAACATATTTCAGTACAGCAACCCTAAATTTTTTCAGTACAGCAACTGAAAATTAATTAACATATTTCAGTTTGACGAGCCTAAATTTTTCAGTACAGCAATCAAAAGAAATATTGAAATGGTGACATTACCTTCACCATCTCCCACCATTCTTGTTTTGTCTCCTTGCTGAAGGCCTTCCAAGATTTTGCACGGATATCGGCCTTCCTCTTAGCGAAATGGCTGCACTAATTTGAGTAAGTCCCCTTGTTTGCCCCCGTCGGACACCCGTTCTTCTTGAAGGAGATTTGAAATATCCTTTTTTCTGACATGGTTTTGCACGTCGTGGGACCTCTCGTCCTTCTTTGTGATCCCGACTGGGCTACACCTTGCCCTTCTTCAACTTCGGGGTTCCCGAAATGCTCACCCGAATGTGACATGATTCCCGAAATGCCCAAATAAGGAGGAAATAGAGAGAGAATAGAGATTGTTTTTATTACCATGAGAGGCCGACGAGAGAGGCGGGGTAGAGGGAGAGGCAGTGCAGAGGGAGGAGAAGTGGCGGATCAGTCCAGGTTTTTCAAAATCAGACAACTTGAGGGAAGCTAGAGTCGGGTACTTAGAAATATTTACAAAAAAGTATAGTATAGCAAGTGGGGAACTTTCCACACGGATATCTAATTAAATGTCCGTGTGCAAAGGGTATTCTACACGGATATTTACTTAAAAATCCGTGTAGGAATAGTAAGAGCAACACGGATTTTTAACTAAATATCCGTGTAGAATACCCTTAGCACACGGACATTATTTTATATATCCGTATAGCTCTAGACACTTTCATCACGGCTTTTTATTTAAATATCCGTCGGTGAAGAAAAAATTTTTAGCGGAAGATGCCCGCCAGATAATTCATCTCTGTGAATTACAAAATAAATATCTCAAGAAATTCATCACTGTGAATTAAAAATATTACAAAATATTACATAAAAATCATAATTAAAAATACAAAATCATAATGGAAAATGCAAAATAACATTGTTACATAATTGAAAAATATTACATAAACAAAATATTACACAGTGCTCTTTTTCTTTCTTTTTCTCTTTTTTTTCACTTTTTGTACATCGGCCCATAGTCCTTCGTTGTGATCAGATCTTATGTAGTTCGCTTCTTCTTCACTTATTGGTACCTCGATTGGCACGTCGGTGCATAATGGAGGTATCTCGTCGAACTGGTCGTACTCTTCTTCGTCCACGACATTTTCAACCCCTAGAATCCTTCTTTTTCCCGATAGGACGATGCTCCACCTAGCATCACTCGGGTCAGTGACATAAAATACCTGTGTGGCTTGCTTGGCTAGTATGAACGGATCATCGACATACCCGACTTTGTTGAAATCAACGAGTGTGAACCCGTTGTTATCAACCTTGACACCCCGGTCTTCGACCCATTGACACCGAAACAAGGGAATGTTGAGGCGAGGACTGTAAATGAGCTCCCAAATTTCTTCAATAACACCGTAATATGACTTTGATGCTACTACAGCCCGGGCATCCCCGGATCTACTGAATTCTTCGGAGGCCGCCACCAACATCACCCCACTATTTTGCGTCGCACTCTTACCACTTTGTAATTTAGTGTAAAATGTATATCCATTAATCTCATATCCTTGGAATGTTCTAACAACAACTTGGGGTCCTTTGCCCAGTAGCCTAACAATTTCATCTACGGGCGACCTTTCAGGGTGTTCCTTCACTCTTTCTTTAAGCCATCCTGTAAAAGAACGATTATGCTCGTTATTCAACCATTTCTGACTTCTCGTGTAGTTCAGTTGTCGAAGGAGTGTCATGTGCTCATCCACGTAGGGAGCAACGTCTGCCATGTGCTGTAGTACAATAAAATGTGCCTTTTGTAGTTCATCTGTGTCAGCAAATACGGCTTTCGACTCAATTGTCCCTACTCCTTGGAGTCTTCCCTCGTACCGGGAATTTGGAACACCGATAGGAGACACACCGGTCAGGTAGTTAGTGCAGAACTCAACCGCCTCTTCTGTTGAATACCCTTCTACAATGCTACCTTCGGGCCGATGCCGGTTCCTTACGTATTTTTTCAAAATACCCATGTATCTCTCGAATGGATACATATACCGCAGGAATACAGGACCGCAAATCTTAATTTCCCTCACGAGGTGGACAACAAGGTGAACCATAACATCGAAAAAAGAGGGAGGAAAATACATCTCAAGATGGCAGAGAGTAACGACGACCTCCGCTTGCAAAGCGTCCAATTTGAGCGGGTCTATCACCTTGGAATTAATTGCATTGAAGAAAAAACAAAGCTTCGTAATGGTCTGCCGAACGGCCTTTGGTAAAATTCCCCGAATTGCGACAGGAATCATCTGTGTCATTAGAACATGACAGTCGTGGGATTTCATACCTTTCAATTTCATGTCCTTCATGGACACCAGCTTCTTAATATTCGAAGAATACCCTGACGGGACTTTAATACTGTGAAGGCATTGGCAAAAGCTTTTTTTCTCCTCCTTCGACATGGTGCACATTGCGGGGGGTAGGTATGCACGCTTCCCTTTATCCTGCGGTGCAAACTTTTGTCGTATTCCCATTTCCACCATGTCTTTTCGAGCGTTAATACCGTCTTTAGTCAGGCGAGGAATGTTCAATAAGGTGCCGATTAAACTGTCGCATACATTTTTTTCAACATGCATGACATCTAGGCAGTGTCGCACCTCTAAATATTCCCAGTACGGTAGATCCCAAAATATGGACTTCTTTTTTCAAATATTTTTGGGTGGTGCTTTGACGCATTTTCCGAAAACAACATCAAGGTTCATAACCCGCTTGAAGACACCCTTCCCATCCAATGACGACGTGCCACTCCGAGCTCATTTTTCCCATTGAATGTCTTCTTTCTCCTACGGTATGGGTGATTAACGGGGAGAAACCTGCGATGCCCCATAAAAATATTCTTCTTACAGTATTTCAACCTCAGCACCTGCGTGTTATCTTCACAGATAGGGCACGCTTTTGCTCCTTTCGTACTGTAACCCGACAAATTCCCGTATGCGGGAAAATCATTCACTGTGCAAAATACCATGGCCCGCAATTTGAAGACCTCTTTGCTATACGCATCCCATACCCAGACACCAGGCTTCCATAATTTTTGGAGGTCATCGATTAATGGTGCGAGATATACATCTATGTCATTTCCGGGTTGTCTCGGTCCTTGGATCAGTAATGACATCATAATGTACTTGCGTTTCATGCACAACCAAGGAGGAAGATTGTAGATGGATAAAAGAACTGGCCAAGTACTGTGCTGACTGCTCATACTTCCAAAGGGACTCATTCCATCTGTGCTCACCACAATCCTAAGGTTTCTCGGGTCGGAACCAAATTCTTTGAATTGTCTATCAATATTTCTCCATTGAGGAGAATCAGCCGGGTGTCTTAGTTTTCCGTCCTTTTTCCGCTCTTCTTCATGCCAGCGCAATAATTTGGCATCTTTGGAATTTGCAAATAACCGTTTAAACCTCGGTATTACCGGTAGATACCACAGCACCTTGGCCGGAGGCCGGTCTTTTTTTTCTTCATCGTTACAATCGTCAGTTTCCATGCCCTTACGCTTATAGCGTGAAACGCCGCATTTAGGACATACATGCATGGACTCGTACTCTTTACGGTACATTACACAGTCATTCGGACATGCATGTATTCTTTGAATCTTCAATCCCACTGGACAGATCAACTTCTTTGCCTGATATATTGTACACGGTAACTCGTTGTTATTCGGGAGCATTTCTCGTAAAAGTTGTAGTAAGGACGTGAAACTCTTATCGCTCCAACCACTGTCTGCTTTTAAGTTCAATAATTTCAACACAGCTGACAGTTTGGTAAATGCGGTACACCCGGGATACAACGGCTTTTTGGATTCATCAGACAAATACTGAAATTTATCATAATTTTCACCACCAATTTCACCTTCCACATCACGTAACATGTCCTCTAGGTTTTCAGTAAACTCGTGTTCTACGTTTTCATCAATATTCATTGTCATCTCATCATCGTCGCAGCATTCGACTTCAACATTATTTAAATTTTCGAAATTCGCATAATCATTGTTGCAATCAAATTCAAAATTATCAGAAATTTGTGCATTCTCATTTATTTCATCACAAAATTTACCGGTACCACTACTTTCTCTAATTTTCTCACCATGCATGAACCAACATGTATATCTCTTCTGAAATCCCCGACAAATTAAATGAGTTCTAATTTCGTCCAAGTCCTCAAATCCTATACAATTTTTACAATCCCTATAAGGACACAAAATGTCGGCCTCCTTTTGCAAAACTCTGTAACTCTCAGCAAATTGTAGAAACTCTTGAACTCGGACCAAATATTCTTCACTGTCACGCCGCATTTTATACATCCAACTTCGATCCATCTGTAAATTAAATTAAAAAAAATGATTTCAATTAATCAGGCGTGATGGATGGTCGACATATGTATAACCTACCGAATTCTTGGCTTACAAAGGGCCGGTTTACAATCCTAACCCACTCCTTGAATATTGTGCCTCATATGTGAACACATGTTAGCGTGATTTAATTAGTATTTGAGAAAAATTCGGCAGCATTCCCCCTTAACTCCCCAAGTATGTGTACATACCACATACTCGTAGGAGCAATAAGGAGAAATACTGTCGAATTTTTCTCAAATACTAATTAAACCCGCTAACATGTGTTCACATCCTAAATGAGACACAATATTCAAAAGAGCAGTCCCAAACCGGGGACTATCCAAAATTAATCCCTATTGGATTAATTTTGAACGGGCATGGACCTACAAGCTTGTTAATAGGTCGGTTATTGGACAACAATACACTAATTATTTTACAACCATGCATGCATTAATCAAACCCTAAACCATAAATAAGCAATAAAAAGTAATTAACAGAAAATTATTGAAAGAAAAGAGAAGTATTACTAACCTTAACAAGAAAAAGAGGAGCAAATCACAACTAAAATCAGCAATCACAGATGCCTGCTGCGCAAAAATCAGATTCCAGCCAATCCAGAGGAGAGAGAGTGATCAAAACGGCGCTGGAAGATAAGTTTTTAAGTCAGCTGAACCCTAGATGACCTTTTCTACACGGATAATTAGCGATAAATCCGTTTTGCTCTCCCAACATATATCCACGGCTATTTAAATAAAAAACCGTGACAGAATTACCTTCCTACACGGATAATAAGTTAAATATCCGTGTAGCTCTATAACATTCATACACGGTTATTTAATTATATATCCGTGTAGGATTATAAATAGCTACACAGATATTTAACTTATTATCCGTGTAGGATTAATTTTTCTTCACGGATTTCTGCTCAAAATCCGTTATGAATCTGAAGGGTTTAGGGTTTAGGGTAGTCCAAACGTCGCGCGGGAGTTGAAACGCTCTCTTCTCCCTTAATTCTATTTAATCACCGCTGATTTTAGTGAAAAATCGCACTACACAGTACAAATCAGAAAAAAAAAAACGAAATGGAGAGTCCTCCTAGTGTTAACCAGAATTTGCCCACAGTGCAAAATCCTCCATCTGAAAATCCTCCATCTGAAAATCCTCCATCATCTGAAAACCCCGTTGTAAATCCTACGTACGAAGACCCCCAAGATGATCCCAACTGGGCTCCCATAATTCCTCCACCGTTTCCTATTCCCTGTGGTTACCCTCCTCTCGTTGGTCCATCTGAAACCTTCAAATTCTCTGATCCACATCCAGACATAGTTGAGTGGAGTGATTTAGCCCCGCCCCCCGTAATTGAATTAACATCATCCCCCGATGAATCTGATCACTACCAGTTCTCTGATGATGAGTCTTACGGTCCAGAAGGTCCTATGGATGATGATGATGTTTGGTTATCTTTGAGAAGAAGCAAGAGAATTTGGGACAATGTAAACAAGGATGGAGGCAAGAGAATCAACTACTTCTCTAAGAAAAAAAGGCGCGGCAATTAGTGGAAATTATGTTTAATTTGTATTTTGTTGGTTTTATATTTTGTGTTTTCATTTCAGTTATATCGAGATAGTTTTTTTTTCTTCTGTGATATCTAGCTAGTTTATTTTTTTTTATTTCTGTGATGTATGGTGTAACACCGAACCAGTTTCTTACTAATGTTATTTTAATGTTTTCTTTTTCTGTGATGTATGGTTTTATATTTAAATTTCTGTTTATATTTATATTAATTTTTGAATAATCTAACTAATGTTATCTTTAAATATAAAAATAATAACAAAATATGAAATTGAAAAAAATAATTTGAAATTTTTTAACTACACAGATATTAACTTTCAAATCATATTTAATATAATAAAATATCAACATATATATTCAGAGAAGTTAGGGTACTTTGATAAATTTTCGGACATGGAAGAATTTCAAAATCAGAGGAGGAAGAAGTGAATTGGGGACTTAAAAATTTTGGAAGACATAATCTGGTTTTGAACTGCTACAAGGATTCCTAAACGGATTTTTATTACAAATTCGTGTGCAATAGGTATCCTACACGGATATTTAAGTACATATCCGTGTAGCTCTCCTCTTTTCCTACACGGATATTTACGTAACTATCCGTGTAGAAAAGATGATATTTATTTCAAAGCATGCGCGCCCGCCCTATTTATTTCATGTATTAATCACTGTGAATTAGAAATATTAAATATTAACAAATTTAAAATTGAATATACATAAAATAAACACAGAAAAACGAAGAGTCGCCTTAAACCCTATATATCCTCGTAATCGGTTCCTCTTAAACCTATCTTTCTCTAAGTGAAAAAATGTCGTGTGTCACAGAAGAACAACCAATTGAGGCACCACCACCACCTGTTGAGGCACTACCACCACTTCCAGAGGATTTCATGCCAATGCCTTGGATCCCACCCGGTTACGAACGACCACCACCAGGTTATCCTAGAAGTCGGCCATGGCCACCATGGCCGACTCGCCCACGTCGCAGCCCCAGGGGCCATCCGCCACCGAAGCCCTACATTCGTCGGACAAAGAAAAAATCGGTTGTTTAGAGTTTCTTTATTTTTATTATTGTAGGAGTTTCTATTTTTTTGAGTTTTATTATATCAATATTTTGGTAACTTTTGTAATATTTACCAGTAGTAATATATGAAAGTTTACTTGTTTACATTTTTGTTCTTTTGTATTTATTTTTTGTATTAGTTGTACAATTTTAAATTTGTTAATATTTAATATTTCTAACACAGTGATGAATATTTTTATTTGTAAAATAGTGTACAAGAATGAATTGGTTCCTCTTAAACCTATCTTTCTCTAAGTGAATTGGGGACTTAAAAATTTTGGAAGACATAATCTGGTTTTGAACTGCTACAAGGATTCCTAAACGAATTTTTATTACAAATTCGTGTGCAATAGGTATCCTACACGGATATTTAAGTACATATCCGTGTTGATCTCCTCTTTTACTAAATTATAAAGAAATTAATATTTACAAAGTTTATATCTAAATGAATACATTTCTTAATTTATAAGAATGAATATTTAAAGAGCTTCACAGCAATGAAAACATCTACATAAGTTCATTTTTATATTTAAATAATCAAAATATGAAATTGAAAGTATATTATATTTAAAAAAATAAAAATAGGAAATCCTACACGGATATTTAACTACATATCCGTGTAGGAATATGAATAATATAATAAAATATTTATATTATATCATATTTAATAAAATTTCACATCCGTCGGCTATCCTACACGGATATTTAACTTAATATCCGTGGAGGATGATGAATAATATAATAAAATATTTATATTACTTCATATTTAATAAAATATAGATTTTAATAATCTATATTCTGTATAATTTAATGCTTTCCATAAAAAAAGAACTTATCAAAATATTTATAATTCCTAAAAAGAACTTGTCAAAATATGACATAAAATGCAAAATGTAAAATTAATGCTCTCCACAAGAATTTTTTTTTGGTAATTTTTTTTGGTTTTGGCTAGTTTCCATCAAGTTATATATAAATCAGAATTTTTTCTTTGTCCAAAAACAGATTCCCCAAAACATAATATAACAATTAAAATTGATAATTACACTAATTAATTTATACAAATCCATATTGTTCTTTACAAGATTCCGAAATAAACCATCTTCCCCAAATCTCTCTCACTTGGTTGATTTGGTTGATTTGCAGGTCCTCGTGTAGCAGTGTGCGGTTGCACCTGTGGGTTTAGGAAAATTCCGAAATAAACCATCTTTCTCCTACGTACCCACAAATGCAATCGCACGCTGATACAGAAGGACCTCAACTCATATGTGCCTCGTAGAGAGAGTGATCAAAACGGCGCTGGAAGAGAAACTTTGAATTTCAGATGAATTTTTCCTCCGTGATTTTACTCCGAGATGGAGGATTCAGTGTCATTTCCTCCACCTCCAATAGGGAGGAAAGACTTTGAATCCTCCATCTCCGAGTAAAATCAACGGAGGAAAAACTTTCCTAAACTCAGCAAATCCGTGTAGAGAGAGTGATCTTTCCTAAACTCATATGTGCCTCGTAGAGAGAGTGATCAAAACGGCGCTGGAAGAGAAGCTTTTTATTTCAGCTGAAACCCTAGATGACCTTCCTACACGGATATTTATCTATTAATCCGTGTAACTCTATCGACATATATACACAGCTATTTAAATAAAAATACGTGTACAAATAACTCTCCTAACACGGATATTTAAATAAATATCCGTGTAGCTCGCTCACAATCCTACACGGATATTTAACTAAATATCCGTGGAGGAAATGTAAACTTCAAACGGCTTTTTTGAAACACTGTTTTTCAATGAAATATCCGTATGAGATTCTTAGAGATATCATTGATCATTGGAAAAATCCTATTTGGTACACGGTTTTACATAAAATAGAGAAAATCCGTGTATAACCATAGTGTAGGAAGCGCCATTCTGTAGTAGTGAAAAATCGGTAGTGAATTTTCTATTGAAACTTTCGGCCCAATCTGCATCGAAATAGCCATATACCTCCATGAGCCTAGAACCTCACTTTAAATATTATCATAATTGGAAAGGTGATTGGTAGTGATAAAAGATATCAGAGCTACACATTCAGGATATATTGCACCGGTTACCGAATATAATGTTGTATTTATGGATCAATTTTTTCAACTCCAATCACAATTCATTGTCTTATTTTTTTTTTCCTTTTACAAATTAATAGTGGCCACAATTCGTTTTCTTATGAGCTCATGTGGTGACATTTATTACATTTTTTTTATTATATTATCGTAGAGGCAAAGAAAAAAATGAATTTGGTTGTTATTTCTCAAGTAAAGAAATTAAGAGAAAGATATGTAGCTAGTTTGCACTTTTCATGTTGGACCATACTATATACAGTACTCTCAAGAGAAGCCAACTATAATTGATACGCTATGATATAAACTCTAAAAATGCCTCTGCGAAGGTTTAAAAAAAAGAAGATATAAACTCTAAAAACAAAAATCTAAATTTTAAACTCCAAAAATTTAGCTCCTAAATTATATACACCATGCATGTACTTAGATGTTGAGTTGGCTTAATTCGGAGTTGCAGTCCGTTAAGATTTTGTGTTTTTATAAAGTAATTAGAGCAAGATGTGCATGTCAAATCATGACAAAGATGCGGTTAATTTGTTTAAGTATTTTCTTTGATTCTGGGTTTTATTGGGCTACTTTACTTGAATTATTGGCGGCCCATAAATATTAAGAACTCTAAAATTAATTGGAGAAGTTCTTGTAATTTTTGCTCGTAATTAGACAGTTATTTTTCTAACTAGAAATTCAACAAAGTAAAGCTATTCATTTTATAACAAAATAGCAAAAAATAGATGCAAGAAAAACATACAGTCATGCAGATATGAGAACCAATCTGATGCACATGTACAAACAGTGCAAACATAGGAGATTTAGCCCCAAATTAATTGCATCCAAAATATTATTCCTAAATTAATCCTAACTTAGCATGGAACAACACTATTATACTCCATGGGTGCAATCCACTGTTCCTAAGCGCAACACACCGCCTTGGCGCAAATCGAACTCGAATTGTGTATTGACTTGCTGGAATGCACCGAGGACACCCGGAGCAAGACCAGTTTCCTCCTCAAACATTGCAAGACAAAACTGTTTTTCTTGCAAATCCACATAAAACGCTTGCTCATAAAAGAGTGCCATGTCAGCCCCAGCAAAATTAAAGGTCATGCTAGGCAGTAAATTCGCTGGGTTGGCATTTTCCGGAAGGTCGAAGCACAGGTTGAACTTTTCATTAAAACCCCTTCCCTCTGTCGGCGCGAGATGGAGCGCTTCAAAGTGATTGACGAGGCCTTCACGCACTATCGGATAAGCAGTCTTAGGTAGATAACTATAATGTGCCCCTGAATCTATCATGAATCCGCGATACCCGGAGGGATCTCGATCGAATGTTCCCGGTGGAAAGTACATGCCTGTTTTATCGATACTAATACCGGTCAAGTTTACGTAATAAAGTTTAAAACCATTTGAATACCTCAATATCGGTGTCTCTTGTATCTTGGCAACAGGAGGCCAAGTGATATCGTCACCGAATCGCAAAGTCATGGGGGTTGTGGACCCTGATTCAACGAGGCAGTAAGAGAACCTTTTGCCAGTATTCGGGTCATTTGATTCTTGGGAAATGAATGACTCCGGTTCAAGGTTCATTCCAAAGATCCCCACGGGCCCACCAAGAGGGTAATCAGTATCAGTTTCGTGAGTGCAACCGAATACAACAGTAGGCATGTAATAATATCCCCCATCACTGGCAGGAAAAGTAAAGGTCTCTGAAGAAAGCATTCCTTTAGCAGAGGTATCATCAGCATAGATGATGCTGAATTCACATAGGCCATTGGGACCGGGATTATAAAATGGGGCTTGACAAAAAGGATGGTTGACCGTGAGCGCTAGGTAGCTCGGGGAATTCTGGGGATTGAAAAGCTTGGGCTGCTGATGGAAGCATTGTGTGCACGGCTCGCATTGGATCCATGATAAACTGCTTCCGGTGTCTAGGTGAAGATAATAAAACGCACCGCCAGCTCCACTACCAATGCCCGCGGAAATCATGTAGTAGAGATCACTGGAACCCATTCCTGGTCGGATCGTGTCCATACTGTGCAAATTTGAGGAACCGGGATTGTGTAATGAAATGAGATAACGAAGGCGACGTCTATCTGATTGAAGAACTCTGTTAAAACGCTCCGTGTCAGTGAGATTAGGGTTGTAGAAGGGGGAGTTTGGTGAGAGAGGGTCTATTAGTTCTAGACTAAACCCTTGTTTGGTTGGTGAAATCTTTCGTGAGGTTACTAAAATGAGATGAAGAAAGGTTAGCAATGAGCAAATGATGAGGTGGCGGTAAGATAGATTCAAAGACTCCATTGTATGAAGAGTGATGAGGAGAGAGTTTAGAGAAAAATGGGGTGATCTTTCTTTTGGAGAAGTATTATGGTTCTTTTATATATATTACCATTAAAACAAATCATGGATTATATAGTAAAACAATGAGAGGGATTTGTTTATTTGGAAGGTAAATCTTAGAAATGATTCACTATTGCATGATTAGTGAGGAGAGGTCTAGATAAATGAAAGGTGAATATGGGATCTTTTGCAAATAAATATATTATCAATAAAATAAATATATTATCATATATATTATCAATAAAATAAATAAAATAAATCATGGGTTATGTTAGTGAAACAATGAGAGAAATTTGTATCTTTGGAAGGTAAATTTTAGATTTGATTCACTAATTAATTGTAAGTCATCAATGGCGAATATAATTAGACGGAGATCAAAGATCAATATTACATACATGAACTTTGTTAATCAGTAATGACTACGTTTAAAATTAAATCTGGAATTATTACATGTATGTATGAACTATATCAAAATATATTGTAAAGGTAAATATAGTAAAAAATATACCGTAGCCCAACTCTCTCTACACACACAGAGGTTGATTAATATCAAAACGTTTGTTCTGGAGTTGTGGAATAACCGCTTCGCTTTTTACATTTTCAAAGGCCAAACAATCGATCTAAACCTTTCAACATTCAATCTATAATAAAATGAACTTGGAGACCAAAATTTACATTTTTTGGAATTTTTTTATTATTTATTCAGTCAGTATTAAAATCGCTGTTTTCAATGATCCATAAATTTTGCATTGTTTATTAGAATAAGCGATTTTAAAACTGGCTTAATAAATAGTAAAAAAAATTCAAATTTGGTCTCCAAGCACATTTTAATTTTCAACTTTTTTGATAGGCATAAAATATCCAACTTTTTCTAGTTAATTTTCAACTTTTTTTGATACACATAGAATATCTAGTTTTTTTTTTCTTTTAGTGTAGGTTCAATAATACTAATACAGTGGTACTCATGTAGTACTAGTTTTTATTTTCTCTAATTTTATATAATGAATGTTTGTAATTTGAATTTTTAAAGTAATGTTAGATGCAACAATCTTTTCTCAAAAATAACTTTGCAACATTATTTACTATTTATAGGAATTTTCATATTTTTCTGAATTTTCAATAATTTAAATATATTAAAATATAAAAAAAAGTTTCACGTGACTAATTTACGTCACGTCATGTATAGTCACAGCGTGACCACACATGACGTGATCACGTCACGTCAAGTCATAACAACAACAACAACAACAACAACAACAATTCGAACAGCTTCCAAAGAAGTTATGGTCTCTTAAGTAGTGAGTCGCGGAGTGAATAAGCTAGCAAAAAATAAATCACCATCATAAAAATATTGGCGTTCATGCTTATTATTTAAAAAGGTCATAACAATATATACTTCTCATTTAATTTTTATGATGCAACGATCTTTTCTAAAAAATAACTTTGCAACATTATTTACTATTTATAGGAATTTTCATATTTTTTTTCTGAATTTTCAATAATTTAAATATATTAAAATATAAAAAAAAAGTTTCACGTGACTAATTTACGTCATGTATAGTCACAGCGTGACCACACATAACGTGATCGTCCGTCATTATTTTAGTCACGTCACGTCAAGTCAGAACAACAACAACAACAATTCGAACAGCTTACAGAGAAGTTATGGTCTCTTAAATAGTGAGTCGCGGAGTGAATAAGCCAGCAAAAAATAAATCACCATCATAAAAATGTTGGCGTTCATGCTTATTATTTAAAAAGGTCATAACAATATATTCTTCTAATTTAATTTTTATGATGTAAAAATCAGTTGAGAAGGTCAATAAACGTGATAAGAAGTACAAAATTGAGGAAGTAGTATATATTTTGAGACATTTTAAATACATCTTTCTTCATATACAAACAGGCAAAACTTTCTTCTAAATAATAAAGATAAAAAATTAATGAGCTTCGATACATAATTATTCTGAACCTTTTAACAATTTTACTTCTAAGATATTAGAAGAAAATCAATATTATAATTAGTCCGGGGTGTATGCTAGAGATGTGGGATTGTACCTGGGCGAAGTAGGGATGCTCATGAGCCGAGTTGAGTCCGAGTTGAGGGTGATTTGAAATCAACTCACAAACACATGAGCCGAGTTGAGTCCGAGTCGATAATTTAGTTTCGAGTCAGAAACTCCGATTTGGAATCAACTCGCAAAAAACTCGAGTCGAAGTGAGTCGACTCATGACCCATAATATAGTACACAGTGAGACAATCTAATTTAATTCTAACAAAAGAAATAGTACATTGTTTATCAAAATAACACACAATTAAAAGAAATAGTATATAGTTCACCAAATTACTGAATATTACAAAGTCTAATAAATTTATCAAATTACCAAACAGAATTACAAAAAAAAAGTCTAACAAAATAGTGCACAATTCTTTTCTCTACTTCTCTTCCTCTTTCTTCTCTATTTATCTTCATCTATTACAGATTGCTCAAAGTTTAACAAATTTAAATAATTTCAAATTTTAAATAATTTAACAGTATTAAGAAGATGCATACATGAAATGAGATTATGGAGCAAGTTTTGCTAAATTTCTAATGTTTTAATAATTGAGTAGTTAATATTTTGATAAGATTTTGCTGCTCTAGTGGGAAAGGTTATATGTAGGGAAACTAAGAATATATGAATTGGGGTTTGGCGAGTCCAACCGAGTCGATTCCGAACCGAGTTGGAGGTGGCTTGGAATCGACTCATAAATTAACCGAGTCAGTAAACTCGAGTCAGCTTTGACTCGAGTCAATTCCGAACCAAGTTATTAGCGAGTTGAATCCAAATTGATTCCGAACCGAGTTTCGAGTCGTGAGCTTTTTGTGCACCCCTAGGGCGAAGACAACCCAAGTTAGGCTGTATCCGGTCAAGCTCCAACTTTGCAACATTATTTACTATTTATAGGAATTTTCATATTTTTTTGAATTTTTAATAATTTAAATATATTAAAATATAAAAAAAAAGTTTCACGTGACTAATTTACGTCACGTTATGTATTGTCACAGAGTGACCACACATGATGTGATCATCCGTTATTATTTTAATCACGTCACGTCAAGTCATAACAACAACAACAACAATTCGAACAACTTCCAGTACACTTATGGTCTCTTAAATAGATGCCAATCCCTTTTTCAATATACTTTATGTTATGAAAACATGAAAGATGTGTTTACTGTAAATTGGGAACAGAATTAAACTTGATCAACTGAAATAAATGAGCGAAATATTTGGTGCTCTGCAAACTATTTTATTTCTCAAGAATTTGCTAATTGTACAACTGGGACTTAAAAATTAGGCTTACGTACGTGGAGTAACGTAACTTAAATTATTATTACAAAATATTTGCTGTGACACTTACATTCATTGCATATAGATGTTTATGGAATGGTTGGAATAATTGAATTTAACAGGTAAATTTGCTCCAATTAATGAAAGCAATTTGCCTATTCCAGATACAATTTGAACGCATAATTAGAAGGAAAAAAAAAAACAAATGAAAAGCTTTAAATGAGACCAATACAATGTCACAGACTCACGGTCCAATTTCCCTGACCCATTGCTCTTCTCCATACGGATACATCCCCTGCAATTAAATTAATGAGCTCATACTGACTCTCTCAATTTCCTAGGCGACCTTTGAGCGGGCAATATTAATTATTCTGTTAACCAAAATCTATATAACAAGAATATGATTCTAGTGTTGACAGTAGAAAATTATTATATCTAACAAATATACAATCCGAGTGGAAGATATACCCAAATGGGTTCTTCCGCTGAAGCTATCGGCAATGAAAACTTCATGACAGCCTCAACAATTCGAACAGAGACCATAACTGGATCACATCTATTTAAGATTCACGGATATTCTCTGACTAAAGGGATTGGCATAGGAAAAAGCATTCCCTCTGGTGTTTTTACTGTCGGCGGATATAACTGGATAATTCATTTCTATCCTGATGGTAAAAACCCGAATGACATAGATTTTATATCATTTTACCTTCAACTTGAAAGTGAAGCTACTGATGTGAAGGCGAAAATGAGTTTGACAGTACTTCAGCAAAATGGTGATCCCTCTAACTTGAGCATTTCATCCCCATTTAGTTGGACTTTCAAAGGTCCCAGCAAGGGTTGCCCGCAATTTACAAATAGAATTAAATTAGAGGAATCTGAACATCTGAAAGATGATGCTTTCACTGTGAAGTGTACTGTTACAGTCATTAAAAAAACTAAGCTTGAAGTAAGCAAGTCCTATGGCATCATTGTTCCACCATCGAATTTGAACCAAAATTTGGCTAGCCTCCTACAGAGTGGAAATGGGGCGGACATTACATTTGTAGTGAATGGAGAGAAAATCAAGGCTCATCGTTGCGTGCTTGCAGCAAGGTCGGTTGTCTTCAATGCCGAGCTTTTTGGTTGTATGAAAGAAAAATGGACTGACACCATAACACTTGAAGATATTGAAGCACCTGTTTTCAAATCCATGCTTTACTTCATATATTCTGATTCACTGCCAGATTTTGAGAGAACTAGTGATGATGAATGTGAAAAGAAAGATATGAGATTGATGGCTCAACATTTGCTAGTAGCTGCAGATAGGTATGTAGAAGATTCTTTTTTGTCTCTTCTAATCTTCTTTTTATCAATTTTAATATGATAATAAAATATCTGAAAAATAGATATCAGTTGGAGAGGTTGAGGTTGATGTGTGAAGATTTACTTTGCAAGAATCTTGGTGTAAGCAACGCTGCGACTGCATTAATTTTGGCTGAGCAACACAATTGCAGTCAACTCAAAACAGAGTGCCTCAAATTTATGAGCGTTCCCAAGGTTTTTAAAGCTGTGGCACAGACCGATGAATTTTACAATTTGGTGAAGATTTGTCCATCAATTTTGAAAGAAATCTAAGTTCTTTGTTTAAAATGATCCTAGCTCCTTGATAATGATTTTTCCATCAATTTTTTTTTTCTTTTCATGTTATGATGGCTTTTAATATTGTCACTGTTTATGAAATCAAGAGTAGCTGATTTCGTACTTGCATATGTAGAAATGACAATATAGTATTATTTTATTCTGATAGCCTTTATCAGAGTTTCAAAAAAAAAAAAAAAAACAATATAGTATTATTAACTTATTTTTTCTCTGTGTACTTTCGGCACAGCTTACTTTTTCAACTGTATTATTGTGCTTCATATTTCTTTTCAGAAACTAAAGAATACAAAGCCCATGAAAGTTGTTAATTTGTATGTCTGACTCATGTCATAGAGGACTAAATTGTAAAGTATATATGATGAATGTAAATCGGCCTTCAAATTACTAGCAATACTTTAAGCAACCGCGCCGTTAGATAGTAACCTCTGCATATAATTATCTAGTATTTTTGATGTGCTCATTAAGAGAGTTTGGTGAGTACAACTCCAAAAATTTATTGCATTGACTTCAAACGACGAATCCAATCTATTGAAACTAGAAGTGCAAACGGATCGAATATTATCCGTCCAGATCCGGATCCATATCTGAAAATTTGCGAATTCGGATATTCGGATACGTATAGTTTGTGAATACGGATGCATATACGGATATGATTAACGCAAATACAGATATGATGTGGTTTTGATTTCGAAAGCGCATGCAGATAGTTTTCCGTATCTGTATTCTCTAATAAAACAGATATCCGTTAGCAGTTTTGCACCCATTAAGCTTCATGAATTTTTCACTGAATAGATTAATCGTGAGTCGAATTGTTCGACGACACTCTCACTCTTCTTCTTTGATTTGCTAGGTTTTCTTGGGTTGTGATTTAGTCGCTGACCGGATTGTTTTTTTTTTTCTCTCAACAGAGATTGTGTATCTTCCCCTTCTTTCTTGATTCTGATTTTGCTCTCTCGTTTTTTGCTTGGTAATTTGTAAAAGGCCAACTAAGCAAGTCATTTTTTCTGTAAATTGGGTTGAGGAATTTGATTGATTAAAATTTCTCTTCTTCAAACTTTGATTTCTTTATATGGTTTGAATCCGTTAGCCATTGTTGGCCAATGCCCTTCATGGGTGTTCTTGTGGGCTGAGATTAGGACCCCTAGGCTGATTTATTTTCGATTTTGGTTGAAAACTTTAAATCCTAGGATTTTCTTGGTACTGAGCTCAAATTCTTGCTTTGCCGAATTGCCGATGCATAGCTATTTGTTTCCCTATTGATTACCTTTTTATTACTGTGTAGAACTGGTATTGAGTTTCTGTAACTCTCTCAAATACTGGTACCAGTTGGTACCGGTTGGTTGTGCTTACTAATGTGTTTTATTGGTTTTTGAGGCACTTGAGTTGGGTACGAGGAAAAAGAATATAAAGAGTGAAAGTTGCAAAAATTTTTGAAGTTGATAATTAGATTATGTTACAAAATAATTAGATTATGTCAGAAAGACTAACTTGCAAAATAGTAACATTTTATGAAACAAATAAGTTTGATAATGTTTTTGACACCATGTCTCAGCAGATTTATCCATTTCAAAGCCAATTTATTCATTTCAATAAAATAAAACAAGGATGACAAAATCGCCTTTTTGCATATTGGATTCTCTGTGCGATTACTATACTGTAACACTATTTTATGCTGGTAATTAATTTTGTTAATTAGATATATATTTTGCAAAGAAATAACAAAGAAAAAAAAATATATTGTTCATCATAATGATTGAATATCCTAATTATATATGTATTTGTATTTGTATTCATATCCATTTAAATATCCGATATGTATTTGTATTTGTTTAATATCTGATCTGTATTAGTATCTATATCTGAAAAATAAATATGGATATGGTTATGGTTTTACCACTATCCGATCCGTATCCAATCCGTTTGCACCCCTACTAAATACTTCACGAGCGATGCATGTACAAGCAAAATTTTGAAATTTTTGAATTCATTTAGTACAAAGTCATGTGGTCAATATTCATTTAGTACAAAGTTATGTGGTCAATATTCATTTAGTACAAAGTTATGTGGTCAATAAAATGATGAAAAATTAATGCATTAATATAACTTATAAATTAACTTATGAAACTTCATTTTTTTTGTTCCACTTTAATTATTTACAATTTATTTCAAATATGTAAAAAGAGTGGATTGATTCAAAAAAGTTGGAGTTAGTGAGTCGCGGAGTGAATAAGCCAGCAAAAAAATAAATCACCATCATCAAAATGTTGGCGTTCATGGTTATTATTTAAAAAGGTCATAAAAATATATCCTTATCATTTAATTTTTATGATGTAAAAATCAGTTGAGAAGGTCAATAAAGGTGATAAGAATGCAAAATTGAAGAAGTACTATATATTTTGAGACATTTTAAATACATCTTTCTTCATATACAAACAGCTAAAACTTTCCTCTAAATAATAAAGAGAAAAAATTAATGAGCTTCGATACATAATTACTCTGAACCTTTTCAACAATTTTACTTCTAAGATATTAGAAGAAAATCAATATTATAATTAGGCCGGGGTGTATGTTAGAGATGTGGGATTGTACCCGGTCGAAGACGGGTTGTACCAATACGAAGACGGGTTGTACCAAGACGACGTTAGGCTGTATCATGTCAAGCTCCAACTGTATCCTGGTGATGCGCTTGGAGAGAATGGCTCTGTGCAAGAGGAGATGCAACAGTGGATTCCAGAAGCAAGTGCTATATGTTGCATGGTAGAACAATTAGCCCATTTTACGTTTTCAAGAATTTAGGAGAACGGGCCTAAACAATTTATCGCAATGAAACGGGCCTAAACAGCCGACACCGAATAAGAAATAAATAAAATCATGACTTCGATTTTGACTTGAATAAAATATGAATAACTTTAACTAGACGTTATAAATTCAACTAAACACCTCCATTAGATTCAAACCAATTTGAAGGTTTGACTCATTTGAATTCGATCATTTAATTTCAATTGATCAAGTTTAATTCCGTTCTCAATTTACAGTAAACACCTCGTTCATGTTTTCATAGCATAAAGTATTAAAGTACCTTGAAACATAGAATGTCAACATCTCTGTCTATGAGTTTGCAACTTTGCATCAATAGCAGCCACTCTCTTCAATTATTAGCTGTATAAAGTCGGTGTCGGTTCTGTTATATAATCTGTGTTGTCAGCAATACAGCTAATTGTGTAGCAGATTGCTTGCATTGTGGATATTTCCATTACAATTTACAAATAGTCAGAATTCAGAAACGCATAGTTTACCACACCGCCTCTGCCATAGAGAAGTTCACTTAGTAGAGTATGCGTGCTAGTGGTGAACTTTCCCATGTTTGTTTAGTTTGCGGTAGTCCACTAAATTAATTTTAAAACGCAGAACAAATTAGCATAGTACACACAAAAAAGAAAGATAATACAAGCAGTGTGTAACATCTGTTATGTTTCATAATTGTAGATACATAGAATGATTTGTTGGTCAATGAATAGCGTCAAATAAAATCAAGAAGTTGACTAATATTTAATTTGTAAACTAAAAAAACATGAGATTTTATCTTTTTATTTTTTCTATTGTGTTAATTTATAAAAGTTAACGAATTATCGTTATAGTTGATATAATAAATCACATGAAATCAAATAATAATAATGAGCGGTTTAAATTTGGAATATCAATCAATATTAATGTTTCTTCAAGTTAAATGAATCGACGATGAATTATCTAAAGAGAAAATTCAGGTGAAATATCATATAGAAAATTGCAAAATTTTCTGTATTTTCTCTGCTTGACCAAATAAAAAATTGCAAAATTTACAATGGAAGTGAAATAACAGAGGACTCAGCATGGAGGGAACTGATAGTGATCTCTCAACCACTGTCACCACCAAACTTACCATAAAGCAAAAAACCTTCATTCCAAAGCATTCCAAAACCAATCCAACCTCTGTCACACGGTCTCACACCATTCTCTCCCTAATTCCCCCCCAAAATTGCCCAAAATCCTGAGTAAATTATGGGGAAATTGTGCTGCTCTCAAGAAGATGATGATGAAGGAGGATTCAACATTTTGGGTCTATTGGTAGCACTTGTAATTGCACTTGTTTTGATGGTTGTATGCTCTCCGCCTAGGCGCCGCATCGTGACCGTCTATCCGCAATGTTGTTAGAGAAAGGCTATTTGTTGCAAATACTTGTCAAATATTGTCGTTTCTCTTTTCCTATTTAATTTACTTGTAATAAATTGGAAGGAATTTTAATTTCAACAGTTTGCTGTACAATTGACAAATGTGGTTAATTTCTTGCGTAATTTGTAATGAAATTTTGTAGATCTTGGTACTTACCTTTGCAACAGAGAAAATGTACCAAATTTAGGGCTTGCAACCAATTAATTTCCAGTCTGATCTAGTGTTTATCCAAAATGTTACTATTTATAGTAATTCCTCTTTTCTTTGGGAGGATGGTATTCTGGGTTCCTTATTGTCACAACTTTAGCACACATTTAATCAAAGGCAGCAGATACTCCTCAATGCTGTTGCAATTCTATCAATTTGGTGTTTGATTGGTTAAATATTTTTTCTAATTATGATAAAGCTTATACAAATCTCTAATATGAACTTTTTCTAGTACTATCTGAGAAATCATTAAGCATGCAATTACCAGTAAAGGTAATGGTATTAATTGTATAATTGTACCTGTCACAGCAGCATTCCATACTGGTAACAGAAGTATGGCATGGTCTCAGTTTCAAATTCCAAATTCATTTGTTTTCCAAACGGTTCTCATTAAAACTTAATCAGGTGCCCATTTAAATTTCAGTGAGCAATAAAGCGTCACAATTCACAGCGGATAGTGATACTAATCAACGGTTGTTTTAATTAGATACTATTTCAGATTCCAAATTTGGATTACAAATGTGAAATTATTGCTTTATACTTTGATAGAGCTTACTGATCTCCGTGACAACATGGCCATATAATACCTAATGAGGCCTAAAATTAGGTAGAAATTAATACCAAAGCGATTCTCAAAATATTAAAATTTCATCAAAGACTTCTAAATAAGATAAGTCCCTTTGTACTAATAATTTTACCAGAATGTGTTTACATTTCAGAATGCTCGTTTCTTTGTTTTCTTTAACCAATTGGGCACGAGAGTCATACAAGCAGTAAAACTAAAAATATATTCTTAAAAATTTATCAGATATTTTCGAACTTACTCATTTTAACTATCTCAAAAATACTTAATATTGTCCAAAATCAATCCTGTTGTTACACATTTACAGCACAGTTTGTGCAGCTTTTTAATACTGGATAGGAATTAAATGCTTATTTACTCCCCCTGTGTTGGAGTCCTAATCCTCTGAGGTAACAGAATATTTATGTCAAGATCCGGACCGATTGATCAGAAATCGGGCCAATCCGGTCTGAGGTGGGATGCACAGGATTCTTTAATATTCGTGTGAATTCTAATCGAACGGTCCAGATCTGAACAGAAGTATTTTGTTACCTTAGGTGCAATGAATTTAACTGTTTGGGGCCCGACAGAGAGAAATGCTTTTCCCAGTTCCTGCTTGCTCGTTTATCCCGTATCCGACGCACCCGCAGCCGCTCTCCCTTGTGAGTTGTGACCTGATTGCTTCTCGCGCCGAGTCGACTCGCGCTGCTCGGACTCGTCACGCCGCGTCCCGACCGCCCGTCGCGCTGCGCTACCCGTGACCAACACCCGACGTGTCGATCCTTCTACTCCGTGTCACACTGCATCCCAATCATCCTATTTCCACTTAGATCAAAGAAAATAAACCGTCAATCTCGCTCTCATCTGTTCTCAATTTCTCCATTTCAGAATAAAACCTCTATATTATTTGGGTTCAATTGAGAGCTTAATTGGAGGAATTTCAAACGAAGTAGATCTCCTGTTTCTCACTATAATAAAGTGATGTCAGTCTTGGGATCACAGGGGCTGTCGAGTTCCCTCCAACGACTTCACTATGTAGAGAAGGTATGTAAGATTTAATCTCACTAATTCCCGATTAAGTCTAAGAGGAGTAATCAATGATATGTTACCATTTTATTGGGCTATGTAGAGGATTGTGAGGTTGCTAGAGCTTGCGGGTTTGGCCATGGATGAATTAGGAAATGCAAGTGCCCCCAAAACTGAGGTGCTTGCTTTGCACTGTCGCGAATTCATGATGGCTATTAAGGTACTTTTTTTCCTCTCTTTTTTATTTGTATTTTTACCTGGTTAGTGGGAACATGAGATAAAATTGGTTATGTTAACAGTATAATATCAGGTACTGGTGTGTAGTGATACTGGTATAAATTTAATTACCTTTCTCAAACCCCATTTTTGCTGCAAATCCCTTATATATTACAAAAAATATAATATATAAAATAATTTCCTATTGGAGCACGTTGTAATTTCTGATAGAATCAAGCTGCAATTTGAACTTTTATTGTGATTCTCATTATACTGTCTGTTTTTTTGGACTGAACTCTGACAAGGATGAAAGTACTAAATTTCTTTTGACTCGTACTTGTTTTGCTTTTCTATTGCTTCACTTGCTACTGGTTCCAGGACATCCACTTAGCTCTTATAATCGGTAACGGTAACAGTTGATCCATGGGGCTTGTTTTGGATTGGTACATTTTTTTTTTCTTTAATGACTTGACTGGGGTATAACATAAAAACATGGCCAAAAATATATCGGATCTTTAGGAAATTGTACCCAGCTATTTCTTTTGTGGCATTTGTGAATGATGCCCAACCTCTTTAAATTTATGATTGGTATTCTATGTTCAATTATATCTCTCAAGTTATCTTTTGATGAGGCATGACTGTGGATCAAATTATTGCTCTCTGGCTAGCTTTGATGGAAAATATTTATTTTTCTAAATTGGGGCACTTTTACCCCTACCACTAACTATCCTAGTCCTCCTTTCTGAATATGCAAAATGAATGAAAATCAAAAGAATCCTGAATTATATAATGTTGTTTTCTGTTAATTGGTTATCAAGCAATCTGATCAAGTCAATAATACAACTTGCTCAAGGATAGTTTAGTCAATTCTGTCTCACTTAGTCTTGGTTCTTCTAATTGGCTATTAAATGCAAACATAGGAACTGTAAAATGCTAATTCACAAAGATGTAAACTGGTTGGTGCCTAATTAACCAAATAACCATAATCCTTGTCAGTTCATAATCCTTATTTTAACTGAAATTGGAACAATGCAGGAAATCCAGACAACATTGCGCGAGGAAATCAAGGGCACATGCGAGTACCGGCCCTTTGAGAAGTGTGATTATAATTCAAGAATTTCCAATGAGATCTGTTGCAAGAAGCTTGAGCATATAATGGAGCAGTTGGATGCTATGCAACAGAATATTGACCAATGTTCAAATTTTTAATAAGCATTGTCATTATTTTTTTCAATGCTAGTGTTGAATGTTAAGGCCGAGATAGGTTTACTGAGGCATCCGTATGAGGTTTTGAATTAAAATCCTTAGGAACTGTTAGATATGCTTATTGTATTAACTATGGTTATCTTTCACAAATAATGACTGAGGTCAGGTGAGTTGTTTTGTCTACTTGCAATTTCATTACTGTTACCTGTGGAAACATTATATTATGTTATTTTTTCGAGCTTGTGTAGGAGTGTACCTATTTCATGTTGGTACCAGTATCCCATGGTTGTACTAGCATAAAAAACACTGCTTTCTGGTTTTCAAATTTTCATCACTTGAAATGAACATATGTTGCCCTACCCATACAAAAAGAGGATATGGTTATATTAATTTGTGTTTAATTTATTTTGGCTGTTAGAGAGCACATTTAAGGATATATTCACTGAAATGTATTACAAGGCTTCTCATGAGAATAAGCAAGGAGTTGCAAATCCATTGAGAAAAACTAAGGCGAATCCACAATTCCACATACCTTCAAAACTTGGATTTGCAAAGTTATCTTTGTATAAAGTCAACTAGAACAATGATCGATAGTTCTTGTTACTAAATAAATATTTAAGTTTAATTTTCTTTATTAATCTCTATTCGCTTATTTAATCACTTGGACTAAGTCAAAGTATTTGACCAGTCAAAATGAGATTAAATAGTGCTAATTTAGAATATGCAACTCGTTCATTTAAAATTCGAGTTAGTCTGACTCAAGTTGAGTAACTCGTTTATTTAAGATTCGAGTTAGTCTGACTCAAGTTGAGTAACTCGTTTAACTCATGAGTTGAGTTCGAGTTGGGTTCAACTCGTGAACTCATTTCATTTGATTAATTATAATTCCATAGACTCGTTTCTTTTGATTTTTTTGTTAAATTATTATATTTTTTGTTAAATTTGTTAGTTTGTTAAATCGTTATGAATTGTTTGTTAATTCAATATTTACTTCTCATACTATTACATGACAATAGTCATCAGTTTAAGTGTTCAAAATGTCAACACCTTAAACGAGTTGACTCACGAGTCACGAACCAACTCGAGTTAACTCGATTCACTATCTTTCGAGTTGAATTTGAGTTATTTATAACTCGAGCTAACTCGGCTCATTAGCAGCCCTAGACTACCAGCGTACTCTTATCAATGAATAGATATCGTGGATTTTTGGGCTTGTGGGCCCATCTATATGTCTGGTGTCCCAAAATCCAATTATTCAGGTTGGCCCATTTAAAGCAAGTATTGCATTTTCAAGCCCAAAAGAAACTCGCAAGTTGTAAAAATAAAATCTCCATTTATAATGACGTAAGCGGTAAGCCATTATTTTTTTAGCAAATGAAACCGACCCTGGCACCCTGCTATTCACGCGTATCACGCCAAAACAGCCTGTCTTTTTATATTCTTTTTATATTTTGAATTAGCTTAGAAAGTCCGCAGTAGTCGGTCTTGCCTTTAATACGGACAAAAGGGAATAAAGAAATATCACGTGGCGCTTCCAATGAAAATTTGACGCGTGCATAAATCTAGTCCGTCTTAGACAAAACGGAAATAGGGAATTCATTTCCTTTGCATTAACGCACCGTTTGAGTTTAGATCAAATCCATTCGTTTCATATTAACACGAGTATTAAAGAAACTAGTCGTTGGCCCGATTTCTGATCGGACGGTCTGAAGATAAACTCAAACAGTATATTAATGCAGAGTATGCGGAGGGTATACAAAAATCCAAGAGGCACCTATAAACGGACTTAGAATTTGTTTCTATAAAATCCATATCCAAGAAAAACCAAGAGTCTCTACTCCTATTCCTAAAAACCAAAGCCCCACATTCTAAAATTAGAGTTTGCTGAGGCCGAGATTATAGGAGAATTGAGCGATGATGTAGAGGGAGATCTATTTTAAGCTGTTTCTGCGCGTTTGATGGTTATAGATCTGGCGCTGATCTGAAAAATTACAGCGAGACTTTCGAAATCAGTTTCAGATCCGGTATCAAGTCAGATCGATCTGATCAAATAGATATAACTACTGTTATCAGCTCCGATTTGGCGATTTCGAACATGGTGTTTATTCGATTGACGGATGACTTGAAACAAAGCCGTTTGATTCATCTCCCATAAGATCATGGTCAACTCCCTTTCCTCGACATGAAGACCATGATCTTTGTCCGAGATACAGCAATTCCCTCGGACAAGTGGAAGCCGAGATCGATGATTCTGAGATCATGTTTGGTTATATTACGTGGAAGGTTTTGGCAAGTGTGTAACAAGTATTTTGTTACAGTTGTAAGCTTTCTGATCTGATATCTTGTATATATTTTGTACCTAGAGGCCTTTGCCATGTTGGGTGCGCTCGCATGGCAGGTCAACCTTAGTAATAAAAAGATATTTTTGTTGCGAGGGAGATCGCATGGGGAAGTTTTTTTTTTACCCCCAGGTTCTCTCTCTTGTTGTGTGTTTGTGTGTGTGTCTCTCTCTATACACCCCTTTTCTCTTTATATTTTCTCTACAGAATACCTGATTGCTACACAACTTAATCTGTAACTTGCTTTGATGATGGAAGCCTTGCAATTGAAGCTTAGTGAACTACTAATTCGAGGTATATTTGAAATTACACTCTTTTTAATTACTCATATGAATAGATGTTCAGTAAGTAGCTGGTAATATATGTTAGCACAACAAATAAAGGTATTTCATCCTGGTGAATGATTCATAACAAATGACAAATTAAATTGAAATTGAGTATAGCAAAGATCTGTTATATCGTAAGTGTGTTAAATGACTACATGAACAGTTGAAACTTAAATAGATTGATTTCTTTGTAGCTCAATACATGCATTAAGAATCTGGAAAAATTAACTTTAATTTTTAAAATGTAGGACCTCTGAATTATTTCCTTCTAATGTGCATACCTCTCTAGAATCTGGTAATTTTGTTACGTCTGAATCGAATTATTCGAAGCTCAATGCATTCAATAGAAGTCTGGAAATAATTAATGTGTATGCCTCTCATTTAAACCTGGTAAAATTTATCATGTCTGAAGTGATTTGAGTTCTTGTGGCAATGAGAAGTTAATCTCATAGATTAACATTATGAAAATTCAATTTGTTCATATTAGTAAATTAGTTTTGCCATTTCATTTTTTTTATTTGATAGTTATATGCCATTTGTTTGTTAGAGTTATTGTAATTAGTTGCAGTTATTGTCATCCATTTTTTGTTTGATGAAAGTAGTTTGACATTTTTTGTACTTAAATTCTTTAGATATTGATGTCACTATATATTTTTGTTCCTGTTGTTGATATAGGAAAGGTTGATCATTTGTTGGGTACATGTACAGGGGTGGTGTTTTGGACATTTTTTGTACTTAAATTCTTTAGATATTGATGGGCAACATTTCCACTATATATTTTTGTTCCTGTTGTTGATATAGGAAAGGTTGATCATTTGTTGGGTACATGTACAGGGGTGGTGTTTTGGACAGCTGTAAGTTCTAGTTTGTATGTTGAGACTTAATTAAGGGATCATACTCATCTTTACATCCAGGTTATTGAGCTACTGAATTCTGTTTTTAGTTTTGTCATTCTGTAAAACTTGTATATTTATTATTTTGCTAACTTGTTTTTTGCAGTGATGTCATCTGATTTTATCCAACAAAAACTTCTTGACTGGATATTAAGTTTTAACTAGAATGTTTGAGTTTTTCACAATTTGGCACAAGGCTTTCACTTCTTATCAGGCATATGTATGAATTGATAGCACTTGAGAACACATGGTGTTATCTATTGTGTTAGTGATCTGTTGATTGTAGATATTGTGTTGTTAGTTAGAATGATCTTCATATGTTAGAATTGGAAGGTTTTTTTTGCAATTGTTTTTGAAATATTAATGTGGTGTCTTGGCTCCTTAATGAAGAAAACCACCCTTAAAAAAAGGGACTGCCTTTTGAAATGGGTCTTTAGCTCAATAATATTTGGACAGAGTCCCTGAATTTTCAGGGGGATGATGGTTCGAATCCATCAAGATCCTTAGAATTAATAAGAAAACATCCTAATTAAAAAATTATGTAATATATAACTTATGAAATTACATATGGAATTATTAATAAAAGAGAAATTGTATGTTAACATAATTTTTAGTTTAAATGTTAGTTTATATGATAGGTTTAACATTCCTCAAACATTACTTTTGTAAATTTATTTTTGGAAATTATCTATTTATATTGGTTTTATATGCAACCTTTATGTAGTATTACTTTTTAATGATCAATATGTAAAGAAAATTACTGCTGTTGCATAACATTACCGGGGGCATTTGGAAATTGTTTCCTGTGTTATTGCTATTAAGCAGGCTGATTCTTTGAAGAGCTAATTGATTCCTAAGCTGTGTCGTGCCCAATTTATGATTTGAATCTGGTGGTACTATATATTCATGACTGCACTGAAGAGTAATTGTGGTACATCATACACAGGCCAACTCCTGACCCTACACTCTTTTTTTTAAGTGTGTACAAGTTCATATTATCTGTGTTAATTTCGTAATAAATTTAATGTCATTTACAAGACAAGAAACTAGGAAGGATGATGAAAGAAGGGCAAAAAATGACCAACAAAAGATCGACTGGTGGATGTTCTATTTTACCTGGATGACCGGCAAAGGCTCTAGTGGTGGATTATACCGATGGTGGTATATTTACAGTGGAGATCTTGAGGTATTTCTTTCATTTTATTATTAATTGTTGTCTTAATAATTTATAATATTCCCTTTAGTTTCTTAAAAGTAATTATTTTATATTTAATCGAGCAAGTGCCTCTACTGATTCTATTTGTTCTTAATTAGTGTTTGGAGGGTATAATAATTCGCTATCATGGTCATTCCTCTAAATTGTGCACCTGTTGGAGATACTGGGCTGATTCTGGTGTTCTGTTATAGAAGAGTTTAATATTAATTATTATTTTTTAAAATCATGTGTGGTTGTGATATTCTTAAGACATTTATTTAACCATTCATGTCAAACAATTTAATAGAAAAAAAACATGGAAGATGAAGCAGTTCCTTCAACGAACAAGGTATGTTTTGGTGTTTTCTTTCTTTGAGGATATAGTTCAGAATTTGTTAGAATAAATTCACATGATATGTGTTAATATCGTAATGTAATTACTGTCTAATTTTGGTTCCAATGAGCTGGATACTGATTATTTTATAAATCCCTTTTTTTTTTCTCTGCTTCAAAGGAGTTTCAGTTGGTTCAGGGTAATATTTGCAGTAACATTTAATATGTCATGTTATTATATATAGGGCCAAAATCATCAACCTAGTCGAGTATGTATAATTACATATGTTCAAACATATTGTCAGTGCAAGTATCTCGCTTGACTCCCTGAGCTTACAAATTCGAAGAAATATTACCAGCACTCTGACTTGTGCCTGAAGGACTTAGATTGGAACAAGTTTTGTACATTTATCAGGAGCAATACAGCAGAAATTTGTTTGTTTTCAATATCAGTTCAATAACCCCATGTTTTAAGTACAATGACAATTGACAAATTGTCTAGACTGGATGCTGGTAGCTGCTATCATGCTTTTAAAACAAAAGACAAAAAAAGACGAATTGTCTTAAGACTAAGTGCTGCACAACAGAGCTCTATAGAACAGTTTTGCAGAAGACTTTTCCAATTGCAAATAAAAAAATTAAGTACAAGACATTGGATTACATTCTATATTTTCAAAGTTTAAACGGTCGATCTAAACTGTTCAACATGATGGATATATTAAAATGTATTTGCAGATTAAATTTTATATTTGTTTTTGCATTTTTTTACTATTTATTAAGATGGGTACAAAAATTCAATAGTCCGAAAATAATAATTTTGTAAAATACTTAATAAATAGTAAACAAATTAAAAAAAAATTGGTCTCCAAGCACATTTTAATATGGAGATTATGTTGAATAGTTTGGACTTTGAAAATTTTAAAAATATATGATGTAATTCAATATCACTAAATTTTTTTTAGTAAGTGAATATCTCCTCATATACGTATACACACTAAATTTTATCATAAATGCATGATAGAAATAACAACTATCTTGCAGAATAACAATCCATGGCAGAAATAGCAACTAAAAACCCCAACAAAACTCATTTGAAAACAACTAGATAAGGCACCTACAGTCTATCTATATCTCTTCAAGTGAACAAAGAGATAGCAAAGGTTGCCACGTCAAACAGTAGGTGGGCTGCATCCGAAATAATGGCTAAACTCTTAGTCTGCATTCCACCAAACACCTCAACAATCATTAAAATCATGCAGTGTTTTATTATGATTGTTAGTTTTCTCTCTAGTAGTTGTGGTGGAATTATAAATGTCAAATGTCCCACCGGCACATATTGTAGGGTTTTCAAGTGTGGTGGGGGTATCTCCAGATACATTGCCGGTGATATTGATTGTATAAGATCGCTCTGAACTTTGTCTTTCCATCTGTAGAGTAAATATAACAAATTCATTAAAATAACTCAACATTTACATAAAACTTTTAAGGCATTTTGATCAAAACATTAAATAATGAAGTACATCATGAAACTATGATAGCCTTGAATTTGTCTTTATCAAATTTCAGACAAGTAAAAGTTCTATAACCTAAGAAATAGAAAAAAAAAAAAAAAAAACATAGTCAATCAGATAATTAATTCAGACAACTAAAAATTTAAAAATTGAGGAAGTAATTTCATAAACTTGCGATAGGCTCTCTGATAAAAATAATCTAATACAAGATAAATTAGGTAAATAAAAAACCAAAGGGGAAATCTTGATAATGGTGAAAACTAAAACGTAAGTACCAAATCAGATAATTGATGCAGACAACTAAAAATTATGAATTTCTGTACTTGTAAAATATCAATTACAAAAATTTGTAATTGCACCAAGAATCTAAATTACATTTATAAAGTTTTGATTCTACTAGAAGGTACTAAATTATCTTAGCTCAGCTTCTAGGATTGACTTGGGACAAAATTAAAGTTCTTGGACAAAAATTAATTAATATAAGATAAATTTGGCAAATAAAAACCAAAGGGGAAATCTATATAATGGTGACTCCGCTGCCGGATGTGCTTTGTTAGACATGCATTTTGATGCCATATTTATTTAACAATTCCACAATAAGGTTTAAAGAAACTTACTTGTTCTGTGAAGAAAGATAGTCTAACACTTCAACTGTCTTCTGTAATAAATAATAGCTTTCCCAATTGCAAATACAGCAGGCCAGAAAATAATTGAGCTATGTATAGGAAAAAATTAATAGGTAAGATATAGAAATAAGAAACCGTTGGTAAACATTGGAATCATGTATCAAGAAATATTATGTAGGAAAATATAAAAGAAAAAAGTACTCTCTTTCATGTTAGAATATAAAAAAGGTGGAGAATTCAATAAACTATTAATCTGCATATCAAAGCATTGAAGAAGTTTATAATGACAATGACCTTGGGTTGGGGCTGGGCATGATGGAATTCACATCCTCTGCGGAGTTTTTACCTGCTGTGCTTTTAATCTGGTCCGTTCGTTTTGATCGGATGGGACCAAATAAGATTTTGGCACGGATCTTAAAACAAAATTAATACTACCCCCTCCATCATCCGAGCACTCACCGGCTGAGAGTAAATTTGGACCGTCCAATCAGCTCTGTAGGTAAAAACTCCTCCGCAGAGGATACTAGTCCGGGCATGATGTGCATTGTTATACTTAGACATGTATTTTTGTTTTAACAATTTCACAATAAGGTCTAAAGAAACACAGTCTAACATTTCAACTGGTTTCTCAAATAAATAATGCCGCTCTTTTCCAATTGCAAATAGAGCATGAATACAAATAATTTGAAATATATATGTACAGGAAATAAGCATAATAAAACTTGAGGAGATGAGCATTTGGCTCAAATATTGCTGAGTAGTCGGTTTTGAGTTTCTAATTCATAATTTCAAGAAGTGTAATTTTTGTTTTCCTGCTGGTGCAAGTGGTACTGTACTACTGATACGGTCAGCACATATTCCTGTTGTAATTCTACTTTATTTTAATAATATCACACCTGGCAGCTTCTGCTAGGCTTTTTCAAAAAAAAAAAAAAACTTAAGGAAAGAGACTGAAACATACGGAAGATGGCACGAAGAAATGTAGAATCTTGGAAATAGAAAAGGAGCTAGGGGGAAAGCTTGAGTTGAATCAATGTACAAGGGGAAGGAAGGTATGATAGATATATAGAGGGAGGGACTGAGGAAGGTATATATAAATAAAACCAAACAATTTTGATTTGATCAACTGCTTTAGACTCCTTATATAGAGTTTTATAGCGGGTCAGATATAAGGACACAACATGTACAATTTGGACCATTTGAGTTATTGAAGGATTTTTATATTATTTGTAAATTAAAACATATATAACAAATGAAAAACATATATATGAACATAAAAGTAATTAGATGGACAAACATGCTTTGTTACGCACACATCTTAATTCTGTGTTTTATAATTTCACTAATTTCTCACATTTCATGTCTAATTAACATGTTGTTGCTGTACAATCATGTCCTAAACCTGATTATGGTTCTGGTTCTGTTCTGTATTGCCCATTTTATTTTAATTGGTTGTTCAAAACTATTCTTATAAGAAGAGTTCATTAATCTAATTTGATGTAATTAATCAACATAACATGTATGTCCCATATGCCTTGTAAGGATAGAGCTTTTGGTTTTATTAATAATCAACAGTACGTACATCATATAAAGTTTTATTTGCTGATTTGAAACAGAAGTTTAACCTGCCTGATTTATATCTTTACGATGAAATTAATTATCACTAATAACTTGATTCGTTGTTTTTAGCAAAATGACTGCTCGAATTGAAGCACAGGTTTATTTTTATGTGTTGGAGAAATCTCTGTAGACTGTAGTGGAATTTGTACTTGATCTATGTACTTCTCAAAACTTGATTTTTGTTGTTGCATGTCCTTGTAGAATTAATGACATGTGCTGAATTTAATATTTTTTTTTGTGTATAGAGAAAATGAAATAGATCATATGTCATAGTTTTATGGTGACATTTAAGTTTAAAATTTGAAATTATTGTAAGTTTTTTTTTAAAGTTATTGTAGGTCTAAAAATGGAGACATAATGGAAGCATAAACAATGAAGGCATTTGAACAATCTTCCAATTGAAATAATAAATTTTGGTAACATTTGATGCATATTAATTTCTTAAAAATATTATTATCTGAAGATTGATCAATTTGTTAATAGATCAATTGAACTAACAGATGCATATCAATTTCTGGAATATACTATCTAATTAAGTATATATATGGTCCAATTTGCTAATAGATCAACTGATCAACTAACAACTTTGATGAATATCAATTTTTAGAAAATATTATTTATTGAAGCTCATGACCCATTTGTCCTTTGAAATAACAAACTTTTGGGACCAACTTGATGCGCATGAATTCATGACCCATTTGTACTTTTGAAATAACAAACTTTTGGGACCATCTTGATGCACATGAATTCATGATCCAATTGTCCTTTGAAATAACCAACTTTTGGGACCAACTTGATGCACTTCCAACTTTTGGTAAAATCTTTAGTTCAAATTTTTACGGTGGATGGATATTCACAGAGGCAAAGATCGATGGAGACCGGATAGAGGAAAAAAAAAATGAAAAAAAAAATCTCAAAGGTGAAATATAAAAAATCTAGAGTTCTCTAGATTATTAAATGAGTATAGAGATTTTGTTGTAATTGGTTTTTAAATGCGAATAGATATTTTTTATGCAAGTTTAGAATTGGCAACAACTATTTTTTCTTTAAAATTGTTTAATAAAATGAAATACTGGTATTGTTGTATTATTGATCTCGTATGTTCTTTAATTTATACCGATACATTTGATCGTTTAAACACATCTATCATGCTAATAACTAATAACGGTAAATTTCATGAAAAGTTTGTAATTGATTTGCAATAATTCTCTAACGAAATGGTTTGCTAAAAAATAAAAAATCAAACAATGGATTAATCATTCTCTCAATAAATCTATTTCATCTCTAAATATGTTTGGGTGAACCATTTTGTGGTTCAGATCATTTACTAAAGCTGTGAATCATAGTCTTAAAGATTAATTAAAACGAGATAATTTTTTTTCCTATGGATATTCGTTTTATTGTGAATTTTCAAATCTAGAAACACGTAAATATTATTTTACTATTTACAGTAGATTGGAATTTGGACATAAGAAAAGCAACGGTGTACATATCTTATATGCATGCTCATTGCTCCCTTGAGAATTACATCTATTGTTATTTTCATATTATTGGTTCTTTTATATAAAACATGGAATCCATCGGACCTACTTTAGATCGATGGGTGCAATGACCATTCAATTGCATCAAGATCCATGCGAACTACATTAAAATCCGTGTCAGTCTTTCAATTTCCGTGTGCTCAAATTATAATGTTAATCGTACGTTGTTAGAGCTAATTGAACCTAAAAGTAGGTCCGATGCCCATCGGATCTACTCCTATCTCATAAACATGAACCAAGCACCACATAAAACATTTTCGATGCGACTGCTTGCTCGTAGACTTCGTAGTCTTTGGTTATTTGAAAATAAATAATTTGATCAGATCAAAAAGAGGTTTTAGTTGTAGATTCATGCATTTTCAGGCAAAGCAAAACAATATACAAGGCTTTAAATGAGAACAAGAGGGAATTAATTAATTATTTTATTAAAAACAAGCAATAAAGTAAGATATACATTAGTTAATTTATTTATTTCCACACGGGCAGAGGCAGAAGCGCGCGGAAGCAGAGCACAGTTCAGTTCTGACATAAAAAATGTGATGTTAATTAATCAATTAGAGGGAGGTACGTATCAGGTATAGCGTCTGATGAGTTCTTCGACTGTGGTGTACTTGAATTGGGGATAAAGCTCCGTTGCCTCAACACCGAAAGAAGTCTCGATCTTGAAATTGGTTTGATCTCCCTTTATAAACACCGAGTAATGGAGCGATAGAATAATATTTACAGGATATGACGACTCTGAAATTAGAAAATCAGCACACATATAAAATTAGATATAAGAATTAATTAACATGAAGACATAAATATTAATTAAATTGAAAAGCAAGAAAGACATGCAACCTTGGATCTGCTTCAAGAGCTGTTCTTCAGTCACATAAATGCGCTCCAATTTCTTTCCGGTTATCTTCTCATACAATGACACCAAATCGTTTTTGGTGATTGTATTTGCCGCAGGTCGAAGGTACAGACTCTTGTTCAAGGTACACGGGTCATCTACCGCCTTGATCGTGTACGTACCAATATCACCTTCATCGGCAAACACAGCCGGAGTATTTCCATCTCCTAAGATTGTAATCTTATCGGTAGGCGGCGCAAGTTGGCACAAAGTCGGAAGAAAATAGCCAGCGAAATAGGCACCTGCCACGTACGTGTACGGTATCCCCTCTGCTTCTATGGCACGTCGGATTGATGCCTTCAATGTATACATCGACTTGGCGGGTTCCACTGCGTGCACCCGGTTTGCATCATTGCCGAACTCCGATGGAAAGAATCTCTGCGTGTATATAGTTAGGCACATTGCTAAAAAACCTACTAATTAATTATATAAATTTATATTTTTTTTATCACCTTGACATTGCCAGCTTCCTTGATTGCGGCGATGATGTTTGTTTGATCAGCTATCTGACGGGAGCCAACTGTCGATATGACAACATCAACGGCCTTGATTGCCTTTACCAAACTCCCATGGTCATACAAGTTCCCCTGCTCACCAATCAATTTCAACACATGCATTCATATATATGTTTGCAATTTTTATTCTTTGCTTAAATTAGAAGGAGAAATAAGGTGAAATTAATTTTAGAACCTTGACAAGATTAACACCAGAATCCTTGAAGCTCTTCAGCAACTTGGCCTTGGCAGGATCAGCCGGTGCCAGGTCGCGGACCAGCGCAAATGTCGGGTGGCCCAACCGGGCACTGGCTGATACCACAAACTCTCCGATGTAACCGGTACCGCCCATGATCAAGATTTTGGTCTTGTCAGATGCAGATGACATGTTGAATGTGCAGTGAGGGAGGAACGAATTAATTTTTTTTTTTTTTTTGGAAGAGCAGGAACTTAATTATTTAATTTTGTTAAAGACAGATTAGATCAGATGAGTCAAGTCCTTCTATAAGAAATGGAATCTAACCATTTCAGGTAACGACATTGATCGATCGATCAGTCAAGAGATTAATTAATTGAATGAACTGAATGTTGGTAATCGATCAGTTGTTTGTTTGTATATTTCATTGTAACTGGACATGATTAGACGGGGGGACGTGAGTCACGTGTCGACTGAGTTCATTAAGCGTCCCAATACAACGCATGGTATTGTCTAGTTCATTAAGCGCCCCGTAGGCTTGAATGAACTGAATCGGTTGTTTGTTTGTATATTTATAGGCTTGATTTTGGATTAGGCTTTGTCCTACCTAATATTTTTTTAATCAAGTGAACAAAATTTAGAGAACTAAAATATTTTTAAACGTATTGCTTTTAATAATTACTTTTGTGTCAAATGTATATAATAAATTACATAATTTAAGTTTTTTAAGTATCATTCGTTATTAATTTCCGCAAAAATAAAAATCTAATATAGGCTCATTTTTATGATTTTTTGAGTAGCGTGGACACACAGTGTAGCACTGACACACATGATAAGACACATACATCATGCACCCGTGTCTAACATGGTCAAGAACTTGGACACATCTGGAATACGCAGTTAACAACTTTTAATTGGAACCGACTTCGCTGCTTGTCAAATATGAAAGCAGGATCCTGCTTGTTTAAATTGAACCATCCATTTGTGTTGAGATTCATGCATTAAAAAATTCAATAGCTAGATTTAGACAAACATAATCCTGCTCTTCTATTTGGCGAGCAGCAGAGTCGGATCCAACAACTTTTTAACTCATGGCAGGACAACAAGTTAGAAATATGGGGTAAATATTCTAACAGAGCAGTGATGACTTCATGCAGCTCACGGACCATATGCAAGACTGTTTGAATGATGTCCGCATATTGATCTGCATATGTGCGAATTTATTGTTTAAATGATTTTAATAGGAACATATTGCATGTTTTGAGTGGAAATAAATTACTATATAGTTTAAAATCTGCATATATGAGTCCGTATGAAATTCCGCATATGCGGCCGCAAACCGCATATGCGGTATGCAGTGATCTTCTGCATGCATGAACAAAACCGCATTTTACAACATTGGTTACAATACAAACCTGAAAAATTTGTAGATATAACCCCAGAAACCCATATATTACAGGGTTACAGTTCAAACCAGAAAAACTACAAATATAACCCCAGAAACCCAGAAATTACATTCATTGTTCCAAACTGAACAATGGGCAAGTAAAACCTAATAAATCCCATCCCTGCCTTCTTTCTTGCTTTGCGAGATAGCCAGCCATATTGTTGGTGACGTTGTATGAGCACACACTGAAAAGAAGGTTTTTGCTTGAAGGTTTGCCATATGTAATATATCTCTGAAAAGGTTCTTTAGTCGGAATTAACAGGGGGGCCTTGTGAGGAACATGCTTGGACCAGTTGGAGGCTGTCAGAGAGAAAGGTACAGTGATTAACCCCTTAATGAATTGCAAAATTTGCCCTTCCCTCAGGACCTCCACCTCGGCTTGAATTGGGCAGCAAACCCATTTCCTAGCAGATCTGGACCCGATAAGGTTCCTCCTTTCAAGCATGATGAACCCAATTCCTCCGTACCAGTCTTGAATCCATGATCCATCTTAGAAGCAGCATAAACCTTCGGTGAGTAACCTTGTCAGGTCTGGTACCTGGGCCCAGTTTTGAACCTTGTCAGGTCCAGTACCTGGCACCTCACTGGGTTACCCTTGACGCAGAGACTGACGAGGATGTTCTAAGTTAAATGGCACGAGGTTTGACAGGCCGATGAAGCAAGAATAGTGGGAATATTAATTCCTAAATGCCCGCCCGACAGTATTTTTAATCTTTTTCTGATTATTTCTGCTAGGCATAACTACTTCTGGTAAAACATTGAAGAATAAAATATCATTTAATTAAGCATAGCGGATGCTAGTCCAGTAATTTTGGTAACAAATTTGATGCAAATCAACTTCTAGAAAATATAATTTATTACAAGTTTACAACATGGCCCGTTATCCTGCAATTTTGTTAATATACCCCATATGGTAGTTATAAGCTTTGAACCATCCAAGTAAAATTAGTTATATATCCGTTTAATTAAATGTCTAAGTTTTGTAAATCTATCCATTAAAAACTTATAATTAGATTTTTTACTATTCAAAGTTTCAAACACAAATATTTTAGGGAGAATTTTTACTATGTTCATATAAACTTCTAAAATGATGTAAATAACTTTATTATCAATGGAAAATGTAAGTTGGCAAGTTGACCTCAAAAAAATGTAAGTTGCCAACTTACCCTAAAAAAAGAAAAATTCTAAAATAGCCAAATTCCCCATGTAAACACCATAATATTCAATTTGCCCATAAAAACTTAACATTTTTTGTCAACCCACTTTTAATTTTTTTTAACTTTTATTTAGTTACTTTAAAATCTGAACTAAACGTTAATGTGCACATCATGTATTTTCATATGCTAGGTGACTAAATGCATAGTCTATTGTAGAAGACAGAAGAATGGAATATAATTGACATGATTTGCACTTAATTTGATCTTCTCATTTATAGTGGTGTTAATAACCTTAAATTCTCTAAAACCTTTACAGGATCTAACACTATCCGCAACACTAACAATTCATTTACTCAACCTGAATATTAACATGACTAATACTATACTCTCTTTTTATGTACTCAATCACCTGATCCCGAATTATTTTATAATCTGCATCTGGTGCAATGGTGACATGACATGTCAGAACCACTTTATCCATGGTAATGGTCCATATGTGGAGATCATGTATCCCAATCACTCCATCCAATGCACACAACCCGTTCTGTAGTTGGGTCGTATCTATGTCTCTTGGCGTTCTCTGCATTAACACGTCTATATTGTTCCTCACCGGTTTAACTGTGGTCCACAGCACAATAAGTGAGAAGAAAAGGGTGCAAATCATGTCCAACATCTTCAATTCTGGCTTTATCCATATGATAACTGCACTTACCACAACTCCAAAACTGTATATGAGGTCGCTCAGCATGTGCAAATATGCACTTTCCATATTAATATTCCTTTTCGACTTCTTATTTCCCTTCTTGCTCAACGACTCCTTCACATCATGGACCTGGGCATGACCATGCTCATGCTCATGCTCCTGGTCGTGCTCGTGCTCATGCTCTTGGCCGTGCTCATGGCCATGCTCGTTCTCCTGCCCATGCTCATTCTCCTGCCCATGCTCGAGCTCGTGGCCATGCTCATGCCCCTTCTCATCACCGTGACCGTGACCGTGCTCATGGCTGTGACCACCATGACTATGAAACATCACTACCATGAAAATATTAAAAACCAATCCGCCTAGTGACACGACAAACATAAAAAATCCCTTAATCTCCCTTCTTTGATGTAAAAACCGGTCAATCGCCTGGTAATCCAGAATCCCTGCCAACAACCAAATTAAAAGCATCGACAGTAATGATCCCAATATCTCAATTCTGGAAAACCCATATGAGTGACTAGGAGTTGCCTCCCAGCCTGTGGCCCAAAGAGCATATAGAGAAATCATGCAAGTTGCGATATCGAAGAGGAGGTGAGCCGCATCAGCTAAGATTGCAAGACTGTTTGCCATAATGCCACCAATGGCCTCTACAATCATGAAAATGATGTAGAGGATGATGGCAATGACGAGCTTCCGCATTGAATCCCGACTCTCGTTCAAGTCTTTGGTGTAGGAGAGGACAGATTTTCCTCCTCTGAATGCTATGTTGTTGCCGGTTGGGCTGGGGACGTTGCTAATAGAAGGGATTGCTGGGGGGTCAGTAGTGAGGTCGATATTTAATTCTTGTATTTCGGATGAAGATGCTGATGCAGGAGAGTTTTGGCTTTCCATCTGGAGAGAAACGCAGACTATAGAGATAAGATATTTAAGAATGATATCAATAGCTAGGTAAGATATATATATTAATAGATAGAACTAAGAAACCGTTGGTAACGTTGGAATTAATCATGTATCAACATATAGTATGTACGTAGGATAATATAAAAGAAAAAAAAAATACTCTCTTTCGTGTTAGAAATAGATCATAATTAAAGGGAGAGAATAAACTATTAACCCATAAATCAAAACATTGAAGAAGTTTCTAATGACAATAATCGATCTTGGGGCTGGGCACGATGTACATTGTTAGACTTAGACATGTATTTTGTTTTAACAATTCCACAATAAGGCCTAAAGAATAACATGGATAAAAAGAATTTGAACTATGTACAGGAAAGTAATATACAATCTTGGAAATAGAGAAAGGGAAGGAGAAGACTGGAGTTGAATCAATGGAGAAGGGGAAATTGAAGAACGAGAGGTAGATATATTAACATAAAAACATAAAAAGAGTGTTCACATTTTATTATGCTTATTGTCCTGTACATGTTCGAAGCTCATCTAAAGAGTGTTTTTTTTTCTTGGCAGGAAGGACCGGGGCCGTGGGCCATGATATATTGAACAAATTGTTTAGTACAAAAGGTAGGGGGTGTGCATGGAGTATTGGAGTGTAAACATGCCTAAGCCTCATGCACGTTACAGGTAATGGTACAAATAATGCGCAAGTTTGCATGTATTAACAAATCAATGAATAATTAATGCAATTTTTACGGAAATATCTCCATAGTCTTACAAAACAGTGAAGAAGAAATTAAACAGACAACTTAAATACTAATAACAATGTTCTGACTTTGGCAATTTCAACCCTCAAAAAGGGAAAAATAAGAAGAATTGTACTTTGTATTGGAAACAATCTTTAAGGAGACAGCTGGAGGGAGAAATGTAATAGAGTTTTGGTCTGATATATATGTATATATATACAATCTTGGAAATAGAGAAAGGGAGGGGAAGACTGGAATCGAATCAATGTTGACCGAAAAAGAACAAGAGATCTATAGATAAAACCAAACAATTTGGATTTGATCGAATGCTTTATACTTATAAAGGTCTAACTAATTACTGTTGTATTTAGGCTTATAACAGAATTGGTTAAGAAGTTGGTAATAATCATGATGTAATTGTCTATATAAAGTTATAAAATGTCAAGGACAGTGTGACATTAAAGGAAATACAAAATTCTGTTTCTCATTTTCTATCTTTCTCTGTTCTTCCATTTCCTCTTCTCTATCACCTCTATTAATACTCCATATGTACAATTTCATAACGAGTCAGATTTATTGACACTTCAATGCATACAACAGTACAAGTTGATTCTTATTTTATTTTTTATATTTTTGCAACAAAACTGTTTTAATTGAAGCACTGTGTTGGAGAGTTCTCTGTCGTGGATTTTAAAATCTTTGTACTTATTCTCAAAAAAAAAATTTATATATTTGTACTTGATCTATGTAGTACTCAAAATTTACTTTTGTTGTCCTTGTGGAATCATTGACATGTGATGTAGCTATATCATCACATGCTGTATCAGATTTGAATTATATAATATATAGTAGGTCCAATATAAATATGTATCATGATTTGTGCAGATCAAACTGTTCCGAATTTAGTTCAATATGAATTATGAATTATGAATTATGAACTGCCCTCCACTCCGTCAAATATATTTCATATGATCCTCATATGATCGTGTAACAGCTTGGGACCATCCAAGTAAAAAATGACTAGTTTGAGATGAGTTAAATGATCTGATTAGAAATTAATGAAGGTTGGACCATGAAAAATATGGAGTTTATCTGTGGAAATGAGTTTCGCACAATCTGCGTCAGTTTCAACAAATCTCTAAAAGAGGAATAGGACGCAGTGGTGTCAGGGGCTACCTGTCTCTTTCCGATATATATATATATATATATATATATATATGAGTAAATCTAGGGTGTGACATGCTCACCAAGAAGGTTTGGTGAGCACAACTCCAAAAATATATCGGATCGGCTTCAAATAACGAATCCAAACCGTTGAAATTCATGTACTTCGTGAGTGATGCATGTATATGCAAAATTTTGAAAGTTTCGAATTCATTTGCTACGAGGTCAAGCGGTCAAAGTAATGATGAAAAATGAATATATAAAACAACTAATAGAATAACTTATTAAAAGATTCATTACTTTGACCGCTTGACCTCGTAGCAAATGAATTCGAAACTTTCAAAATTTTGCATGTACATGCATCACTCACGAAGGACATGAATTTCAACGGTTTGGATTCGTCATTTGAAGCCTATCTGATGTATTTTTGGAGTTGTGCTCATCAAACTCTCTTGGTGAGCACGTCACACCCTAGATTTACTCTATATATATATATAGAGGTTGGCTAATATCAAATCAGTTGTTCATGAGGTCTTGTGCAACCAAGTCATTTTTCAATTTTCAAAGTCCAAAATGTCGATCCAAACGTTAGATGTGTTCTCTATATTAAAATGTGCTTGGAGACCAAATTTTATATTTTTTGGAATTTTTTTACTATTTATTAAGCTACTTTGAAAATCGCTGATCCAACGGTGGCTTAATAAATAGTAAAAAAATTCCAAAAAATGAAAAATTTGGTCTCCAAGTACATTTTAATATAGAGATCACATCTAATGGTATAGATCGACCGTTTGGACTTTGAAAATTGGAAAACAACTTGGTTGCACGGGAGTTCAGGAACAATCGATTGTATATTAGCCAACCTATATATATATATATATATATATATATATATATCTCCATTCTTATATAATGCACATAGTTGTCCTGATCCGCCAACGGCTGAGATTGAAAGATGAATTTTCAGATTTAATATCAACCCTCCAATCATATAATATGTCTTATTTTGATTAAATGCATATGTTTTATGTGTAGAAGTCTAAATTTAGTTAAAAACATACTTGCTACACATACTACTATATAGTTTGTCACAATTTAAATTAAACGAATCCCTAGCGATCCATTTTCTTATTTCTCTTAAATCTATCTCTAATTCCTGTAATTAAATTATTTCCTTATTTTTCTGTTTTCTCAGCTTGAGTGATGATACTAACACAATTATTTTTTATTGACAAATATGTCCTTACTTAACTTCCCCATATATGTCATATATTTTTTAGATGCAATTTCTTTATATTAATGAACATTGATTATTTATTTTATTTTCATCACTGAAATCTTTATGAATTTATTGGGAATGTTTGAATTCTTTCCAAATTTGAAAATTATACCGAAAGAATTTACTAAGTAATCATTTCTTACATAAATAGTAACACATTCACATGAAAAATACACATATATCTTTTTGGTTGGCCATCTGTATACAATTTGACTCTTTTTTAATTGTTTTATTCCACAATTTTTTTCATCCATAATTACTTATCTTTATTTCCTCACAAAATTAGTTCATTAAACTAACACACATCTTATGCGTTTTCTTATTTGGATTGAAATTAATCCAAAAAATCTTGTCCCTTATATTAGTTTATAATTTATCTTAACTTTAGAGATAACGTTAATATATGTTATTAAATTACAAAAACAGTATGGTCATATTAAAAAAAGAGGAAACAATTGATAGTTTTTGAAAAATAATCTAAACAAAAATCTACAAGGTAATAATATACGCCAAATCGATATAAATGTGTTATGCTATTCCATTATTAAATTGAGGTTTTCATAAATTATAGAATAATTATTTCCATCCCTCCACTATCCCCACACCCTCCCCATATTAATTAACTACCTTAATTAATATCCTTCCCACATTCCATTTCCATCTATGCACTTTCTCCATATTAATTAACTACCATAATTAGCATCATTCCCCACATTAATTATCTACCTTAATTAAATCTGATCTCTTTCCTTAATCTGAATAAATATTATATTTTTTCTTTTGTCATTTCATCAGATAAATACTAACTTTCATAATGTTAAATACTCACGTCCATAAAGTTAAATACTAGCATTCCTTAAGTTAAATACTGATGTGTATAAAGTTAAATACTAATATATAAAATGCTAAATAGAATCCCTGCAACTTATTTATAATTTTAGAGATCAATACTTTTGGCTTTAAAGATAAATACTAACGTTCATATCGTTAAATACTAACATTCCTAAAGTAAAATACTGATGTGCGGGGCGATACCAAATTATTTTGTCATTTTTTGCGGACAAAGATTGTGTCGCTGTTGGACGCGGACGGTTAAATACTCCAATAAATAGAGTTAAATATTTATTCGATGCACTATTAATACACTAAAGATTGAAGTTAAATACTGCAGGAAATTTAAACCATCAAATGTCGGAACCTTTTTTTTTGTCTTTTAGTGCGGGGATGCGGTGACAAATATGTTAATTTTTTGTAGGGATAGATATTGTTTCGCTGTTGGACAGACAGTTAATACTCCAATAAATAGAGTTAAATACTTGTTCGATGCACTGTAAATACTACGCAGAACCAGACTTTTTGTCTTTTAGTGCGGACTTTTTTGTCTTTTAGTGCGGGGATAGAGGGGGGATGAGAGTGCGGGGACAGTTATCTGGATCCTAAATTATAATTGTATTCTTACTATGTTATTAAAGTATATAAAAATTCAAAATAATACCTCTTGAAAAAGTTGTAATAAAAGTACAAGATTTGCTGAGCATAATAATTCTATGCTTTTATTGCAGTTATTTTCAAGTGATGTTATCTTAAATAGATATTAATTAATATTTCTAATTTTATTATTTTATTGTATGTTTTCAATTTAAGCAATCATAATATATTTTTCATATTTTGTTTGTTCATTTACATAAATGTTGGAGTACATCGAAGATGATCACACTGGCAATGATACTTCAAAAACTTTTTTCATATTATATTTGATCCGTTTTTTCATTTGTTATTGTTTCTTTTATTGTTATTTATTATTTGAATTTCTATTTTAGTTTTCATTTGTGTCTTTTATTTTAATTTAAATATATTTTTTTTCTTAATTTTGTGTGAATGTCAAACAAAAAGGTCCCTTCATATTCAATTCAATCTTATAATATATCCCGTTGCAACGCACGGGCACAATACTAGTGTGTGTGTGTGTATATATATATAGAGTATGGCTAATGTGATTTCAGTAGCATATGGGCCGAAATGCTTACGGTCCAAATTTGAAATTTCAAAATCCAAAAAGTCGATCTGAACCGTTAGATGTGTTCTCCATATTGAAATGTGCTTGGAGACCATATTTTACATTTTTTGGAATTTTTTTGCTATTTATTTAGCCACTTTGAAAATCGCTGATCCAACGGTGGCTTAACCCAACAGTGCCACCGTTGGATCAGCGATTTTCAAAGTGGCTTAATAAATAGCAAAAAAATTCCAAAAAATGTAAAATTTGGTCTCCAAGCACATTTCAATATGGAGAACACATCTAACGGTTCAGATCGACTTTTTGGATTTTGAAATTTTAAATTTGGACCGTAAGCATTTCGGCCCATATGCTACTGAAATCACATTAGCCATACTCTATATATATATATATATTTGACCGCTTGATTTTATACTAAATGAATGTAAAATTGGTAAATTTTATATGTAAATATATCACTCGTGAAGTAGATCGGTTTCAACGGTTTAGATTTGTCGTTTGAAGCCTACTCAATAGGTACTAGTTGTTTGGTACTAATTCCTTGCTCTTTGGTTTCTTCAATAGAAATTGGTGGGAGTAGTCCCACTTTTATCAAAAAAAAAGAAAAAAAGCCTACTCAATAGGTTTTTGAGGAAGTAGTACAATATGTCACTATGCTACAGACAGTACGCAAGCATTTTCCTATAAATATATAGCTCTTTAACATAATTATAATATTATACTATCTCTTGAAAAAATTGTCCCGTTCTATTCTGACGAGAAATTACAAAAATATATTATATATGCTAGAGGATTGTAATATTTGCTTGGCTTTATATAGTTTTTACTTTGTAATAAAAATAAGTCAAGACTCTAGACCTTATCTTTTAATTGATATGTAGAAGCTTACAGGGACAAAATTTTAAAAATAAAAATAGAAATAAAACATAAAATTGTTTACAAAGATTTGGAATTAAGAGAGCTGAGTCCTGTAAGAATCAAACTAAATTAAAATGGGTCGGCAATCATAAAACACAAAATGATATGTAAAAAAACGGCAAAATATAATAAATACAAGGGAGAATTTCATATATACCACTCAAAAACTATGAAATTACGTATTTACAATTCAAATTTCTATAATTACATAATTACCATCTAAAATTTAATAACTCATATATTTACTCAATTAATAAAAAAAAATGAGATTAATTAAGTTTAAGATTATATAAAATATAATTAATAAGTTATTTAGTCTCTCCACTCCTTTTCTGCCCCTTCCTCTTCTGTGTACAGATTTTCCTCCCTGTCTTTTTTGACGTAACTTTTCCATTTTTGCTGAAACTCCTCCCTCATCTCGTCTCTCCGCTTAAACTCAGAGAGAAGGGGCAGCAGACTAGGATATAAGAATTCCAACTCCAACTTGATCGTCTAAAAATAAAGTAACTGCTCTAACTTTTCCAATAAAACAACTCGTACTAAAATCGACACAGATATCACAACCCGTTGTCAGAGTAGTAACTGAGTTTGAGAATCTGTGTTTTGTTACTGGCTTAGTTTATAATATATGGTTTTAATCTTTTATACTGGGTATAAAGGAGGTATAAAGGAGAACAGTTCTAAGAAAATAAAGAGAGGGTGCTAAGTTAATCCTTGATTAATTATAGTTTTAAGAAAATTATACATAATTAATCTGATTTTTTGGTATATTTGATATATGAGGAGGGTTCCAATGCACCCAAAATTTCATGCTCCCATTTGCTCCCAATTTTTTATTTTCATTTTCAAACTCTGAATAGTCGATCCGAATCGATCAACATGACCTTCATAATAAAATATGCTTGGAGACCAAATTTTATATTTTTTGGAATTTTTTTACTATTTTTTAAGATAGGTACAAAATCACTTTATCGGATGGTCTAGAATCTCCTTAAAACAATGATTTTGTACCTATCTTAAAAAATAGTAAAAAATTCCAAAAAATATAAAATTTGGTCTCCAGGCATATTTTACTATGAAGATCATGTTGAATGATTCGGATCGACTATTCGGACTTTGAAAATGAAGATAAAATAGATAAAGGATTGGGAGCAAATGGGAGCATAGAAATTTGGGTGTATTTGAACCCTCCTCTTGATATATATACTAAAGTTATATTGGGTAATATGTGAGTTATTAGATTTTTAAATGGTATATATGTACTTATAAAAATATGAATGGTAAATATGTAATTTCTCAGTTTTTGAGTGGTATATATGAAATTCTCCCTAAATAGAATATGACATATAATAGAAATGAAATCTATTTATATGGGAGGTTTTAAAAAAAAATTGTTTTTCGAAATCTGTTAACATTTTTTTCGCTGAGAAATTTGTTATATATTCATTTAAATGTCAAGTTTTGCATATCCATCCATTAAAAATTTATAATTATAACTTTGAACATTCAAACACAAATATTTATGAGTATCCATCTTTCAATTGGATGAATTTAAATTACAGATTAATCTTAATTAAAAAGTTGATAATGTCATTAATTGAGACTAAGGAGATATTTATTGATTGCCGAGGAACACAATATCTTATACTGTGAAGGCGAAGGATTAATGGCTTTGTGATATTTTTATCCAGATTGACATCTGGTATGGTGGTTCTATCATGATTGTAATATCGGAACGAATCAACAGTATCTAATTTAAGGGGCCCACATTGACCTCTTTTTCTTTTCTTTTTTGTAATAAAAGTGGGGACAAATGTTCATTTCCAATGGTACAAAATTAGGATTACGTAGAATTAGGGTGTTTCTAAATTCACAATTTTTTTTTGTGAACTCAATTTTAAAATTTATTGAATTAGCTTTAAACGACAAATTCAAATCGTTGAAATCTTTTTAATTTATGAGTGATACGTCTACACGTGAATATTTTACAGTTTTGAATAAAGTCAAGTGGTGGTCAAAATTAAAATATTTGTGAATTAATTTTAATGCATTTATTTTCTGGACGTCTTTTGACCACTTGACTCCATCCAAAATTATTTTAAAATTTTAAAATTTTTGTATGTAAAAGCATCACTCGTGAGATAGAAAAATTTCAACATTTTGAATTCGTCGTTTGAAACCAATCCAATAGATTTTAAAGTTAAGTTTACAAATAAAACTTGGTGAACTTAGGAACAGCCTAGTTCTCGTCCAAAATTACATCATTAGTTACCATTACTTCAAGTCTTCAACTACCAACGGTAAATATTTCTCAACCCTACTAAGATATACCAAAGAAAATCACTTTCAAAATATTTTCTTATTTTATTAATTACATACTATTCGTTGACACTTGATTCCAATGTTACCAATGATACCAATTATTTCTTGCTTCTATTTATTCTTGATAACTTATTTCAATAATAATATGCATCTCTCTCCAGATGGAAAGGTAAATCTCTCCTGCATAACCTCCCCTTCCCAAGTAATTACAGTAAACACCGACATAGACGCAATGCTGACCCCCAACCATCCCACATATTACACAACCCCAGCCAAACCGGTGGCAACAAAACATACCGAGGTGGCATATGTGACCTCTCCTACACTAAGGACTTGCATGGTTGCTGGGCTTCAGTGTGCAAGCTTGTCATTGCCATTGACATCTGCATCATGTTCATAACTTGTCGGTGTCATTAGTGGCATTAAGATTCTACATTTCTTCGTGCCAGCTTTCGTATGTTTCAGTCTATTTCTTACTTTTATTATGCTAATTGTCCCTGTACATAGTTCAAAATTTTAATTGGAAAAGCCATTATTTATTTCATAAGCCAGTTGAAGTGTTAGACTATCTTTCTTTACATGAGCATCGAAAAGTTTCTTTAAACCTTATTGTTGAATTGTTAATATGACATTAAAATGCGGCTTATGAAATAAATATATGGGTGCTCCTGTAAAGAAAGATAACCTAACCTTCAACTGGCTTATGAAATAAATAATGGCTTTTCCAATTAAAAATTTGAATTATGTACGGGATAATTAGCATAATAAAACTAAAGAAATAGACTGAAACATACGGAAGCTGGCACGAAGAAATGTAGAATCTTGGAAATAGAAAGGGAGGGGGAAGACTAGTGTCAAATCAATAGAGAAGATGGAACCTCGTTGTGAAAAGCACAGAGAATCAAATGGAAAGAACTATAAACAAGGCAAACAGAGCATGCCAGAAAAGAATTGGAACTATGTACAGGAAAATTAGCATAATAAAACTGAAGGAAGAGAGATATTTATAGAGGAAGGCATAGATAAAAACAAATAACTGGTAATTGATTGATCTACTGCTTTAGACTCCTTATGTACAATTTTATAGCGTGTCAGATACAAGGACACGCAAACTCTTGTACAATTTGGACCATTGGAGTTATTGGAGGTTTTTACTTTGTTTGTGAATTAAAACATATATAACAGTTAAAAAACACATATATCAACAGTAGAAAAGTTAATTTTGACATAGAATATAGCATACTTTACAATGCACAGGCCTTCTGTGCTTTATAATCTTACGCCGACGTCGGATTCACATTTATATCTGTGCGATCAAATCTCTGACCGGCAGGAAAAAAAATCGCTAAAACACTCACACAGTAATATTTTTGTATTTACTAATTTATCATATTTTATGTCTAACCTGTTGCTGTTGTACAATAATCTCCTATACCTGATTTTGGTATTGGTTCTGAATAAGATCATGTATGCTCAAAACTGTTCTTATAGGAGTTCATTAATCTAAATTGGGTTAATTAATCAACATTTAACAACATGTAAACCTAAAGGAAAAATACTAGTGCTGTTGAGTTAATTTATATTCAACCGTATTTATATCATATGAAGTTTTATTTGTTGATTTGAAACAGAAGTTTAACCTGCACTAATTTATATCTTTACAATGAAATTAATTATCATTAACAAGTTGATTCGTTGTTTTGTGCAACATAACTACTCTAATTGAAGCATAGGTTTATTTTTTGTGTTGGAGAATTCTCTACAGTGGATTTAATATATTTGTACTTGATCTATGTATGTAGTACTCAAAATTTATTTGCTGTTGTCCTTGTGAAATCAATGACGTTTACATCACATGATATACATATACATACATACATACATACATACATACATACATACATACATACATACATATATATAGAACTTGTGAAATCGTTGATATACATATACATTCAAAACTTAATATCTTTGAATGTATATGTATAACAACACTTTGAAAGATATTAAATCCACTGTAGAGAATTTTACATTTTTTTGAATTTTTTTTATATTTTTTTTTGTGAAATCGTTGTCCTTGTGAAATCTATTTGCAATGTTTTGAATGAAACAAAAAAATTCAGCTTTAGAACTTTTTTTAATGTACATTGAAAAAAGTTTCTTTAGCGAAAACAATTCTTTCACATGAAATAATACTTGAATTTTTCCTAACATTAAATAAGTCATTCATAATGTAAGATATATACTTTTTTTAGCTCAAGTCATGTTATTCTCAGTTTGAAATAGTTCCTAGAGTTTTTATAACTGAAAACAACTATATATGTTTCTATATGAAATTATTATTTCTAATTAACTTAAGACTTGCTCAGAAAGTCTTTTTAATTTACATATAAATGCTAAACATAAAACATGATTTTCTGTTTGAAAATATATTTCCTTTCGTTTGAAATTGTGTATTTTTTTAGTAAAGGTTGAAGGTCAAGTCACCCAATACTATAATATCTATAAGGAATTTTTCCATCCGGATTCTGAACATGCGATCTCCCACACAGAGAGCATTACCTTTGCTACTAGACAAATGATGGTTCTTGAAATTGCGCATTTTTGCTTATAATCAGTTTTTTAGCATTGACTATATTATTTTTAGTGCTTGAATTTGATTCTTCAATAATTTGGAACAACCATATTTGCTTGAATAAATTTCTTTCAGCCTATCGTTGTATGCTGCAAGTGTCTTTTATGAAAACAAATTCTTTTCAGGTTACGATTGCAGATCTTACCGTTAGAATTTAACAATTGTTATTTCAACTTGGTGAACAGACCTCAGCTTTCAACTAAGCTACAGAGAAGAATACAAGGAAATTTTTTGTTTTAGATCCTCATTTTTTTTTTTGCAAAAGCAGGAAAATGACATCCTTGATTCTAGGATTTGTGTTTTAGGCAAATGAAATGATTATAAGCATAAATGTTTATCCTTAAGTGTACAACCAGTGGACATTTGAATTGATTCGATTCATTATGTGTTTTATCTTGCAAATCATCAGATAAAAATATTTGTAAGTCAAATTATTAAAATGATTCATTGCTAATTAAACATCAACTTTTAGTTTTAATATATATGCTCTATTTCAATGTTTTTATTGATTCAGGTAGTACTCCAAATTAAACACTAATACAATGCATAAGGAACTTAAAAACATGTTATATATATTTTATCGAAAAAAATATATATAATTTCGAGAATATGAAATGCACTAATACAATTGAACTTGATTTTTCTCGATCTTTTAAACATATTTAGAATGTTAGAAACTTTTTCTTATGAATATGGCGCTAAAGTAACTTCGTCTTTTCTAGTATGTGCATAATTATTTTGAGTTTTGTTTTAGACCGCAGGATTGGCTAGAAATTGTCCGTTATGAATTTCAAAGCTGTCCACTCTCTATTAATCTGCCCCGTAAACATTTAAATTAACCCAAATTCTTACAACTAACCCGATTTTAGATAAACTCAAATTTTGAGTTACTGTTGCTACCCACACTGGGTGGAAAAGATTAGAATGTGTCAAGTGAAGTCTAATTCCAGATACATCATTTAACTGAGTCAAGGGATCTTCATAAAGGTATATTCCTAAATTTACAATTGATGTTTTTTTTGGTTGTTTTTCAATTCATGATGTAATCGCTGATAGCTAATATCGGTTTTTCAAAAAAAAAAATTTACAATCATTAATTGTAGAATGTATGGCCTCAAGAAACCAGCCAGTCAAAAATCAAAATGTCAAATTATAAAAAACTACTACTCAAAAAACAGAGAATTAATAGCGAAAGATGATTGACAGTGAAAGCCTGAAAGGTAATTTATTAAGCTGTGACCCTCCCATATCAATAAACCTTCAATCCTAAAATTAGTTCTCAATTGTTCTCAACAACAATTTGGTATTGAGTGGAAAAAAATTAATTTGTTGAACACAAATAATCAGATTGAATCTGTTAGGCAAAAATAGTCCCCCAAAAAGTGCCTTCCAAAGTTCCACACATATTATAAAATTTCTTCCATCATACCTTGGAATTATAAAATCACCAGAAAGCTCCAGACATTGTATTTCTTATTCTACAAATTCAGTACCATACATGTCCATTATGCATGCCAATGTTGTACCAAACCAGTTTCCAATATCAAGTCAAGATCTTACATTAACATAAACATATTCATAATACTGATCTGCAACAGCTTCATTTCATAAACCAACAGTTTATTCAAACACTTCTTTGTTTTCAGCATTTACAACTATAATGTACTTTACTAGTTAAACCAATCAATGTCAGATGATGTATGTTTTAATCTTAAGTACATAGTTCATATATAAGAAATAAAAAAACTTGCTAGTTCTTTTACTTTTTTCTTTTTGTTTTTATGTACAACCAACAGTACCAAACCACAAATTTCTATTTCATGCTTGGATCAGCTGAACTGATTTTAATTCGAATTACCTCATGAACTGCACCACGGTTAAGCATGGCCAGAATTGGCCCTTCCTTGGATGTAGTTAGCTCCGTCAAAGAGACTTTTCGGGTGTAATTTTCATCCCGCAAACGAAACCCGTGTAACCACCGGCCAACCTTCAACCAGCTCAGGTGTACTTGACGACTTGCCACCTGGCACTTCCTGAGTGCTTCCAATACTTCTTCAGGCTACAATTTCAATATTCAGTGAGAAATCATCACAATTAAAGCTTTCTAGATTGTTTCATAATTGCAACTCAAGGCTGCTTGAGAGCCCAATATATTTGTTATATCTTCCAATATATAGATGTATCTTCAAAACAACAAAATTGGTACATTCGGTCAGAACAGATACAACAAAACTGCATCTTCAAAACTACATCGCAATGACATCTAGAGTCTGAAATTATTTTACATTGTAAATATACAATATAGCACCTTTTTTATATTTCCTTTTTATTTACTGAACTGGTGCACTTTATTACCTCTATTTGCATGCTCAGTTAGATGCTACATATTTCAACATATGGCTGAATGCTACTAAGTCAGATTCCTTTTAGAGCTCAATTTACCATAATTGAAAAAAAAAACTATTTAAAACGAATACAAGTGGCAAAATCATCTTACCGGTACATGTAAATACAAGATTGAGTAGTGCAATCCAATGAGATTTACCAGAACACCGAGCTTCGGTCTGAGTAGAAATAGCCGCACATCTTCAAATTCAAGATGAAGAGCGCTCAACTTTTTTATCGCACCTAAATAATTTGTTACTTCAAGAGAACTGTGTGGGGCCCGCTGATAGATTTCATGTACGATAGAGGATGTTTCATGTGCTACTGTTTTGTGGGATTCTATGTACAGAGCCTTCCAACCCTGCAAAAAAATAAACGGAGATTTCAAACATGGCATAATAATTTTTATTTTTAATGAAATTTCCTGATTTGAGGAGATAAATGTCAATGTACAACCTCCAAAATTGTAACTGAACCCAAATTAAGACAAAATTAGAACTCCGACATATCCCTGTTTGCTCCTATAAATCATTAGCTATCCAATTAAATGATGGATAAAATTTAGAACATGAGATACAGAACCAATTACAGTTCTAAATTCAACCTTTAGTTAAAATTTTATTCCCCAAATGGACAAGAAACTAATTTTGCTAAGCTAGTTCAATTTTGCAATTGTGCCTTGATTTACCGCTGTTTTAACCAAATTTGATTAAAACACCCAAAAAAAAAACCTAGAATAAAATAACAACAACGAAAACCAAATATATAGGTCTAACTGCAATTAATTGTTATAAGAATTCACATAAACCTTTATTTGAACTTAGCTATAAGAATTATGAAATTATCCACAATCCATAGTTCACTGACCTCAGGAGGATGCAGTTGAGTAGGCTCGGTACCAGTAAACGTGGATCGATTCAGTGAAGACATGTCAGCGTGGGGCCACCTACGCCTGAACAGGTGGGCCCATACACAATTAGAGAAGCACAAATCGCGCCAGAAACAACAACAGCTACCAAGCGAGCACACATCCCTTACCTTCCCTTCCCCCCAAAAAAACAAAAGGTCTCAAAATAATAATAAAATTCATATAATTCAGCGAAAATACAATTTCTGAAAAAAGTTAACCTTTACCACGAATCCTCTTAATTCAAAAGTCTATTATATACAACATGCAATCCTGATATTGGTTGTTAGTACAGAGGAAAAAAAAGTACCTCAAGGAGAGAAATGATTGTTAGTGCTACGTCACGGAGGAGCGGGTCAGAGCACATCTTAAATTCTTCTTGAACAAACCAGAGAAGGTAATTCGATCAAATTTGATTTCAATTTGACAAGAAGATTGTTACCAGAGGTCGGTTTTGTAATGGAAAGAGTGAGCATTCGGTGTTTCAATTTGACAAGAAATATTGGAGAGGAGATCAAAAAAGGCACAAGAAGACAAAAGTGAATGGTTTTGAGCTTAACGCCTTGACGGATAAGACCCGCCTTTAATACTTCCGATACCGAATAGACTTTCGAGATTCCGGTATTCATTACTCTACAGTCTAAAGTATAACAGTTCGAATAGTGACCAAAATTAGAAGGTAACACAGTTATGTGCATGGAAGTTCATGCAGAAAAACGAAAATAAAATGAGAAAGGGCTGGTGTCATGTCGAATTCCCATTCTCTGAGATATCTCAAACTTTGCGTCACTTTAGAAAAAACCTTAACCGTTTAAATAGTTTTGCACGAATCTCAAAGTAAAAATAATACTGGCCCCCTGCGCTATGAATAGGCACCGAACACGTCGGTCACGCAAAAATTGAGATATCTCAGAGGATACGCACTCTGTGATGTCAGCGAGTTTTCACTGCCTTTTTGTAACCACCTAATATATCAGTTAGTGAAGTCGGCATGGAAAGAAGATACCAACCAATCGTAGTGTAGAAAATGAACCAGCACACTCTTCTATATATAATGTAGAACAAACAATCTGACTCAAGACGCGTGTCATCCTCTATGATATCTCAATTTTTGCGTGACCGACGTGTCCGGTGCCTATTCGGGGGAATGTAGGGGGCCAGTATTATTTGAGCTTTGAGATTCGCGTACAACTTATTTGAACGATTGAGATATTCCAAAAAGTCACGCAAAGTTTGAGATATCTCAGAGGATGCGAATTCTGTCACGAGCGGGTGCCACATCCCGAGTCCGTATCCTCTGAGATATCTCAATTTTTGCGTGACCGACGTGTCCGGTGCCAATTCGGGGAAACTTAGGGGGCCAGTTTTATTTGAGCTTTGAGATTCGTGTAAAACTTATTTTAACGATTGATATATTCCAAAAAGTCACGCAAAGTTGTAGATATCTCAGAGGATGGAATTCCCACACACCACACTACGTCACTACCACTTTTTTTTGTTTTACAAAAAAATCCAACAATATTAGAACTATTATTTATGTACAAAAAGTCAGCTGTAAATATGTAATGCTGGATTTTATGCAATGAATTTTTTATCTCGTTCTTATCTTCAACTTTATAGTCCTTTTTTTTTTTAGCCTCTGGCAATTACTCAAAAAAAACTTTCTAGTCCTTTTTTATCTCTGTCTAAATACTTCAAAATTCTTTCAAATTATCCAAAATTCATCCAAATTGCAATATCGTTAATTTGTGCAGGTTTGTATTTTTTTTTCATTTTAGTTCTCAAAAATTAAACACTCGAAAAAAAGTTTTAAATCCTTCTCCCACTCAAATTGAAGATGAAAATGACATCACACAAAAAATTTAAAATCAGTTCATCATCCTCTACACTCGTATTCCTCATTCTTCTCACCTTTTCCTTCCCGTTAAAAATAAATTATATTTTCATAAAATTATGAAAACATAATACACCTTTTATTAATTAATAGAATAAATATAAATTTAGCTTAATTAACAACGAAATGTATTACCCATGATTCAAAAGTGTGATCCGCATGATATTTTAATTACCAATCTATCCGTGAGTTGACGAAAATACCAATCGACATAAAAAAAATGTGAATAAATAACACGTCAATTACCACATAATAAAAAACTTAACAGCTGTACATAATTTTATGACATAATTATTAAAAAACTGCATTATGTTTTTTATTCAATATTGAATTGAAATCTAAAGATTAGGTCTCGTGGTGACTTAAATTGTTACCCAATAAATGTAATTGATCCTCATTCTTTTTAAAAAATTTGACTTATTTAGAATTTCTTGTAAAATGTTAGGTGATGAATAATCAGCAAAAAAAAAAGGAGGAACTAACAACGAAGTATTTTGAAATAATGATAAAACTGTACTTTTAATATTTTATTAACATTAATATTTATTTTGTCCATAAAACGAATGCGGGGGTTATTTATGCAGAACTAGCTAGTATTAAAATTTGAGATTGAATAGAAATAAAAAAAAAAAATTATTGATTGATTGATCATGTTCTTACAATGCTAGCCGATGAGGCCTTTTTTTTTTTATCATTTTTTCATTAATATTGATTGATCATGTTTTTTTTTTTTTTTTCATTTTTGTTATTAATCTTCGACACTACCACTAAATTCTGCCATCTTAATATTTTTCGGACCCAAGTCTCATTTGACCCAGACTTCTCAATTTATTCAAATTATCATTATTTCGTCTTTCTTTTTTTTCTTTTTCTTTTTTGTAGAAAACCCCATAGTTAATCATGTTATAACATCAAAGTTGTTCATACAGATTACAATTTGTAAAAAAACTTTTAACGCAACACATCAACAATTCAGTTGCAGATGTACCTATCGATATCCATTACAGATTCATGACATATCTGCATTGCTAATAGTTAAATTTTATAATTTTTCATTATTTTATAATTTTTAATTGAATTTCACAATTAAATTTGCTAACTTGGTAATTTAGTACATTTGATTTAAAATAGAGAGCAACGATCTATTGTAATGGTTGGTTCAATTTGTTATGTTTAAATTAAAGATACAATATTTCATCTAAATAATAACCGAATTATGTCACACTTTGTTGCTAATTTCGTATGATAGAAATAATAATTGATCGAGTTTTGAATTCCACATATTTTTAAACTCTTTTTAGAAAAATTAATTAATTATAACACATCAGATGAATATAAATCGTAGTAATAAAATATAAGAATTTGTCGAGTATTAGTAATCATTATTTAATTTTAACATGTGGTGGTCTCTTGAACCACATCTCCAAATGAGTTATCTAACATCACTTGTGTATTTACAATGTTTAATTAAAAGCTATAGAATTAGTATTAAAATAAATACTTTGATTTTCTCTAATATCTAATATTTTATTGTGTTTTGTGAATTTAATTTTTTGCAAAAAAATTCAGATATAGTATATTTATTTTTTGAGTTTTAATTGATATGATACATATATTATAAATTAAAATCACATATTTTTTGTTGAAATTATGTAGAACTTATTTTGAGATATTTGAAAGTTGTGCAGTTATTAAACCAACCGCAAATGATAATTATAATTCTAGGAATCATGTAATGGACCAGTTAGTTAAATGATAGAATTCAGCCCAGACACTCAACTGTCTGGGCCAACATAATTCCTAATCGACGGCCCAAACACTAAACACTAACCTTCCCATTCTCTCATTAAACCCTCACACTAAACCCCTACCTCTCCTCAGACACCGATCATGGCCTTCTCCAGATTCCTTCGCCGCGCTGCCTCCTCCACCGCCCCTCTCCTCCTACGATCCTTCTCCCCCTCTGCATGTGCCTCGCGCTCGCTGTCCCTCGTCTCATCCCAGTCCATGATCCTCCGCCATAGGTGGGCCTTCTCCTCTTCTTCCTCCGCTATGCAGAAGGCCCCGATCGATTCCTCCCTCCTGCGCGTACTAGAGTCAGAGATCAAGTGCGCGGAGGAGGTCGACGACCCCGAGCACGTGGATGAGGTGCCTGAGGGGTTCCCCTTCGAAATCGAGGATAAAACGGGAATGAACATCATACGCCTCAAGCGGATCTACCAGGGCAAGGAGAAGATCGAGGTGACAGTCTCCAGGCTCGTCACTGGCGAGGAACGATTGGAAGATTCTGAGGATGATGAGGATGATGAGGGGCTGCGGATGTGCGTGCTGGCTCAGTCGCACATCCCCATCACTGTCAGGGTGTATAAGGATGAGGGGGGGCCCGCCTTGGAGTTTGCGTGCACGGTATATCAGGATGAGGTCAGGATCGACAGCATGTCTGTGATAGAGAGCCGAGGAGGGGAAGAAGAAGATAACCTACATAAATACCAAGTGCCTGATTTCAAGTGAGAACAAATGCCCCATTCCTTTCTTTTCTTTGTATTTTGTTCCACTTCAAGTGATGGGTGAATCGATTGAATAAAAGAACAACAAAAAAAGAGATCTAATTGAATTGATGTCAATGTAATGTAATGTAGGGACCTGGAAGAGAGACTGAAGAAGGCTTTCCACAAGTACCTGGAGCTGAGAGGGATAACGCCGCTCAACACCAACTTCATTCATAAGTACATGATCAACAAAGACAGTCGCGAGTACCTGCTCTGGCTACGCAAGCTCAAGGCCATTGTTCAAAAGTAGTTCTTATCTTCTCTTCTGTTCTTTTCTTACAGTTTCTCTCACCTCTTCTCTTATATGAGCAGTGTTAAGATAAATTGATTAAAATTTTATTCTTAAAGCGACTATCTTGTTCTTCATCACCAGTTTAAAATTAATTGTATTTTATGTTATTTTTGTAAGACAAGAGAGGAGATTTAAGAAAACAACTTATTATTACAATCTTATTTTCAGCTTTACTTGTATCCCTATATATAGTTACAAGCATTCAAAAATTAGCCGTTGGAATCCATTATTTCCTATTCTTATTAATTACAGAACACTACTTCCTATTCTATTAAATGAACTAGCCGTTACATATTAATATGAATTATATTTTATATTTTAACAATAATACAAACTTTACCGACTACATGTTTACTTCTTCTCTACTTGGCAAATTAACCTGTCTTATAAATTGACTTTTTATGTTGCTCTATAATTTGTCTTTTATTTCCAATTAAGCTAAGCAACTGACCAACCCTTATGTGTGTGTTGTTCTTCTTGACTAGCATGGTTGTGTGTATGTATGCGCAAGCTTTCTTCTATTTTGTGATTTTTATATGATCAATCAATAAACTAATAAAGACAATATGACTGGCTGGAGAGATTCAACAAACAGATCCAATTTTGGCAGTTGGTTAGGGTTCATTCATTTTTTTTTCTCATTAATGCCAGAGATTTAGTAATGCTTCCTCTAAACAACGGGTGTTCTAAATTCAGTACTGTTTTGAACCAGAAAATATTAAGTAAATTTGTATGTTATTGGACATAAATAGTCTAACAATCAAATTTTATATAATGTACAAATTATTTGACATCAAGGATCGATTAAATTTAAACTATACATGTTCTAAATTCCAGTACTGTTCTGAACCAGAAAATATTAAGTAAATTTGTATGTTATTGACATAAATAGTCTAACAATCAAATTTTATATAATTTAAAAACTATTTGACATCAAGGATCGATTAAATTCAAACTATACATGGTCTTTAGTCTTTACTGTTTCTGAAATATTGTGGACATGTGTAACTGGTACTCTCTGCGTGCATCTCTTGAGAGGACCAGGTTTCCTTGGTGGTGTTTTGTTAATTTCTTGATTACTATTGTTGTTGCCGTTTGATTTTTTGTGTGTTTTAATTGTCATTTCTGATGATAATTGAGCATAATGTTTGATTACTCATTTTTCTAGCTCTTTAATGAGGGTGCTTTTGACAAGACTCTGATTCAGAAACTTTGATTGATTGTATGTTTATTTTAGGATTTTGCAGTAATAATTGTGCTATCCTGGTAATAACAATTGCAATAATGGGCATGGTAATGATCAGTGTTTTAATATTCGATAAATTGTATGTGGAAAGCCACCACATACTGCATATGCGGTACGCGACTGCATATACAGATTTGTATGCGGACTTATATATGCAGATTTTAAATAATAATTCATATATATATAAACAAATATATGGTAATATGTGATATAAACCACTGTTGATATAATTTAAACCGGTAATGTGGTATAAACCACTGTTAATATATTCTAAATCGGTACTTTTATCACTGCCACTATATTCTAAACTGGTAATATTCTCTAATATTCGACTGAATATTCAGCCTAATAGACTGAATATTACTACACCGGTAATGATTGAGGGGAAGAATACAGCACAGGTAATAATGATGCATCCAAAAACCAGAATAATATGATAATAAAACATTCAAACAGGACCAAATTTATTTACCTCCCCAAATAAGCTGTTTATCATCTTGATAAATCATGTTATTTTCCAAACAAACAAAAGGAATATAAAACATAGTTGAAAAATTGAATCGGTAGACTAAATGGTGACCAACAACAGGACAGAACAAAAATTTATAGTAAAACACAATACAGCATTTTCAATGTTTTTGGGCATAGTAACTAGATTCACAATTAATTCACGAATTAATTGAATTTGAACTGTTAACAAATTCAGCATATTATTTGCTAAATCCAAATTATTTGCGAGTTTTACAAAATATTTGCGAATTAATATTTTGGATTAATATAAATTTTTTAACTTAAATTCGGATTGGATATCCGGTATAAATCAAAACCTAAATCCAATTTCTCATCCGAACTGGGTCAGTTGAGTTGTTTTCCAGTTTTTCGCTCTCCAGCTTCTTATATCGGCATTATTGCGTTTCATTTTTCTTGTTTTTGAGGGGTGAGACTAAAGAAATTGTCCAATATGCCGGATACTTCCTAGCAACCTTCATGCAGTTTCTTTTCCTTTTTCTACAGTTCAATACTTTTTTTTAAAAGCCTGGCAGCAGCTGCCAAATGTATATTAATTAACAATAACAAATTACAAGTTACACCATCTGAGTACTCTGAACAGATATTAAAACTCCAAACTCGCACTAACATCTGAGTAGCTGTTATTATGTCCAAATATGCTTTGTTTAGCAAAATCTGAGCCATAAATTCATCTCATGATCACAACTAGCTGCTAGGATATTCGGTTGTATCATAGCCCCATCAAAAATTGCTCTGTTTCGATATCTCGACAAACACCAGGCTCCACAAAGAACTCTTGCCGACCATTCTAAATGTTTCATGCCACCTTGTATTTTGACCATATTCCAGGATGCCTCCCACACCTCATGTATAGTCGCAGCTCTGTTAATTAATTTTCGCTTCAAAAGTTTGGATATCTCTAACCAGAAGGATGTAGCATAAGGATATATGAAAAACAAGTGAAGAATGGATTCAATCCCGCAGCAATTGCAGAGTACGCATTTCAAATCAAAATTCATTCTCCTTCTTCTTAAGACATCCCTAGTCAACAGTTTCCCGTTTAGCAAATAATATGCAAAAAAATTCACTGTTGGTGGTATTCTGGAGGACCAAATAGTTATAAATTTCTATTTTTCTCTACCTTCACTCTTAAAAGTTTTGTAAACAGATTTCGATGTGTAAATGCCACACTTTTCCAAACGCCAATTAATAGTGTCTGGTTGCTGATCAACAAACACTAACCTGTCGTTCTGACTCGAGTTAGGATCAATGATCTCACGTAGCGGCCATGCCTCACATAGAGAGATATTTGGTTGCTGTTGACGAGGTACATGACCAAGTGATCGCGGCGGTCCATCCCAAGTATCGTACCAATACGAAATACTCATACCACAGCCTATAGACCACGATGTGCACCAATGAAAGAGATTTTTAATGCCAAATAATTGTTTCCAAAAGAAAGCCCCAGCAGCATACCACAGTCTTGGTGCATTTGAGTTCGCACTCTTTGCTCTGATAGATCGGACTGTAACCGACCACAACCCTTGTGGATCACGGTACAGCTTCCACCACCAACGCAACAATAGAGCAATATTTGTTGTATTGAGATCATAAATCCCTAGACCTCACCAACACCTTGGCGTACATGCAACTGCCCAGTTCGTAAGAGATAAACCTTTGTCAGTGCCATTTAATTTTCCCCACATAAATCTTCTTCGAATTTTGTCTATTCTCGATATTACCCATTGTGGCAAGCGGAAGCAAGTCATATGGTACACCGGAATTGTGGATAGTACTGATTGCACCAATTGTAAACGACCCCCTCTTGATATCATCTTCTCTTTCAATACTTTAATACTAAATGGGCCAAGATTTTGGGCCCCGTGTTTTTTTTTTTTCTTTTACAGTTTTGTTCTTACAAAATAAGTAAATTGTATTCACAAGTGTCTTTTGTTTTGTTTTGTTCTTTTAGCTCTAGCACTTTTATGTGGAAATATGTGCGACACTGTAATTACACATATTTGTTTCAATCAGTCGGTGCTTTTCAGTGAAATCCGCATATATCTTAAATTACAGTAGTGTAATTTATAAATTTTAAATTATAAATATTCAGCCATTTAGTCCGGGTTCAATATATAATTCCGAATTATTTTTGAATTATATACTTGAATCACAAATTTTTTTATCCTAGAACTTTTAAATTGTAACTATGTTTTTGGGAAAGGGAGAATGGTGGTTAACATTTATAATTGTAATTTCGTTATATCAAATATCGTAATTGTAATTTCTGTTTAGCAATTCGTAATTGTAATTTAGTTATAGAACTTTTAAATTTCGTTATAGCAATTCGTAATTGTAATTCCTGCTTAGCAAATATCTGTAGATTTCAACGAGTTTAATTTGCATATTCTAAAAAGGTCGATTTCTTTTTAGGGAGTGACTAATAGTCCCTTCCATTATATCTCCTAAATGTTCTCCTAACTAACTTATCCATAAAGTATGATAGGAACCACTAACTAACTGGAAGAAACAATAATTACTTGGGGGACCACTTAAATTTTAAAAAAATTACAACTTGTGTGCTCATGTATGAACACTTATGTGCGCAAGTATTCCTATATAATATATCAAATATTCATACCTAAGACATAAATTATTTAAACAAAAAACTGGACATCAAATTTCTTGTCTCTCTAGTCACACACCCATCTTTTACACATTTTTAGAAATGAGTTTCTTTTCTCCGTTTAATCTCATCAATATTTCTGACAATCTGGAGGAATTTTGCAAATCTAAAACTATGAACATTTTCTACGTAATTTTCTCTTTCAAATGAGATCCATGATGAAATACTTTCGGATTCTTGGTCATTCAAGTACTCATACCTCGACGTGCAAGTATTCATTCTATAACTTTGAAAGCAACATTATTAGTAAATATATAAATACAAAATATTCATACTAAAACATATAAATATTCATACTAGAACATTGCATGTATACATATACATATTAGCAAATATTCAAACTACAAAATATCATTACTAGAAAATATTCAAACTACAAAGTATTCATACTAAAGCATATAAAATATTCATACTAGAACATGAAAATATTCATACTTACGCAGTGAAGTATGAGTTTTTATGTTGTAAAATATTCCTGAGAAATTCCTAAATAATTTACACATTGTCGAGCAAGTATTTACATATCATAATGCAAGTATTCATACTTAAAATACCAAACATATTTCTAAAAAAACTATGCACAAATACGAATGCCTATGCACGCAAGTATTAATATATAATATATCAAGTATTTATAACTAAGATATAATTTTTTTTATGTATACTTCTAATGTTCTAGTGTGAATATTTTATGTGTTTTAGTATGAATATTTTATATGTCTTAGTATGAATACTTTTTTAAATTTTAGTTGAATACTTTCATAAAATATATCCATTTTTGTATTAATTTCCAGTTATTAGAACCTTGGTATGAATACTTTCAATCTTATAGTGTGAATACTTACATTATTTTAGTAAGATTAATTTTATTGATTTTGTTATGTATACTTCCAATGTTCTAGTATAAATATTTTATATGTTTTAGTATGAATACTTTGTAGTTTGAATATTTGATAGTAATGATACTTTGAAAGTTATAGTATGAATACTTTCTAAGTTTTAGTATGAATACTTTTTAAAGTTTATTAATTTGTGTATTATTTTGTATGACATTAGACCTACTCTCTTGTAAAATTATTTCCTGCACATGCAAGTTTGTTATATGAATAATTTGAAATGACAAAATGGCTCTTTATGAGTAAGTATTTATACTTGACAAGGTATGAATATTTGCTCAATGAGATATGAATACTTGCACGCCGAGGTATGAGTACTTGAATGACGAAGAACCCGAAAGTACTTCATCATGGATCTCATTTGAAAGAGAAAATTACGTAGAAAACATTCGTGGTTTTAGATTTGCAAAATTCCTCGCTGATCGTTAGAAATATTGATTAGATTAAACGGAGAAAAAAAATCCAATTCTAAAAACACGTAAAAAATGAGTATGTGATTAGAGAGAAAAGAAAGTTGGTGTCCAGTTTTTTATTTAAATACTTGATTTCTTAGATATAAATATTTAATATATTATATAGGAATACTTGCGCGCATAAGTGTTCAATAATGCGCTCACCAGTTTTTCTATATTTCTTTCTCTCTGACAGATAAATGTGAGTTGTGCACGTAACCAAAGCAAAGTCAATGCTTTGCAAAGATTGACTTCGTAAAGCCAATAATTCATATTCTCTCTGATATTTGATAAGAAATATTTTAGAATTAGTGGATAATTTCGCACAAATTTCAAAGCACAAATATTATTGCCCTGCACAAATTTCAAAACACACATTTTTCGGGACCACTACAAATTAGTTATTAACAATGATTAGTGGATAAAAGAGATGGGACCACTACAAATTAGTTATTAACAATAATTAGTAGATAAAAGAGGTAGTTATTATCAGGGGAAAGAGATCACCTGCCCCCCCAGAGGGCAGGATTTTCCTGCCCCCAGTGAGACTGACAAGTGGTCCAGAAGGGTTTATAAATTTAAATATTGGTTTTTAGTTTTGGTGTGGCCCACGTTTCAGTGACTCAGGGGCAAGAAAATCCTGCCTCCTGGGGAACAGAGAATTCAGTCCCATTATCAGAAGGGCATTTAGGAGACTAATGTAAGGAGAACAAAATCATTACTCTTCTTTTTATAATAATTAGACACATGTCCTCAACTCAATTTGTAGTCATTCGTTTTGTAAATTTTTATCCTTTTTTAATTTAATAAGTACATTACCATTTTAACATTTCTAAATTTACACTTCCTTCTAAGTAAATTATGTACAAATTAACAGTTATTTATTTCGTTTTACAGTTAGACTGTTTGTTCTAATTTAATAATCATATATTTTTTTTTATAATTATATACCTTTTTTTTATTTGTAATATTTCAGTTTTGTAAATATTTTTCGAGTTCAATTTAGCAAGTAAAATATCGTTATAATAATTGTATAAGTACCGTTCTCTTTAAATCGTACTTTATACGTGTCAATAATTATTTATATTTTTGTATAATTTGACATTATTTTTATTTTGCGCAGCTTCTTGGTTGTGTCAGAGATATTCTAATTTATCTATTTTTTTAATCAGATATAAAATTTCCAATTTACCGTCACTAGTTTTGTACATAACCTCTAGTTTGATTGTACAAGACAAACTTTGATATAACATTTTATAGATGTACAATTTCTTATAACAAATATCTTGTACTTGTTAACAATTATCTAATTTTGTTATAATTTGGCATCTATTTTCAATTCTAGTCTTTGATTTTTGTAAATATTCTTCCATGTCAATCAAACAAGTACAATAACATTTCTAAATTACAATTTCTTTTAACGTATATCATGTGGCTGTTAACAAATATATTTTTTGTTTTATATTTAGAAAATATTCATAAATATTTCTAAAGATATCAAATTTTCCATTCTATAAATTTATATTTCCTTTCTAAGATCATTTCAACCTGCTAGCATTTAAATTGTAATTGAATCTCAACCTGACGACTTTTTTTTGATAGATCACGCATTGGATTGGTGCCTCCTCCAAAAAATGTGAAGACTTATTAACAAAATAATTTCATATTTACATTTAATTAATTTTAAAAAATAGTCCCCCCATAACAGCTGTCCATGTGCCCCTCGATGTCTGTCAAGAGAAGCCATCAATTACCACCGCTCGTTAGATCTATATCCGACGGCCTGGGATCCAAGCCAGGGATTGGTTAATTGTTTGTCAAGACGTGGTATTCGTACTCCGTCATATCACATTTTTTTTCTATTGATGTGGGCCCAAATTGTAGTGAGATACATATTGTAACATACGTGGGCACTATTTTTTTTTTTTGTCTCGTTCCTCCGATGCTAGTGTGAGATCCCCTACAATAACTAAATTTTTAATTTTTGATCGAAGACCGTACGATCAGAATCTAAGCCAATCCGAGCCGAGATGGAAGGTAACGGTTTCCTTTAATATTCGTGCTTAAGTAGTCGTACGGTCTTCATACAACCTCAAAATTTGTGTTACTTTAGGGAATCCGAATACAGGTGCCATCGGTGTACGACTTGCATATAACGGAGCCGTGCGCATGTATTCTTTTTCGATTTTCTATTTCTCTCTTTTTTTTCTGAAGTTTTATTTCTGGAATTGTAAATATTAATTATCGTCGTCCTCGCGTCTCCTGGTTGCTGTCAGTCTTGAATCTGAGGTACAGCTCTCTATCTTTGATCGGGCATGGATTTCTCGAAATGCTTTAGATTTTAGGAACTTTAGGCGGATTTCTTGTTTTGATTTGACTTGGTTGGGTTTGACAGTGGGATCTGTGGTCTGCACAGATGGATCAGAGACAGTTTGGGTCTAGATCTGGGGATAGGTTATGACGGTTTTAAGTGAGAAATGGATTTAATGGCTGGCTGAGGATAGGCGATATACCAATGTATCAGCTATTCTCAATTTTGCTTGAGTGTCATTCTCTTATTTTAGGATTGTTTTAGATGTTTTGAAGAATCACAGATCAATAGTTGATCTCAAAGTAATTCATGGTTATATTTTCAAATGTTTTGATTTGAGCCAAGTGCAAATTCCTCAGTGATTTTGGGTTGTTCTGTGCCTTCCACTTTGTTGCAACCATTCAGTTGACTTTGGTTGGAGGGTGGGGGGCTGGTATCACAGCATCATAGTTGAATTGCAAATGTTTGTGCCAACAAGGCAGGGACCTAGTTGAACTTTCTTTTAATCATGCAATGAGTTCAGTTTTCTAATCAAGATATCATGGCATGAAAGTTTACAAGGTGTCGATATTTTGGTTGGGTAACACTCAATCCGTTTATCTTTTGTTGGTCCAATTACTGTTTCTCAATGTGTCGTATATTAGGAGAGACCGACATAATTATGGAAAACTATCTTTTGAGAAATTGTATTTTTATTGGGTCTTGAAATCTGATTGGCCACAATGCTTTCATGAAATATTTGTGACTTGACCTGCTTTCAATGACTCAAAAGGGGAGCGGGAGCCATTTTCACATTTATATTCTATCTGGTACTATCATGTATCTGTTGTGTTGCCAATATTGTGGGTTCAACCCTATTTCTTTTTGTTGATATATTTGGTTTTTAGCTGTACCAGTTTGGATTGTTAAATCAACTATTAGTTGAGATATAACTGGATGATAGTAGATGAATTAAGGTAGAATTCACTTAAATTAATGCTTAATTGAATGTTGCAATCATTCTGGTTTATGCAAAAAATATCGTCTTTAAGTTGATGTTGCTCCCAAATGATATGAAGTTTGGAGAACTTGTTGCTCCCAAGTCTATGTTCATTAATTCTTATTGACATACTCGTTTGGAGAACTTGTTGATATTCTTTTAGCTAAGTTATAATGCAAAGTGGTTAAATTATATACCAGGTTATTGTTGAAAGATGGGTCTGCCCAAAACCGGTGTTGACATGGAGGAAAAAACCTTGGAAATTGGCATGGGTAAGTTCTGAATTTTGTTTGACTACTTTTGATCTTGTAATTAATGTTCCCTTTTGCTTTAGGAGATACCTTATGCTGAATTTGTCTTATTGGTTTTTTTTTTTTTTTTTTTGGTATAGAGTACAGGACTGTTTCTGGTGTTGCCGGACCTCTAGTTATTTTGGAAAAAGTCAAGGTACATAACTATGTGACCATGCTTATTTAAGAAAAAAAATTAGATGGCAGGATAGTTATCACTTTAGTGCAGAAAAAAAATGCATAGACTTCTGTCCGTTATAATATTTTAAATGTAGAATTCTTGTTTCAGGGCCCAAAATATCAGGAAATTGTAAATATCAGGCTTGGTGATGGCACCACCAGACGTGGTCAAGTCCTGGAAGTAGATGGAGAAAAAGCGGTTGTTCAGGTTTCTCTTTTTCTGCTATTTAAGAAAAATGTGTTTATTGCCTGAGGTTTAATTTCATATATGCATGTAGTAGTATTATAATTGTTGACCTGTTGTCATGCTTCTAGGTGTTCGAGGGTACTTCTGGAATTGACAACAAGTTTACTACTGTTCAATTCACCGGCGAGGTTATCTGTCCTTCCTTTTGTCATGAATATGAGTGTCTAGTTTATAGAAGCTATGCTTTATTTGGAATTGATATTTGTAATTTACTTTTTTAATCATTTAGGTGTTGAAAACACCTGTCTCCCTTGACATGCTTGGCCGCATTTTCAATGGATCTGGAAAGCCTATTGATAACGGTCCCCCAATTCTACCCGAGGCTTACTTGGATATTTCTGGTAAGTTTTTTGGGAATCTGGTGCTTGAGATCAATGGTATCCTTACAGATCCAGCACGGTTATTAGAAGCATGACTGGACTCTACTTTATATTGCAAAAATTCTGAATATGCAAACTGCATAAGGAACATATACGGACTGGTTGTTTAATAGGGAAATGAAATCAGTTAATCCTTTGCTTTTGAATAATTGTTGTATTAAAAGAAGTTATGACAAGTTGCAAGCATTGTTTTTATCTTTGTATAAGAGGCAATCTGATCACCTAGTCATATTTTGGATCACAGGGAGTTCAATCAACCCAAGTGAGAGAACTTACCCAGAAGAAATGATCCAGACAGGAATTTCAACCATAGATGTGATGAACTCCATTGCTAGAGGCCAGAAGATTCCTCTCTTCTCTGCATCTGGGCTTCCCCACAATGATATTGCAGCTCAGATCTGCCGTCAGGCTGGCCTTGTCAAGAGCTCTGAGGTAAATTACTAAGTACCGCCCAAATTCTCATAAAATTTTAATGAATTTCGGTATCTTCAGAACTTGGCACTTTGCAAACAACACCCAAGGGCTCTTTATAAGAAATACTCTATGTTTAACTTCTTTGAGTGAGGCTATGGTACTATGCATAGGGCATATAGGTCCGTACTATGGATCAATATCTCTATTTTCAAAGTTCAAACAATCGGTTGAACGTTTCAACATAATCTCCATATGAAAATGTACTTGTAGATCAAACTTTACATTTTTAACAATTTTGTTTACTATTTTTTTAGATAGGTAGAAAATCACTTGATCTAAAAATTCTGGACCATTCAAAAGTACTGATTTTCTTACCTATCTAAAAAAATAGTAAAAATATTCTGTAAAATGTAAAATTTAATCTGCAAGTACATTTTCATTATAGTCTCATGTGGAACGGTTCAGATTGATTGTTTAGACTTTAAAAACAAAGATATTGATCCATAGTATGGACCAATCTACGCTATGTATAATACCTTAGCCTCACTCTTCTTCATTTGTTAATTTGTTTGTGCTTTTGTTTTGGATAAACAGACGGGAGAGGACGACAACTTTGCTATCGTGTTTGCTGCTATGGGAGTTAACATGGAAACTGCTCAATTTTTCAAGCGAGACTTTGAGGAGAATGGATCCATGGAGAGAGTCACACTATTCTTGAATCTGGTAATCCATTTTTTATAAACAACCAACAATTTGCATGCCTGATACTGACTTTGTACCAGTCAGGTGTTACACCAGTATGGTGTTGCTTTGAATTTGGTGGAATTGAGTTTACATTTTGAGGTTGCAAAAAAGAGGCGAGAAGAAGTATAGAAACATGTGTTTTCTTAAGAAGTAAAATTGGAGCTTTAAGTCTCTATGAAACCCATGTACCTTACCAGTCAGGTCAGATGCTGTATGTACCAAAAATAGGTATGATGACTGTTAGTGGGTCCAGTAGTATTCTGAATGGAGTTACTAACTTATTATAGCTCAAAGTTCCTACCGAAAGTAACTGCTTATATTAATTATCACCCTGAAAAGATCAAAATTGCAGAAGGTTTGAAAGATAAGTCTTAATGTATTATTTCTAGGCTAATGATCCTACCATTGAGCGTATCATTACACCTCGTATTGCTCTGACTACGGCTGAGTATCTCGCATATGAATGTGGGAAGCATGTTCTTGTGATCTTGACTGACATGAGCTCCTATGCTGATGCTCTTCGTGAGGTACTATAATTGTCAAGATGTTGTTCTTTTAATTATCTATTCAATTACTCCTTGTATATCTACATGCGTGCAACTAGCCATATAACTCTTGTCACAAAACCCCATGGATGTGCATTCATACATGCGGGAACGATCTGCATTCATACATGCACAAGTTCTTGCCTTATAAATATAGAAATATCGTGAGTACCAAAAGAAGGATCCATACCCCCACATTTCTATACCTGCTTACAGATTCTGATACTGGATCAAACTTGTAGTATTTCTATCCAGCATGGTACTGATTCTATCAACATTGTTTTTTATTGAGAGTTCATTTCTAAGTCTCTAATTAAACTCATGTTACCTTAATTAAGACCTGATTAATTTATTAAACTAAGGGGCAGCCAGTATGTATTGTTAACTACTTTGTGTAGTATTAAATCAATATTAATAAAATGATAATAATATCAATATAAGTAGAAGGAACATCACAAGTAAAAGAAAGCTTCTGTTATCACAATGATTTCCTATTCGTATATCTACACTCTTTTAGGTGCTTAACCAGACCAGATTTCCTTTATACCTGATGCATGATTATCTGAAATTTTATATATAGGTCTCTGCTGCAAGAGAAGAAGTGCCAGGTAGACGTGGATATCCTGGGTACATGTACACCGATCTTGCTACCATATATGAGAGAGCTGGTCGTATTGAGGGAAGAAGTGGCTCCATTACTCAGATCCCAATCCTTACAATGCCTAATGACGGTACAAATCTTTGTGTTTCTTCTGACGAGGCAGGATGATGCAACCTTTTTATATAACAAAAAAATTTCAGTATATCCTTCCTATATCTTAGATATGAAAGTTGGGAAAGGAAGGTTCAGATTGGTTGCCACTTGTTTGTCTGTAGTGTTAGTTGATTAGACTCTGGTTATCTATATCATGAGAAACACCAACCATTAGCAGTGTGCTGCATTGCTGGGATAAGATGTATTTCTTCCCTCAGTTTGTTTCCTATAGAAGATGTCCTTAAAATGAGTTAAATCTTAATGATATATTGAAAACAAAGTTTTCCATGCCTAATGGCATGTGAAGTATTGAGCATGAGTTGTTATGTATCATGTGCAAAGATTTCCTTAGTTCAAAGTAGGATGAATGACAAAGTGACAAAGTTTGAAGGAAACCCTTTTGTTTATCCATATTTGTGCAAAACACGTTGTATTTACAGGAAACCCTTTTTTTTACTCATGAAAGGCTTCCTCAATTAGTATTTATTAGTCATTGTGGAAAATAATTGAAGTTTACCTTCAATTAAAACATGTCCATTGTTATTGGACTAGAATATCCTGTCCTCAAACAGAATACAGGAGGTTTTGTATTTTGATTTTAAATTACTAGATTTGCATCAAATGAGCTGTTTTATAATTTCACAAAAAAATTAAGTGTATACTAACAACAATTTTACTTGAACAGATATTACACATCCAACTCCTGATTTGACTGGTTACATTACTGAAGGACAAATTTACATTGATAGGCAGCTTCAAAACAGACAGGTTCTCATCTTATTGTTTTGTACTCTTAGTTTGTCATGCTTTCATCAGTATCTCGTAAGGTTATTTTTCTTATCTCTTTGTAGTGACTAATGTATAATTATGGTAATAAATTCAGATATACCCGCCTATCAATGTCCTTCCATCTCTCTCCAGGTTGATGAAGGTGAGATTAATTTTGGAAAGATAGATATTTTGTATTTCTTTTGTATGTTTTATATGGACTCAAGAATGAATTGCATTTAATTGAACAACACATTTTGTTTTTTGTTTGTAGAGTGCTATTGGTGAGGGCATGACTCGCCGTGACCATTCTGATGTGTCCAATCAGGTCTTACTAATTGACTAATTAATTATTTACTCTTTTTTTATTATTAAATTTCATGATGTTTTTATAAAACTGATTTTATTCATTTGGTGATTCAACTACGCAGCTGTATGCCAATTATGCTATTGGAAAGGATGTTCAGGCCATGAAAGCTGTGGTAGGAGAGGAGGCTCTCTCATCTGAAGATTTGGTCTCTCTCTCTCTCTCTGTTTTTTGTTTTTTTTGAAAAACTGGCAGTCCTCTCTCTCTCTCTAACACACACACACACACACACACACACACACACACACATTAGAGGTGCATTAGTGTTACCGAATATGGCAAGGAAGTCAACTAGCAATCTTAAACCAACAATAGTGGTGTTGGAGCAAAACCAATAAGGTCCTGTGCAATACTTGAATGGGACGAAATTTAGGTGCCCTAGCTGTTATTTACTAAAATATTATTTTTGTGGAGGTTTTGTTTATGCCTCTGAAATCTAAAGATATCATGTATACTGTTGAAATGATAATATCTCGCGTAGATCTGTAAGACACGAAAGCCATCACCTTTACCTTCTTCTTTTTTTTTTTTTTCAAACAGTACCCTGTTTACCCTGGCCTTAGCCCAGTAGAGTACAGAATTGGCAAGTATGTGCATGAATTGCTTGCTCCTTGTCTCTAATCTGTTTTAATAAATTGCTTTCTCCTTGTCTATAATCGGTTGTCATTCTAACATTCTTTCCTCACTAACCTCTTGTACTTTTGATACATACAGCTCTATCTAGAGTTCCTTGACAAGTTTGAGAGGAAATTTGTGACGCAAGGTGCATATGACACCCGTAATATTTTCCAGTCGCTTGATTTGGCATGGACACTGCTGCGTATCTTCCCACGTGAGCTACTCCATCGTATCCCTGCCAAAACCCTAGACCTGTACTATAGCCGAGATGCTGCTCATTAATGAATCCACGAACATTTGTATCATGGTTTCCTTGCTATTCCAGAGTTTTGTGAGGAGCGTCTATTTTAAATAAAATAAAATAAATTCTACCTCTGTTTCTTTCTCCGTTATATATAGTTAGGGTTGAGTTTTTTATTCATTCATGTTGTTATTTATGCAAGTATGGAGTTTTTGTATTTGGTGACTGAATTTTGCGGCTCATTGTGGTTTTCCTTCTGTATTATTCTTAGTTTGGAGGTTGTACGTGAGAGACTTGTGATAAGATGCTTTTTTTAAAGCATTGCCTCTGTATTTGTTCAAAAAGCACAATTGTCATCCTGACGTGCAAAATAAATTGAATTCATTGTTTTTAAGGTCAGTTGTGGGATATACTCAATTGAACACAAATGCAAAGATCTTTCAACTTAAGTATCTCCGTCTACTCAAACATCAAGTTTTCATTATTTATTACTCAGTTATAAATATTCTGAAATTAGTTATATTGTGGATACATCCCAAGCCATGATTAGAATTTTGAATAATTATATAGAACTCCTTATTTCCATCTCCTCTTTATCCCTGCAGTCCTAAAAAGAAAAGTTGCTAACTAATTTTTTGTCTTTTAGTAAGGGGACAATATTTTTCGCTGTTGGATACCAATGGTTAATACTACAATGAACGAAGTTAAATATTAGATCAATGCACGGTAAATACATTAAAGACTGAAGTTAAATATTGCAGAAAATTTAAACTATCAAATTGTTGGTAACTAATTTTTTTTGTCTTTTAGTAGGGGGATATGAGGGGATGGTGGTGCGGGGACAATAATTACAGATTGATAGACATTATTACCACTATCTCTAATTGTTAAGAATAATTATATATAACCCCACATTTTCATTCCCTCTTAAATACTAACTCCCCTAAAGTTAAATATTAACATTCCTAAAGTTAAATACTGATGTGTATAAAGTTAAATACTAAGATATAGGATGCTAAATAGAATTCATGCAACTTATTTTTAATTTTAGAGATTAATACTTTTGACTTTAAAGATAAATACTAAAGTTCATAATGTTAAATACTAACATTCCTAAAGTTAAATACTGATGTGCGGGACGCGGGAACATTAGTTTGTCATTTTTTGCGGGAACAGATTGTGTTGCTGTTGGACGCGGACGGTTAATACTCCAATGAATAGTGTTAAATACTTCTTCGATGCACTATTAATACTCCAATGAATAGAGTTAAATACTGCATGAAATTTAAACATCAAATGTCGGAACCTAATTTTTTTTGTCTTTTAGTGCGGGGATGAGGAGATAGATATGTTAAATTTTTGTGGGGACATATATTGTTTCGCTATTGGGCAGATAGTTAATACTCCAATGAATAGAGTTAAATACTTGTTTGATGCATTGTAAATACATTATATATAGATGTTAATACTACGCCGAACCAAATTTTTTTGTCTTTTAGTGCGGGGATAGAGGGGGGATGGGGATGCGGGGAGAGTTATCTGGGTCCTAGAATTTTTTAGCTGTTTCACACCTGCATATTATTATCATATCGAAAAAAAAAATGAATTACAACGCCATGTAATGTTAGTAAAAAATGAATCTGATTTTTAATGGTTATAAATTTATAATCATGATAATTGTTTAGGTTCTACAAGCCATTTGAGATCAATTATTCATTTCTTTAATTTAACCGAAAAATACCTTTAAATATTATTTGTGAGTGTTTCTTTTGAACAAATATTTATTTGTGAGTGTGTCTTTTGAACATATCTTAATTACAACAGTGAACATTAGTTTTCTTGCCAGATGTTTAATTAATAACTACCTCTCACCTTCAATCCCCATCCCGTCCAAATCCATTACTCTTCAAGAAGTAATGCAGCGCTAGTTAGTTGACAAGTGAGAACATGGTGAGGATTTATTGAAGTATGATGAAATTTTGATCCTATATATAACTAATTTACAAAGAATTATCAATTTAAATTACTGATGTCTTGAACTTTATTTCTGAGAGCTGCATTAGATGTGCAATGGATTACAATATTCCAACTGTGATCGGCTCACTGTAACTATTTTATATACTCACCAAGAACTCTGATATTCTGAGTTTCCTATTAAATTTATATTATTTTTCAGTTATGAGGGTGAAACTCAAGTCATTGGTATTCTCGCAACAGAGCGTTTTAATAATATAAATGGCGAAATCTTTGGCTACGGCCATGATATCAGCAAACATGCTTGGGATGGATTCATCGTCAAATTCCTTCACCGTGTAGATTGCTAATTAAAGCCACCGTGTAGTCTGAATTTCTGATTTAGATTTACTCTGGAACTCAAATTAGCGACTCATATTCACTTATTACTTCTTTCCTCGAGAATGATAAGTAACCAAAACTGTCAAAACTGTATAGTGGAGCGTGCGGCGGTAAGAAATAAAAGAGAATCGGATGAATATCTAACGCAGCATTGTTCTCCTTTACGAGGCAACACAGCAGATCATATTAAAATTGTTGCCAGAGGTACTAGCAACTGTTAGATCTGAACATCCGGACGAAAGGACCATTTATCTGCCGTTCGATCCGTCCCGCCTGCGTCCGCTGCTTCTTTTTTACAAAAAAAAAAAAGATTATGCTGCTACGTCTGTGTGGTTTATCATGAAGCGGTCCTCTTTTACTACACAATCTTGCTAGACATAGTCACATAGACAAGGGGTGAGGTTTGGTACAAATGGCTTTGGACCAGATACTGTCCAAAGCCTCTAAAAATCGTACGATTAAAGTCCGAACAGTCAATCCGAACCGCTCAACATGATTTTCATATTAAAATGTGCTCAAAGACCAAATTTTGCATTTTTTGAAATTTTTTTACTATTTTTTTAGATACATACAAAATCACTGTTTTGGACCATTCAAAAACAGTGATTTTGTATGTATCTAAAAAAAATAGTAAAAAAATTCCAAAAAATATAAAATTTGGTTATCAGCGAACATAAGAAAAAAATGATGCGCTTTTTAATTTGGTCTCAATCGAAGGATCTATTGAGATCAAAATAATTGCTACGTACAAGTGTTTTACCTATATGTTATTCCTAAGAAAAATATATATTTAGTCTTGTTGTTTTCATAAATATTAGCTATGTTATAGTCTTTTTGGAATTACTGAGCCTTGCTGTTTTTAAGAATATTATGTTAATAGCTTCTCGTTTGTATTTTTTTTTTTTCAAATTTCCACCATGTTGTTGGAGATTAATAATAATTGTAATTTCATATTTATCTATAAAAATATATTCAGTAAGCGAAATTCTCAAGATCTAGTTAGATTTAAATTCTGCAACGAGTCACGGGTGTAAATTGGGTCAGTAGTCTAGACAATTCTTGATTTTGCAGTAGTTAATTATAATGGTGCTATTTGCCATTTAAAAATACAATTCTTTTTAGTAAATTGTTAAAAATATTTTTTGAGTAAAATTATATATGTAATGGGTGATCAAGCTACACATAGAGAGTCAAAAGGGCACTTTCCTCCGACTCAAAAACTTTTAAAAATATGTTTCTATTTTTATATATTTTTTTTAAGAAAAAAGATATAGAATTATCTCTCATCCTAATTTTTTTTCTCATATGCTTCTATGTTTTTCTCGAATTATTTTATAAAAATATACTTAATATTCAAAATAATTATAAAATTAAGTCTCATTCTAATAATTTATTCCATTCTATACTAAAAATCTTGACTTGGCTCATGTATATATGGATGTATATACAAACTATCTATAGGATATTTCTCACTCAATTTCTGTCTTATAATATTCTAAAAATAATTGGAAAGAGTTACAACCATTCGTTTGTTTTTTACCCTTTGGGACTTGACCTTGAGCTGGTTTTCTTTTCCTCGTATTTTTTTAATTTTTATGGCCTTTGGACCAACATATTCTTATCTTCTAGTTTTTTTTTTCCTTTTCTCTTTGTTAAAATAAATTTCAGGCACTTTTCTTATTTATTTATTTGGAGAAGAAAACCAATAAAAATGGACCAATAATTGACAAGGTTTAATCATCGATGAAGAAGCAGATACAACATCATATGTTACACAAAAAAGGATAGATCTTAAAGAAAAGGAGACATAAAGCAATGTAACTTTTAAAATCTAGATGCTCAACCTTTGAATTTCAAGGTCTAAGTTTTAACAATCTTTACTTAGCAGATTCTTTGGTAGCTGGATTCTCTTCTAAGGTTTTTTCTTCTAAAATAGCTACCACAGTGTTTGCTTCCTCAGTTGATGTCGTCTCTTTTAACTCTGCGTTCGCTTCCTCAGTTGACGCCGTCTCTTTTAACTCTGCAGTTGCTTCCTCAGTTGATACCATATCTTTCAATTCTGTGCTTGCTTCTTCGGTTGATACCGTCTCTTTCAATTCTGTGCTTGCTTCTTCGGTTGATACCGTCTCTTTCAACTCTACATTCACTTTTTCATTTGATGCTGTCTCTTTCAACTTCGAAGAATTTTCTCCGCTTGATTCCACTACAACTAGTAAATAACAAAAAGGAATCTGAAATTAAGATGCATTTATAAAGGAATAAGCTAATTTTGAAAATACATACAATGATGCCTGAAATTTGAGTTATGTACTTCTGTAAAATGGAAAATTTCATATCCAAGATTAGATCATACCATCAACCTCCTTAGATTTGATCTCTTCTTTCTTCTCGGATGCTTCGACAATCACCGTAGAATCCTTGATCTCTTCCTTTGCACCGTTATCATGTACTTGTTGTTCTTGATCAACAACACCGGTAGTTGAAGTATCAATTACCGCTGCTTCATCAAGCTTGACCACCTTGTTTTCCCCTTCTTCATATAACGATTCAATTTTTGTAGATTCCGGTAGCGTCTCGTCATTATTTGTTTTCACGATTGCTGCCTCATCCTCGCTCTTGAGTTGTACCACCGTTTCTAATTCAGGCTTTTCCTTGGCCTCATTTTTCTCTTCAACCTTTTCAACAGTTTCGGTTTTCTCCTCAATCGACTTCTCGGAGATCACGATTTTATCTCCGGAATTTTGTTGGGCTGCAGTTTTCTCCTCCTCACCTTTTTTCAGAGACTCGGTTTTCTCCTCAGTCTTTCCTGTGTTTTCAATTTTTGTGTTCTTTTGGTTCTCTACGGCAATCGCCTCAGATGATTTGCTAGTGGAATTACTTGATTTCCTTCTGAAAAGTGAGCGTTGCTTCTTCACAGTGTTGGCAGTGGCAACATCCTCTTTCGAGCCACCGCAACCCATTGTTTAGACAGAGAAAACAGAAATCTAGAGAGAAGGTAGATAGGTGGTATGAAGAATTGATTGGATGAGGCGAAAGGAAGGAGGGGAAAATGCAAGGATAGAAATTAGGGTTTAGGTTGAGATGACTTTAAATAGGTATATGACAACTTGGTTTGAGAGGGATTTATAATAATTAAGAATTTTAGGCTGTTAGCCTGTTATTAGTAGCATTCATCCTCTGCAATACCTTACGCTGTTAGATTAGCTCCCAACCGAGCCCAATAAGAAATTCAGACCTGTTTAGATTCACGGAACCACTTTAAGATTCGTGCGAGCTATAACCTGATCGTGTCATGTACCTGAGGGGATTTGAATTTGTTTTTGGGGGGTTGAGAGAAAACTAGAAATCTCAACCAGGGGAGAGATATTACATGTTTGTGAGATCAAGATGCAATGAATTTGTTATGATATAGGTTGTGTTGCTAATTTTAGCTTGAGCGTGTTGGTCTTCTGTTGCTGTTGAATAATACCATTCTCAGGTTGTTTCTTGTTTTTTTCAAGAGGAAAAACTTAAAAAAAAAACAAAAAGGCTATTTTGAAATATAATATAATTTTGGGAGCACCTAGTTATCCTCCCGTAACCTTCTCCCATTTCTTTCCACAGTCATTAACTACTTGAGCAACTACGTATTAACTATCTAAGGACACTTAATATTTGAGGACTGTCTAATATTTGAAAGATTTTACAACTACTATGCATAAGTATTCATATCTAAGATATCAAGTATTTAAAAAAAAAAAAACTAGATACATAATTCACTCATTTTTTACACGTTTTTAGAGGTGGTTTGTTTTTTCTCCGTTCAATCTAAATAATATTTCTGATGATCCGTGAAGAATCTTGATACGTGAAATGATTTCCAAAGGGTGCGAGCCTGATGTCGTGACTTATACAACTCTTATAGATGGGTTGTGCCAGAATGGTGAAGTTACGATGGCAAATGAGTTGATCCACGAAATGATTTCCAAAGGGTATGAGCCCGATATCGTGACTTATACTACTCTTATAGATTGGTTGTGCAAGAAGGGTGGAATTACAAAGGCAAAGGAGTTGTTGCATGAAATGATTTCCAAAGGGTATGAACCCAATGCCGTGACTTATAACACTCTTATTGATGGGCTGTGCAAGAACAGGGAAGTTACTAAGGCAATTGATTTGTTGCACGAAATGATTTCCAAAGGGTACGAGCCCAATGTCGTGAATTATACCACTCTTATAGATGGGCTGTGAAAGAACAGCGAAGTTACGAAGGCAAAGGAGTTGATGCATGAAATGATCTCCAAAGGGTACGAGCCCAATGTTGTGACTTATACCACTCTTATATATTGGCTGTGCAAGAAAGGTGAAATTACAAAGGCAAAGGAGTTAATGCATGAAATGATTTCCAAAGGGTGTGAGCCCAATGTCGTGACTTATACCACTCTTATAGACGGGCTGTGCAAGAACGGTGAAGTTACGAAGGCAAAGGAGTTGATGCATGGAATGATTTCCAAAGGGTACGAACCCAATGTCGTGACTTACAACACTCTTATAGATTGGTTGTGCAAGAAGGGTGAAATTACGAAGGCAAAGGAATTGTTGCATGAAATGATTTCCAAAGGGTACGAGCCCGATGTCCAAAGGTTACGAGCTCGATGTCCTCACTTATACTATGCTTTATAGATGAGCTGTGCAAAAAAAAAGGTAAATTACCAAATCAAAGGAGTTGCTCCTTTGATCTTTGAACTTGCTTTTTACTGAAAATTCTGTAAACTGGAAGATATTTGTTTTCAAATTTATGTATAATTATAGGGACAGAGGGGCTTTTGCATAAAAAAATTAGGCTTGTTTTCCAATTTATGTTTAATAATAGGTATGTGTTGCAATTATCTGGATTAGGTTTATATCACACCACTTGTAGCTCTCCCTGGTAATCAGAGTGTTTATATTTATGGTTTATGTACTGAATAATTTATTCTGCTGTAAACTATTGGTAGATTAAAATAAATAGTTCAGTATTACAGCCCTAATTTCTTTGATCCCGTAACTGTGAACTGTTTTGAGGGAAGCTTTTGACCCCAAAACTTTGATGATTAAGCCAAAAATTGATTTAAAATTGTTTGGTAACTAGTCGAGAGGCAGTGGTGTGGGTGTCTGAGGCTAAATAGGGGCAGTCACAAAAAGTTGGAGGTCTATACATGGTCTATTTTTTGTTTTTCAGGTTGTCTAAGGTTGAGTCTGTACAGTCTTCTAGTATAAATGCAATTTGGGCCTTGTGCCTTTCTATTTTATACCAACGGGGTTGTGGAGGAATATATATAATGTGGTACTGACAGATTGTTTGCTGGCACTTGTATCTAGTTAAACGGCCCCTAAATTTTTTCCCATATATAAATGATTATTTTGTATCAAGCATCCCATTTTTATGATGAATTTCAGACAGGTAACATCATAGAGCTCTCCAAATAGTTCACTAAAGAAGAATAAGAAATTATATAAGTACCTCGGTACAGGCTGATGCTTCATGCTGCATGGTAGAGTAAGAATTCAGATCCGCTGAAATTCAAAATGCATGAACAGTAACCCTGAAATTCCTGAAATTCACGATCCAGCCGTCCAAATTTTTCTGTGCACGCATCTCAAAGTAGCTAATTTTTCTATGCACGCATCTCAAAACAATTCAATGGCTGGATTATGGATTTCAGGAATTTCAGGAACATTGTTCATAATCAAGAATTTCAGCAGATTCGGATCCGTAGAGTAAACCTCTTTTGTTGTATCTCACATAGAACAGCTATTAATTTGATTAAATTGAATCGATTTTTATCTTTATTGAATAATTGTTCATATTCTTACAATACAATCTCAGTTCTATATATAATTTCCAAGTGGTTTACTAGCTGTTACAATTAAACCTAAAAATGGAATGAAGTATTGGTCCCTTTTCCTATTTTTTTGTTGCTTTGAAAATTGCAGTAAAAGGAGGAGAAAGAGAAGCAATGTAAGAAATTTCGATGCGCTATTTTGCTAAGTACTACCCATTGATGCATCTCTCACAATGTAAGAATTGCTATGTATCTTACACTATTTACAACAATAGCCCATGCTTGTTCTGATTGATGTTAAATGGGCTTTATTTCTCTGATGATAATGGAAGGTTTGGTAAAAAATAATCTGCCCAAAAGAGCATGGAAAAAATGTTTTCCTCACATATATTTTGTTTAGATAAATTGTTTCAAAAAAAATTATGCCACCAAAATAATTCAGAGGAAGTTTGTTATTACTTTGTGCAGAAAGCATTGAGAAATTATTTTAAAAGACCTTGGAAACAGTTCTAGAAGAGCAACTAACAGTCACACCAGAAAAACTTGTAGAATGGTAGTTGGCACTTGAATGCAACTTCAAGTCTTTTTTCTCTCACTTTGGCTTTCTGATCATTAGGTTGGCACTTGGCACATATTACTCTCTCTCTTTCCCTCCTGCTTCTATATATGCGCTCCCCTTGAAAGCCATAGCATTTGCCACAATTGTTTGTTACTTGCTAAGCATATCTGCTATTTCAATTAGGCTGTGTTCATTGGTTAATTGACACATGGGACCTGGCGGACCAGGTGGACCTGGCGGACCAGGTGGACCCGGTGGACCAGGTCTTCCCGGAGGTCCTGGACCAGGATGGGCACCTCTCCCTGGAGGCCCGCCAGGCTGGGGCCCGCCAGGGCCATTTCAACCCGGTGGACCCTTCTGGGGCCCTAGCTTTTTCGGTAATTTTTTCGGTTCATGGTGAGTGCATACAGGACTTTAGTTAAGCTTTTTATAACATTTTTGATATTACTAGTACAAACTACAAACATTTGACTGATTAATGTCATACTTTGATTACAATTTAAATATTATTGTTTCTCTGTATTATCTGTGTTAGTCCTTTGAAGGTTGTTCATTTGTTGGCACAATTGAAGTTTTCACCTCCATTAACTTAATTCAGCAATTCAAAATTATGATTAACTATATCATTTAATTGTTTGTTTGCTATGTCATTGCAGCCTCTACTTCCTTTGTTGCTGCTGCTTGCTACAGGAGTGTTGTGGGCCCCTTTTCGGAGGACCACCTCCCGGTCCACCAGGGCCCCCGGGCCCACCATTTTAATCTTTATGTTCTCTATCCTAATGTATTGAAATAAATATTCGAGTGGAGATTTATTTTATAAGTGTCCATGGAATTGGTGTGGTTCTTGTAATTCTTAGACTTTCCCTCTCGTTTTTCCCCTTTTTGTTTGTCTTTCTATGTATGCTTTCTCATTTGGGTAATCTTTTCATATGTGAATCAGCAATGCTTAGCACTTGGTCTTTGCGGTTTTTGCTGAGTGCGATCGTATATGCAAAATTTGATTTCTTATTGGTTTTTTTTTTTTCTAATACTTGGTGGTGAATGGTGAATTGGTGATGCTGGTAGAGGTGAACTCTTTCCTTTTAACACATCTCTTGTAAGAGCCTCTCAAATAAAATAAAATAATAAGAAAGACAATAATATAAAAACAGGGAAAGAAATTACATGTTGCGTCTAGGGGTGAAATTAGTATGGATATATCTACTGATATGATTTTATGTTGTAAATATATATTATGAAATAATTATGTTATTCACTATTATAATTAGATAAATATAATTATAAAAATTATGAATATTAGCATTTTTAATAAGTTTTGGTATTATTTTAATAAATGTATAATTTGATCAAAATCCGTATTCACATTCGTTTGATTTATGTTCCGTATCTAAAAAATATATTCCTTAAAAGTAAAAAAAGAATATCAAGATGGTTTTACCACTGTGACCGCTCGGTTTTCGAACACATATCCTCTGCATTAACTCAAAAGCGAATCTTTTGAATTAATACATCATGACCGTCTGATTTTAAACGGAACCAATTCGGCCGTTTAATTTTAACACAGGTCCTTCAATATTAGTGCGTATCTTGTCTGCATGGATCTTAAAGCAGATCGGACGGTAAAGATGTATTAACTCAAAAATTCCCTTCTGAGTTAATGCAGAGGATACGAATTCTCCGTTTTCACCCCTAGTTGCGTCGCATTTCCTTTTATTTTTTAATCTTGTTCCGGAGGAAAGTAACCTGTTTCCCTTTCTATTTTTGGAAAACAGCGGTCATTTTTGCCAACGAAATATTTAAACTCTTACAGCATGCATGACAAGTTACCAAGCTTAAAATTAAATTAGTTTCAATGGTGGAAGCTATCAGCTAGCCCCCTGATTTATTGAAATCAAAGAGTTTTGAGATAGGTACCAATTAACTAAAGTTCTTACCTATACAAACTACTGCCTGAATACAAAAAGGTTAAACAGACATAACATTAACCCTTGACACAACAGGATTTCAAAATAGAACAGAAAAATGCTCTTAGAAGCCAATGTATGCTGTCTCTCTCACTTGAATCCACTACAGCCTCAAGCCTGAGTGCCTGCACCTCATCCATCAACATCCCCTGCTCTACCTCCTCTACCGTACCAGTCAGTACCTTATCCGGTAGGTTCTTATCATCACATGGTAAAAGTGAGCTTAAAGAAAGTAACATCATTTATTATTTTGCAAATATACCCCTGAAACAAATTTTGTTGCATTGTAACCAGATTATCTTCTAAAAGGTTTCATGATGCAAATATTAATCAACAGTAGTTAATATTACAAGTAACTCTGAGAAGTCATTCTTCTCTTCTGAATTTATACAATTGAGCTATTTAAGCTTTATGCTAAATTTGAACCTAAACATGAAGCTCCAATAGCAAAGTACATTGCTTTTAGTAAGCACCTTCTTACTGGAATGGTTGTGTACCAGCAGTTTTGGTGCAAATCTGTAGCATCTGCCCCAATATGTTTCCTATTCTAGCCTTTGATAAACTATGTAATTCCAGTTCAAAACAAGAATCTACACATTTCAGAAAGAAAAAAAACAAGAAATAAAATATAATAAAAATAATAATAGTAAGAAAATCTCAGAAAAAAAAATTAAGGTAAAAAAAATGTGTTTTACAATAATATATCTACATTTTTTATTTTTTGGTTAAAAAGGCCAGTTTAATTAAAGCAACGAAACATGACTTTAGGAGTACAAAAAGGATGGTCCATAGAGGGTAATCCATAATCCCTCTCTGCTACTGATACCTACACTACCACAGAAACCATAATATCTAACCCAAAATGCATAATAATACATCTACATCACAAGGCATCTTCGTCATCCTCAGACAAAGCACAATCACCAAATGGGTCCGCTTGCAACTTTTTAAAACACCCGATGTAATCCTGTGCCTCTGACACTAATGCAGTTTTGGCATCCTTCAACTCTCCAGCTTTCGTCCTCAAATCAATCTCCTTTCCCTTATTACCACAGGCCCTGACACAGGCCTTTCTCTTCGCATCAACACAATGGAGATGATCGATGTATTTTTCATGCAGCTCCATGTTCTTGACCGGTTTTAACACTTCCGGGCTCAGGTCAGGTTGGTTCTGACTTGAACCAGGCTTCAGCTTAATTTTAGGATCTGAATTCAATCTATCTTTGCATGAGAAATAACTAGGGAGTTTCACATCGGAGGGAAGGTTCACCGGTGAGCCCTCAAATTGGGAGTAGTAGTCAGCATCCTGGACCTGGTCCATGAGCTGTTGCTTCTTTAATAGGTGCCGCACAGTTTTTCGAGCATCTCGTGTTTTCTTCTGCTTGGAAACCTTGCGTGCTTTTGGGGAGTTTGGCTCCAATAAATTGAATTTTTTAAGTGGAGAGTGCATTTGGCTTCCTTTGTTCAGTCTTGTTTTGAAAGGGATCGAAGGAGGTGTTGCAAAGTTTGAATGGATTCTATTGAAGCATTCTTGAGCATTTTTCCCGGGTACCTGCTCAAATTGACATCTAAGTGTTTGAGTCAACTATCAGCTAAAATTTACAAGTATACACTCTTGTAAATAACATGAATGTGCATCATAACAGATTAGAATGATGATAGGGTTTTTGAAACCCAAACTGAGGTAGAGTTTACTATGGTCATGTGAAATTCATCTTTAGGTCAGGACTACAACTAGGTATAAAGTGTACCAATGATGCAAGAATCGTTTGCACGTTATTTAAACAATAACAGATTAATATGACTAGAATAACTAATAACGCTGATATCTATGTATAAAAGAATACCAAATTACCATTTTGGACACTTTCTTCCAGAAATGAGGTGAAGGCCGAGCCAAAAAGTAAGCATTACGTAAGGCTATTTCTTGTTCTTCTGTCCATCCATCCAGATCACCCCCGAGTTCTATATTTTTAATCTCAACTGGAGCCTCAGTTTCTGCACTTTCTTCCCTCTTCCTCTTCCTCTTCCTCTTCTTCCCTACCGGGGTGTCCTCAGATTTATAATCTGAATCAGATTCTTCCACATACTTAGACTTTATGTCTTTACTTGTAATATCATCTGATTGATTTTCAATTCGTTTGGATCTTATCTGGTTTGGAGGCAATGGGGGTTTAGCTGCCAAGGTTGCAACTTTATTTGAAGCATTTTTACAATTACTTCGTGGGAATTGCTGGGAAACACGGTCAATTTCTCCCTCTGAACAATTTGACTCCAATTTATCTGATAGCACGGCCAATCTATGGGACCCTCTTCCTTTAGAAGAATTATTACTGGGTTCCTTTATGCAATTATTTCGAACATTTGGTGGGCATACTGATCGAATGTGTTTATTGCTCTTGATTGACCTTGTAGACTTTTTTGTAATTTCAAGATTGAGATTATTGCACGTTGTGTCAGATGAAGTTAACCTAGGAGACCTTCGTGCCATGCTGGCGGTACAAACTTTTGCCAGTCGAATATGTTTATCTCCCTTGCTTGACCTTGTAGACTTCTTTGTAATTTCAAAATTGAAATTATTGCTTGTTGTGTCAGATGAAACCAACCTAGGGGATCTTCTTCGTGCCATACTGGCCGTACAAACTTTTACCGGTCTAGGTAACTTCTTTCGGTTATTAACAGAGCCTGAGACAGCAACTTTATCAGAGGTAACATCACAAACACTTCGTGGGCACATTTCCTCAACTTCAAGCCTGGTTACCCTGCAATCCCTTTTCTTCGGGGCACAAACCCCATCTTGTGCCGTACTAGTTGTACCTGTTTTAGCCAATCTAGAAGACCTCCTTCGGGCACTACCAGAACCTAAGACCGTCTCTTTCTCCACCACATTTTCAGAAACACTTGGCACACAGGTTTGTGAGCACGTTTTCTCAACTTCAAGCTTGGTTACCATGCAATCCCTTTTCTTTGGGGCACAAACCCCATCTTGTGCCGTGCTATTTGTACCAGTTTTAGCCAATCTAGAATACCTCCTTCGGGCACTGCCAGAACCTAAGACAGTTTCATAAACACCTGGCGCGCAGCTTTTCTTACCTCCAATCTTGGTTTTCTTCCCGGAGTTGCTTCGTTTAAGTTTGGCAGAGGACGGAACCGATTTGAGATCGGATTGGTGTGAAGAGAGGGGTTCGCGATGAGATCTCGAAACGGACTGGTTAGGGTTTTGGGTTTTGAATCGTGGTGATTTGCGGAGAGGAGTGGCGGATGCATTTTTTGATTTTACGCCACGCCTTTTCGCCATGAGAGGTTAGCTAGAGATTGGGAGAGAGACCCGTTTCAAGTTCAAACGAGCAGTGAATTGAATTCCCTCTCTTCTGTTGCGGTACCCCACTGGATACGAATTCGAGTGGGGAGAGGTAGGGTCCTTGTCCCTGAAGTAACTCCAATTTTGAGCTTAGACCAATCTAGTTTTAAGTTACAATTCACCGGACATCTGTAATATTCGTACAAATTCTGATCGAACGGTTCAGTTTTAAACTCAAAATTTGGGTTACTTTAGAGACCACATCAGGAGAATTCTCTCTTCAATCGAACGATTCTCACTTGGATGGTCTCAAGCAGATCTTAACCGTCTAATTTTAATCGAACGGCATCCTGCTATTGACTACCCTACTGAATATTATCTTTTTATTATTATTATTATTTTTTGAGTCATAAGCTGGTGCAATAAATAAAAAGAAAGAAAATCATAATGATTTCAAACTCAACGGGTAAAATTAGGGATAAAGATTTTAACAGAGCAGTTTTGTCTTCGTACATCACACAACTATAGAATAAAAAACGGAAAATTGTTTTTATGCCACTCCAAAATTTGGAAATTATAAAATTGCCACTCCAAAACTTGAAATTGGGAAATTGCCACCTTAAAGTTACTAAATTCATAGATTTGCTCTAAATACACATCTTAATACAAGATTTCATGAAAATTATACTAATTTATGTTGTATAAAAACTGTATTTTAAAAATTCCAACTCTACCTCTAGTATTCAAATGAGAAGATATTGCCCTAAATACATTGTCTGCCTTCTTCCCCTAAATACACTCTCCGCCTTCTTCTGCACAAATAGAATCAGATTGAGCTCAAGGGTCTTCTTCGACTATTCAGAGCCTTCTTCTCCGCCAAACACAGTAATAAGCCTGTTATTTCTGAATTGAGAAATTATAAGTTTAATTCCTTTGAGAAATTTGTATAACAATGTTCTTTCTGGAATTTTTGCATGAGGTATTTTTTGTATAATTGAGAGCTCATCTACTGTATAATTGATGTTTATATTGGTCCAATTTTTCATATTTTGTCCAATTTCTGGTGTTCTTTTGTAGATAAATGGATGCTTTGGGGTAGATGAGATGACTTTTTGCAAATGAAGAAGAAGAAATGAAGATGACAATGCAGATTATAATGAAGGCGACAATGCATCTGATAGTTAAGAATGAAGAAGGTGGTCCATGATTTAGGGTTTCTTTAATGTAGTAACTAGTGTTTGTTTTTTGTTGCTAAGGATGTCCAAGACTTTGTTATGTTATTTTAATTATTTTGTTGAATGTGAAACTTAATGTGAGAATTTATGATGCAAATTTCTGTTGAAAATGTAACGTTTCGCACTATGTTGGAGTACATTTTGTTCTGTTGGAAATTTATATTGAACATGTACTGTTTCTATGCTTGTGTTTTTATTTTTGCTCCAGTATTTGTTTTCTTTATGTCACTTGTGTTTTTATTTTTATACTTTATATTTCAAATAGGCCCTGACATGCTCATTTGTTTGCTTTATGTCACTTGTGCTTTATGCTACTGTATTGGAATTCAAATGCTCTTAGGCCTGGTACAAGACAGAGACTGACTGGTACAGGACTAGTACAAGATAGAAACTGTAGGTTTTTTTTTTGTAATTTTAGTAAACTGCAGGGGGTTTATAGAAAAAGAAGGCTGATGGAAAAGGACAAGGCAGTTTTCTAAAATTTTATTTTTTTTCTCTTCATTCCGGTTTTTGTTTCTTTTAATGACTCCGCTGTTTTAAGTATTTTTTTAATGTATTTTAATAGTTTTTTCTACTGTAAAACCTGAACTTCTCTCAATCAATATACAAACAAGGGCGTGGCCCATATTTTTCCTCAAAAAAAAAAAGAAAGAAAGAAAGACATGGCAAACGGGGTTTAGTATTTTGCTCGGCTCAGAAAAACAAATTTCTATGTCTAAGTAATAAATTTTTTGTCAACTATAAACATGCAACACAATTTACAACCACAATCAGAATCAATCGAGCAGCTATGAATAAAATACAAGTTCGCCCAATCAAAAACATCTACAGTAAAAATGTACATTCGTAGTTCCTCTATTTGTGGGTAATATCACCGATGTTAACGAGTGCATCCCAAAATAACTCTTCAATCAACTCGTCTGCTATCTCCAATCCAATCTCTGTTTCTAACTCATTCAATTCCTGGCTAAATGCATTACACCAAGAATTGTCTCTTAAATCTGCGTAGATCAGACCGTCCAGAGAATGTGATACATCATCGTGTGGCTCAATCAGCCTTTCTATCCGGCACCACAACCCGTCCAATAACCTCCCACCATGTGGAACACCCATGTACCATTTCTTGAATGACAAAACCTTTGTTAGCACCTCATTGGTTAAATCAAATGGTAATTTGTGGGTTACTGTAGGTCCCATTTCTGAAGCATCTGTTGATGTATAGATCTCCTCTACTTTGTCAAAAACCCATTTTAGAATTGGCTGGGAGAGCATGTTGCATCTTGAAATATCTGGATTAATCGTCTGGTTTTCGTACAATCCGGCATTGACAAGGATAGATTTTACATAGGACTTTTCATGGCTTTCCGGCGTGGTGATTTCAGCAGTTATAATTTTTTCGATTTTAGGTTTGTAAGGTTTACTAAGGTTGACTTGTTCCTGCAACAAGCTTGGTGCTGTAAGAGATAGAGAAGAAAGAATTAGTTTCCTCTGATATTTTGAGATAAAAAAAAAGGCAGAAAACACAAAAAAGAAGAAAAAAATTACAGAAGAAAAGAAGGAAAATAAATATTACTAGGACAGATTGGTGGCATCTCTTTAGTTGCTACTGTCGAAAAATGTTCGTCAGTGAAAGAAGCATCCAGTGGGGACACAGGACTTGGGTAACCACCCCTACACATCTCATCCCTGGGGCTATTGCTTACAGATGCTGGACTCGGTGGTACCTCTGTAAAGTTTTCCTGTCATCATATCATAACATCAAATGAACACAATGACTTAAAAAGAACTTTCTCGTGATATCAAAGAAAATATAAGACAAAATAGTTGCACGCTATCGAATTGAACATTATGCCTTGGTCATTGATCCCCAGGTCTCACAAATCAGGGAGAATTCAGAGGAAATAAAAAAGGAGAAAGATGCTAGTTTACAGGTACCAGTAGATATGCAGGTTAGTACTAAAACTGATCAGCATGGTACCAAAACTCAAGATCGTAATCCTTGTTTTAGCTTCATACTGCATGGACTCATTTATTCAAGTGTATCAGCAAACTTATATAATAACAACTAGTTCATACTGGTATCAATACCATCTAGTTCAGCTACGGCACAGATCTATGAATTCAGCACACCAACACACACACACACACACAAAACCTAAACTTCTTGCAACCTAAAACAAACCTGCACAAATCCTGAATTCATGATCACCGATGGTGTCGTCACAAAATTTCGTAACGGCATAAAACCCTCCATAGTCTCCTCATCTGCAGATTGGATCCTCTTGCGAAAAAGCCACCTTCTCAATATGAGATTGTGTGTAAAATTTCCAACCCTGCTGTTGGCAGCAAAGGCGTCCTTTCTTGTTTTCCCTTCATGCTCACACCCTGCCTCATGCTTCGTCCGCAAGCGGGCCCTCACCGACACATGCGGCTCTTCTGACAGGAGCTTGACAAAGGCCGTACCTGACACCTGTCATTACAAAATTCTACAGATCAGAATCTAGATAAAATCTTAAAGATGCTCGGTGAAAATTACCAAAATTCTACTGGTTGTAACCATACCGGTGCTGAAAATGATCTCACAAGATTCCTTGGTGACGCTTCCCCTTCTTCAAAAGATTTTGTGTCTGATTGGGTTGCTGATTTTGCTTCTTCCCGATTTTTTACCTTTTTGCCCCTCTTTTTAACCTCATATGTTGGTTTTGTACTCCTCAAAAGAGCAGGAGCTTCTATCTCCCTCTTTAGCACACTCTTTATTCTCTCTGATAACAAACTCTTTGTATCCCCATTCTCTTGCAAACCAACAGCACCTTTTCCATGTGACCTTGCCGACTCTGACCGGGTGAGTGTACCATTCAAGTCTTGTACTACTGTCTCCCTTATTTGGTTTGCTATACTTCTCGCAATCTGCTTCGGGTCGGTTTTTTCTTTCTTAGATTTCCCTTCTATTTCTAGTTTAAGTTTATTCTTTACCTCCTCGAGAAAATCTGTCATGTTATTTTCCCTTTTCATTATCTCAGGTGATGGTATTGTTGATTCTTCCATGTCAAATGCCATCTCAGGACAGGGTTTAAGGATCACAATCCTTGTTAGTGAGGGAGACCCCTCTCCAGTCGGTAAATGGATCAAATCCGATCTGGGTTTAGAACACGAAACCTTCTCCTCGGAAAAGGTTTCTTTTCCTTTCTTTGTTTCATTGTAGGATAGGGATTGAACAAACTTTTGTTTGCTGAAATTTTCCAACTCGAGACTTCTGGAATGCTCTAGAAGCTTACTAGCTTGCCATGCCTCAAAGTCCTTTTTAAATTTCTGAAGGGCCTCTTCCTGTGGGTGTTCTCTTGAATGAGGCTTTGAATGAAATAATTCATGCCTTGTCTTGCTTATATTTCTAGAAGCTGAAGTACTGGCCTCAATTGGATCTATTTTTTGTATTCGTCCCATGATTGTTTCTTTTGGTAACAGCTCCATACCCATTAATCGGGCTACTACACTTGGTCTTCTTGAACAATCAGTTGTTTTGTTGGAGATCTCCTCTTCAATCAATTTCTTCATAGGTGCGTTGTTAGCACAGAAGTTCGATTTAGAGCAATGCCTCATATGGCAAGAGTACTACAATAAAAAGTTTATAGTATATGTTATGGCATTATGCCAATTATATCAATTATTAATTTCATTGCTTAGGTCCCTTTCTTATGTCAAATTTGTAATAAGAAAATGTGTAGAAAAAAAAGGGTGAATTTCACGTGTACCCCTCAAACACTTCAAAATTACGTATTTCCTCCTTTAAAGTTTGAAATTACGTATTTTCCCTTCTAAACTTCAAAAACTCACGAATTTATCCATTTTATTGTCTTTTATATTAAAACTTATTCTAAATTTATAAAATACCCATTTGTCTTTTATCAAAAGCATATAAATCCCATCGGACTCAAATTTGAATATGAACAGCTACCGTCCAAACTGCTTTTAGAATTGTACATGCAAGATAAGCACGGATCATGAAGCGACATGCACAGATCTTAATGCGATACACGCTGATCGGAATTGCTCTGGGATCTGTGCACGTTAGAAGAGCACGAATATTGAAGTGATACGCACAAATCTTAATGCGATGCGCACACATCAGATACTAAAGGAACCCTTCTGATTCAAATTTGAGTCCAATTTGTTTTATATGATTTTAATAAAGGGTAAAATGGGTATTTTAAAATTTTAGAATGAATTTTAATATAAAAAAATTATAAAATGGATAAATTTGTGTGTTTTTAAAGTTTAGAGGGGGGAATAGTAATTTCAAACTTTAGTGGGGGAAATACGTAATTTTGAAGTTTTTGAGGGGTATACGTGAAATTCCTCCAAAAAAAAATTAAGCGAATGTAGTTTTGGTTATATTGATGTTATAAGTTGCCTAGGAAAAGAGGAAAGTATATAATTATTTAAAGGCATACCAAAAAATTAACCAACCTTGTACTTGTTTAGCTTAAGTATTATATATTATTATTGATGTGTCACTGTTATTAATTTAAAAGGCAGCAGTTATTTAGACATACAAATTATTTTATTCACCTAACTTTGAGTATTTTTGTATGACAGTATGAAACTAAGACTCCCACAAACTTAATGAAAAAACCCATCAAATAGTGATCCCAACACTATTCCTTGGATAATAGAACAATACTAACAAATGGAATTTAAAGGTAACATTAACTAACTGGTATGTCATCATGAACCACACTGTTGCTCTGACATGATTCTGAAGTAAACTCAACACTGTTTCTTGGAGCTTCTAGACCTGAAATATGATGTCACATATATGAATTAAAAGTCCCGGTACTTTTATGCGAAGCAACGGACAGAACGTAGAAATTTCAAAACCTAACATGTTTAATAAAAAATAATAGAGTTTTTACCTACCTTTAAAAAAAAAACATTGTTGTATGAGTCCCCACCAAAGGATACAGTTTCACACAAAAATTGGATTTCTTGATAGATGTATTATATTTTTACTGATATAACATCAGCTACACGATTGGGTAGAAGACTAAAACATTAGATCAACCAAATTAAAGTAATTTAGGAATACATACATGTATGAATTGAAGTTTCAGTCAGTATCAACTATACCTTTATCAACAAAGCTGTAATGGAATCCGGTAATTCCTATGAAATAAATGCCTTAAAAAATATAAAGTGATGTCTCGCTCTCAATTAACATACCTTCAGTATTCCTTCTGTGCAAATACGGCAATTTTCGAGGTGTTACGACATTGCCCTGATTGAAATCCAAGTATTGTAATAACCCAGCCATGCTTTTGTTTTATGAAAACTATTACTGAGTGGATTGATCTGTAGAAAGACCAAAGAAATCTTCACCAGAGCTTATTCTCTACCTGCATTTTGTCAACACCTCAAAGTCAATATTCATGTCAAAAAAGACTTCCATCATGGAATTAAATTACGAATTAATCAGTACAAGAACATTGTTCAAACTAATTCAATTGGTCAAATTATTAATCGGATCAACAGATGCAAAGCTTCAACAAATAAAGAAAAGCAGGAAACATCATTGCTGTGGGTGTACACATACTGACAAAAACTTGATTGAGAAAATAATTCAGTAGTGAAATCAACACTCACACAATCATTTAAGCCAATATCATATCTTGTTTCTGTTTCTCTAATAACAATTTGAGATCATACCTTCATTCTTTCTCATCCAACGAAGGAGAAGGAGATAGAGAGTAGTATCTCCATGACGAGGAACTAAGAGGGATGCAATGCAAGAGGTAAGCTTTTAGGACAGTAGCGCATGAAAGCGAAAGCAAGCTTTGCATTAATTTTTTCTCTTTTGTTTTCAATATTTCGCCAACTTTTGCTCTGATTCTGACTTTTGCCACTTATTTTACCCCCCGCCGTCAGAAAAAGGGTGGGCCTTTATTGATTAGCGCTTCTTTTTACAGTTAAATGAGTAAAAGAAGAGGAATAATGTAACTTTGTTGTTGTTGTTTTTTTTTGCTTTTAGGACAGCTCAGTGAAGCGAGGATTGTTGGTTAATTATTGCTTGTCTCTGTCATTATCATAGTCTCATATCTTGCATTGGCGGCTTGGCGCCATTTCTTATGACTATACCTTCCGGTAGGAGAAAATTTTATTATGTGTTCAAATAATGCTTTTACATCCCCAAATTTAGTTGTATTATGAAACAACTCCTGGTGTGTACCTTCTCATGTTACATGTATCAGTATCATCATCCCGAGTACATTTTGTATTCTTATCTAACGTTATAGATAACATTATGAATTTATACGATGCTAATTATTTAAATGCACTTTTCTTTGTGCTTTACTTATTTAGGACAAATTTTCTTTTATCATAGTAACTGTCACATCCCAAACCGAGGGTTCCGGGTTAGGGCGTGACTGATCCTCGCCTCGTGCTTATTAACTCAATAAACACGCAAGGCTAAACAAATGTAATAATAAACAAACTGCAGCAGTGTGAATAATCAAAAGGTCAACATAGTCATACAATCCATAAATAAACATACACATACAATAACCATACAACCCATATCATAAAATAAAACATGTACTACAGAAAGGGATACAAGATCTATCGAGTCCGATGTAAGAATCAAAAGATCGCATTATTAGTTTTGTGTTCTAAAAGTTATTTTATGTTGATTACTTTTATATGTTATGTTTATGAATTGGATGTTATATGCATTTTGTTCCATGAAATTTATGTTTATCTTTAAAAGTGTTCAAGAAGATGCTCTTGGTCTTGAACCATAGAACTCTATATGATGACAAACATAAATATCTAAAATGTTCACAAACTTGGTTATTAGCATGGAACACTAATATACCATGATAAGTTTGTCATGTTGATTAAAGTACATTGTAGTTCTATAAATGTTGATAAAGGCTTATCATTTAATAACACGAGTATATGAAATGTTTCATATATTGGACAGACCTAACAAATGAAAACATTATATGGATTATGTTAGTGTCATTAGTGTTTTCATTGTGTCTTAGAATTCTCAGATATGAGATATATTTCTTTTTCACATGAGAAGTATATAATGTAATTAATATTAAAAGCTACTTATCATAAGTGGTGATAAAAGTATTAGTTCCTTGTATATAACTTGTGCGGGAGAAAGTCATATGTCAATAGTATCATTGTCCCTCATTAATAATGAGTGATGATATTTTATGGGCCTCTTGGTAAAGTAGAATTATAATGCATGCAATATAACTGAAGTGCAGTTATATATTTATAATTTACTTAAGAGACTAAGAAACAAATATAATACAAAGATGACACAGTCCTACTTTGTATATTATTCATAATATCATGAGGCAAGGAATAGACACAAGTAATGTTATTTGTAACATTACTTTAAAAGAATTGTGTATTGTAAAAGGATATTTTACATCTATATTATTTGGATAACTATAATGTATAGCTAGAATACCGCTTATAGTTTATGGTAATAAAATATTTTATGCCATTACCAACATAACATAGATCCTCCATATAGGTCACACTAATTGAACAAGAAACAAGAAATGATATTTTATTTATATGATGTATATTATCTTATATGATATGAAATAAAATACATGTGATGTTAAATATCATGACTGCTTAGAATGAATATAAATTTATGTAAAATGTGCATATATATTATTTGATATAATATGGTGCATATTATATAGTATAATATACATGGCACAAAAATATAATAATGTGAAGAACATTGTTATAGCATAAAATTATTAAACCCAAAAAATAATATAAGTTGAAGATGGCACTGTAGCAATTACACTGTAGCGCGCACTATAGCAGCAGCTAGAGTTTGGCTTTTTTAATTTAGGAGAGCAATACTAGGAAGGTTATACAATGGATACCCTGGTATATTTGTATATAAGGAAAGGTAGAGAGGTTTTATAATTATGCAATTTGTGTGAAAATTATTTCCTTCTCTTCCTCTCCCTCCTAGCCGCCGCCTCTCTTCCTCTTATATTATTAGTCTCTCTAATAAAAGATTATTAGAAGAACAAGAAGGGTTATTAACTAAGTTCTAAACTTAGATTAGATTAAGATCTCTAGCAAGGTCTTTATAATCCTTGTTTAGTTCAAGGTGAACACTAGGAGACCGTTTCGACAAACGAAGGTATCCAAGAGACCTAGAAGAGAATACGACTTCTCTCTATTTACCAAATTGACATTTGGTAGAGGTATATCTAAATCTCCTTTTAGTACATAGATTTGTGATGAATGAATGAGTAGATTATTATCCATGCATATGAGTTATTTGAATAGAATTAGCATAATAAAGTAAGTCCGTAGATGTTTGTAAAAGGGACAAAAATTTTGATTTTTATCGCCTTAACGCATCATGAAATCCTTCACGGATCTCTTAAACCTAATCAAAAGTCCTAAAATATAAAATCAAACTACGTGGTCTTCAGGTATAGCTTCGGACGAATCCTGCTACAGTACGCCAGTTCTCGTACCTAAAACCTACGAAACAACGAGTGGGATGAACGAATGATCGCCCAGTGCGTGACCCAGAATTACCCTTCAGGGATCCTCATAAGTCGAAGTACTTTTACTTATAATCTCTTGTAAATATCACTTTTATATGCACATGCTTAAATGCAATTATCCTATCTATAAAACTAGAAATAAAATACATATAGTAGATGCAAATGATGTGGTTAATTATCATGCCAACATGCAAAAGATTCCCAAAATAAAATCCAAGGAGAGTGATATATTTACAGCCAAATCGGAGCCCAGTATACAAGTACCGCGCTAGAAATTATATATATAATAATACGATAGAATTATCAATCTAGTGCCGTGCCAATCGAATCACAGGATCCAATAAGATATATCCAAGTACACCGGTCAGCAGGTCCAATGATACACGATGCCTAGTGACATCGCCCATTGATCCCTCCTATGTGCAACGAATGCAGATGAATATATCTCAATTCGGTGTTTGTTCCTTTCTCTAAATCGATCCATAACCAACATATAAAATAGGAGAAAACTACAAGCATGACGTATAAATAGTTAATCTCTTCCCTCATAAGCAGGAGAAAACTCCATTATTCTGGCCAGACTAACGGGAAAACATGCCAGGGACTCGAACCGCCACACATGACTACGCCACGGACTTCTGGCCGTGTGCGTAGATTTCAAAAGATACACCAACGGACTTCTGGCCGTTAGTGTATACGACACGGACTTCTGGCCGTGTCGTTTAAATCAAACCTGCCACAAACCTATAGCTGTGCATTCTAATTTCCGTATATGGCAAGTAGCTCCTAATGTAAGGGGAAACTCCTGAATTGATTCGTACTCCCGGGCTTCTGGCCGGTTGCACGTTTAAATATAAAATGAATGAAAAGCATATAAGTCCAATATACATATAATATATCCTAGAAGACCTCCTGAAGGATCAAGTGACCCTTCAGCTCAACGGCTATCGGGCCGGCTCGCACCCCATCCTACGAGACGGAACGAAGTCGCTCGGTCTTTCTCACACTCACCATGCATATGAATGTCTATAATTATAGTATATTGTCCTCTATGAGAAGAGAACAACAATGATCCTACCTAATATAATATTCCAACTAAATTAATTACTCTACTCCTAATAAACAGTAAATTTTTTCTTTGAAAGGGGCTACGCAAATCCTATCTACAGTTCAAAAGAATAAACATGCTCTAATGCATCTATTAATTTAAAGTGCGGATGATAGGTCAAGTGGTCGACTGGTAAGAGTACGCCCACGAAAAAGTAATTCAGATATCCCACACCTGTATACTAAGCGGGAATCGTGTGCAACTAGCTACGTGTAGGGATAGCCGGCAGGATCCTCGTCTAAGTCGATAGTGTAGTCCACGGTCTCGGTCCACGGATCAGTAGCTCGGGGGATGTGGTGACCTGTACGTACGTAATTGAACTTAATAAAAAATCTATCTAACTTATGTAATCCCCCCCTCGTTTAATTTAGTTTTAATTGCAATTTATCATATTTGGTCGATTGGTCAGTCGGATGGTTTCGAATTTAGCGAGTAAATTTGTAATAGTTCAACTTAATTTTATTTATTTGAATGTAAGTTTAATAGTATGGTTAGTAATAATTTATGATGTGTCATTTGTTTAATTTAATAAATAACACTTTCATAAATATTAGACTATGCATTAAGATTGTACTTGTATGCCGTTGGAATACACCTTCACATATTATAATGATGTATTAGGTGATGATTTAGCATATGCAGAGTATATAAAAAAAAAAGTTATACTATAATTATAATAAATTAGATATACTAATCTTATTTCTTTAAATTAATAGAAATTTAGTATTCAATATTACACATGTTATCCAAATTTTAGTTTATTTATGACATTTTCCACTGACTTAATTTATGAACACCTTTAATTTAATTAGTTTAATTTTAAGACTTCATTAGTGAAGAAATTGCCAATACTATTTACCTAATGATATTCCTTATTAATTACCAAGTTAGCAACTCATATAACTAAGCCATTATAAGTTCTCCTTGACTTACAATTTTCACCCAGAAGTGCAAGTTCTACTTCAATTCTTAACTCACTTTTATTTTTATTTATTTTTCGGACATGGCCTGAAAGTCAAAAATCCATTTTTAAATCAAACTTGTTTTAACTTAATTCCATTAGAGAAAGAGTAGAATTATATCTAGCCCGTCAGTTATAAATTTCAATTTTTACATTCAAGTCCCTCTGATAAGGGAAATTTTCACATTCACAAATATTAACAACTACTCTCTTTAACTAATCAAGAATTACATATAGGTCCCTGGACAAATTTTAAAAGAGTGCACCAGTACTCTGTTCTTTCCCAAAATCCAAACAAAGGTATAACACTAGTACCGAGCGGTACCAAATGCATGGGTTCGAAAGTCATCACAAGAGAAATTAATTGGTCAGTGACGTACACAGGTTGAGATAAGAGGTCATCTAAACCGATTCAAATCATTCAAAATTTCAATAAGAAAACCTTAATTTAACATGAGTTTCAACCAATCAAAACACTTGAGCCTTAGCAGAAATATAAAACTTGCAAGGCCGGTTTGAATCAAGCACAACAACACTAATTAACTTCATAAAGTCAAGAACATTGCATTATTCGACAATGTCACAGAAAATCAGATTTGAGCATAAGCGATATTTTGTATTAAGCAAGCAATTCACGGTTCAAGCACAAGAAGAAGGGGGCTCAATTCAAGGAACAACAACAAAACCAACAACAAGATACAAAGGCACCGAGGCACAACCACAATTTGGCACATTACAAACATCACAGATACACACAAGAAACAGAAGAAAATAACAAGAGGGTATAGGTCGGTTACCAGTTCTTGATTACAGCCGCAGAGTAATAAGGCCGGTACCAAGGCGCCTTTCATTGCCTCGCATCACGGCACCAACAAAGACACCACCAAGAAAGGGCACCCACAGAGGCACCGACAGCACAAGAAAAGTACCAGAGGCAAAGAAATCACAACAACAAGAAGAACAACTCTGGGTTTTGGCAGTAACAAGCACAGGTGAAAACATAAAAGAGAGCAAGAGAGAGAGAGAATTTTCTCAACACATGAGTGAAAGCAAAAAGAGAACAACAACTCAAAACAAAGGGAGAAAGAGAGATATATAACCGGGAAAGGCACAAAGAGGGCTGTGAGTCAAGGGGCTTAGAGACGGAAATACGTGACACGCCGTGACATAACGTGACAAACACGCTGTGATTTGGTCACGTGACGTGACGTGACGTGATCAACTTTTTTTTTCACGTGACGTGACGTGACGGGATCAAAATGGTGGCGGATTGTCACGTCACGCGGTCACGTCACGCGTAGTCACGCCGTGACCATACGTGACGTGATCACACGTGACGTGACGTGTCGTGGCGTAAATTAGTCATGTCAATTTTTTTATATTTTAATTTAAATTATTGAAAATTTAGAAAAAAAAAAGATATAAAATATTATAAAATAAATAAATAATGTTGTAAAAATTATTTTTTTAGAAAATGTTGTATCTGACATTACTTTAAAAATTCAAATTACAAACATTCATTATACTAAACTAAAGAAAATAAAAATCAGTACTACATGAGTACCAATATCACTGAAGTTACACTAAAATAAAAATATGAATACTCTATATATATAAAAAAAAGTTGGATAGTATATGTTTCATACCGTGACGTGACGTAACGTGATCACGTGACGTGACTGGTTCGCGTGAAGTGACATGGCGTATCTTTTCACTAGAATGTGGTCACGTCACGCGTCACGCGTCACGCGAGTCACGTCACGTAATCGACACACGTGACATGACGTGACGTTAACGTGACGTGACGTTAACGTGACGTGACGTTCCGTGATGTGATTAGTCACGCCGTGACAAATTTCCTTCTCTAAAGGGGCTCTGACAGCGGTATAACAAAAGTCTTCGCGCACGAGGGAGACGCAACGGGGAGTTTTTTTTATAAACCATAAATAAATAAAATAATTTTACGAAAACAATATGATTACCTGAAGATTTTGAAAAACTATAAGAACCGAAAGTAATACTCGGTTCCTCTTTTCCAGACCGAAAATAAAATTCGGTCCCGATCCAAATTTTCATTTTTTCAGACAAGCACAGAAAATCCATCGGTCTACCCAGGGACCGAAAATAAAACTCGGTTCTCACCAGAGACCGAAAATAAAACTCAGTCCCCCCAGTACAGAAAATAAAACTCAGTCCCAGGGACCGAAAATTTTTTTTCTTTTCTAACTTGTGTCCGATTGGTGCGTTATTCTGTTTTCGGTGTTCATCCATTAATAGATCATTTGATTATAAAGCTTTCAGGTCTAAGTTTTGAATTTTTTTAAACTTTGTATCTCATGTTATTTTTGAAAGTTCCAAATCGTTTAACTTTTGATTTTTTATTTATCTCATGTTATTTCAGATCATTTGAAAGTTCCAAATCGTGTCAAAACAGGGAGAACCGAGTTTTATTTTCGGTTCCTGGAGAGACCGATGGATTTTCTGCACCCGTCTGAAAAAAATTGAAAATTTGGATCAGGACCGAATTTTATTTTCAGTCTGGAAAACAGGGACCGAGTTTTACTCTCGGTTCTTATGGTTTTTCAAAATTTTCCGGTAATCATATTGTTTTCGTAAAATTATTTTATTTATTTATGGTTTATAAAAAAAAACTCCGCAACGGGAGTAGTTCAAACAACGAAAAACGCAACCAAGAGAGAGAATAAGAGAGAGCGGCCATCTCCACTTCCTTCTCCATGAAGGAAGAGATGTAAAGAGGTAGGGCCTGCGCCACAGAGGAAGAAGAGAGGAGCGGCTCCCTAATGGACGGGAGAGAGGAAAAGGGAGGACATATAAAGGGGAGAGCTTTAATATTCGTGCATGAATGGTCTGAACGGTTTAGAATTTTCTAAGAGAAGAATAAAGGATGGATGGTTGGGATAATTTCAAAATAAAGATGAGCTAAAGCAATTAAAAAGGAAGGCTTCCCATTAAATTAATCTAACGAAATTTGCGTTTAAATCTAGTACGAAATTTCAAACATTCGTGATTTAATTTACTAACCCGTTTGTGAACTTCATTAAACATTTAGATTAATTTCTTTATTAGTATTTGGACTTTCATATAAAATTCCTCTTAATTATAATGTGTCACCAAATTTGTATTTGACTTCATGAAACTCTTATTTGAAAAATTCAATTCAATAATTAGTAAGGTTTAGTTTAATTAAGTTTTTTTTTTTTTAATTGACAAACAAAGGAAGTTTACAACCTTGACATTTTTATAAAATTTTCCCATCCTTAATATGTCATAACTTGAGATTTTTAATTATGGAACATCTTACTTGTAGGAGTTAATTTTAATAAATTGTAAATTCTGAGATTATGTTTTCTATTACTCGTATTATTTTATTATATTGTGGTCACTTTATAATTTTTAATTTGTTATAGATTTTAATTGTCTATAATTGTATTGTTAACTAAACTTTAATTAGGATTAAACAATAATTATCCATTTTAAAAATTCAGGTTTTAACAGTAACGATATCAACAAAAAAAAAATCCTTTTTATTGAAAGAAAAGGATGTTGTACAAATTTCAAAACATAATAATAGTATGTTCTCACTATCTTTGATTATGTATATTGCATGTTAAAGATATAGTATCTTGTAAAATAATTATCAAGTAATGTTATGTACGATTATTTTTTATTTTTTAGTAAAGTTAGAATCAAATCAGCTAATTATATAATATCTACAAAAAAAAAAAATTTCGAATTTCGAACATACGACCTCTTACATAGAGAGCATTGTTGTTTGTCACTAAATTAAAAATTGTAATAATAGTATACAAATAAGTTTGTAATAGTATTTAGTATTAAGCCAGCACTAAGATAGAAATTAATACGAGAACTAGCATTTGATCTAGTGGCTAAGGCACTATGTGATAGGTCATAGGTTCGAAACTCAGATGAGGAAAATTCTTTGTTATAATAACAAAGGTATTAAATAGTTGGGTGATTTGACATCCAACTTTACTAAAAAAAAATGAAAATTAAAACTAACATCTTTGCAAAAACTGGAATCAAAACAAATATGAGGCCATATACGAAAACAGCAATTGAAATTAGGAAATTGGTAGAACGCTTGGGACCTTCCTGGAATCGCACATGGGTGCCCAGCCTCATTAGTCATAATTAGCTTTCTTTATTTTGTCTATTTTTTTTTTTATTTTTTTTTCTGATTTCTCCTTTTTCTCGGATCATGAAAACCAGCCCCACAGGAACATGTTGCATGTGAAGGTTGTTTGCTTCAAGGATAAGTCCCCCAATTAAAGTAAGTGTTTTTCATATATAATGCAACATTGAGATGTTATGGCTGAAATAATTTGAAAATTGCTTTATCATGATAAATCTTACGGCATTGTCTTAAATAAGTTGAAATTCTTCTGCCTTATGAGTGATGTCTCTACATGTGCAAATTTTAAAGTTTCGAATTAATTTAGTATAAAGTCAAGTGGTCAAAAGTATGCCAAAAAATGAATGCATTAAAATTAATTTAGAAACCTTTTAATTTTGACCACTTGACTTTATACTAAATTAATTCGAAATTTTAAAATTTTCACATGTAGACGCATCACTCATAAGATAGAAGAATTTTAACAGTTTGAATTCGTCGTTCGAAATTAATCCGATAGATTTTAGAGTTAATAGTACAAAGAGGCTTGATAGGAGCACTCTAGTTCTACTCTATATTACAATGTTAGTTTTTTTTCACAGAATTAGAGAGAATTAACAAAATTTGGGGACACCGGACATAACATAACGACTTGCCCTTTTGGTAGAGACCATGTCCGTCTGCATCAAAGCGAAACTGATATGCGCATATATAAATAAATAGATAATTGGACAATTTTACAGTAAATCTAAATTTTTATATAAATTGCATTACGCTATTGAAATGTATACCTGCCAAATTTAGCAACTTTTTTTTTATTGAAAATATATATATTAGTCAGTAAAATGGGAAAAATGGTTTTGTTAGTTTACTTTATTAGTGAAAATACTTTTATGTTCCTTAAAATTAACGATTATTATTTTGAAAGTGCAGTACATAATATGTTTCTACAAAATTAGATGCAATCTAGAAATACTTTAAATAATTATAATATATACAAAATTTTCGAATTAAATAGGAAACTTCATAATTATTCTGTTTAGCATATAGCTAGCTTATCAACAAAGTGTACAAATTTAATATGTTTTGATAATAAATGAAAGGTTATTAAACAGGCTATTAAACTATTGAGGCCTAAAACTATTCCATGAAAAAAAAAAAAGACACATCAAATTTCAGCAACCTCATGTGTAGGGCTGTCGAAAAAAAGCTCCTAGCTCGTGGCTCGCTCATGACTCACATCTGGCTCGATCAGTAACAACTCGTTCGATAGTGGACCGAGCTATTAATGAGCTGACTCGCTAACTGCTCGGGCCAAAATTAACGAGTTTGAGCTGGGGCCTACCTCGCTCGCCAGTTAGCTCGGCTAGGTATCAATTTGTGAGTATTTTATACTGGTCAGCTCGGTCCAAAAAAGTTTGTAAAATTTATTTTCTTCTTAAAACAAAGTCCAACCAAACCCAATGAGCCAGCTCGTCAGCTGGCTCGGTCTGGCGTGTCACGAGTTTGAGCTGAAATTTTAGCTCGTAAGTTGTTAACGAGCTGGCTTGCTAATAGCTCGGTCAAGAATTAATGAAATGAGCTAATGTCCAGCTTGGCCCGAACCAGCTCATTTACAGTCCTACTCATGTGCGTGACATTAAATTGAAGATATCAATTTCTAATTCACCGATTATTTAAGACAATGTCGTAAGATTTATCATGATAAAGCAATTTTCAAATTATTTCAGCCATAACATCTCAATGTTGCATTATATATGAAAAAACACTTACTTTAATTGGGGGACTTATCCTTGAAGCAAACAACCTTCACATGCAACATGTTCCTGTGGGGCTGTTTTTCATGATCCGAGAAAAAGGAGAAATCAGAAAAAAAAAAAAAAAAATTAGACAAAATAAAGAAAGCTTAAACATTTAAACATAGCTTTCAAAAGGGGGCATCATATTAAAGTAGGCTTTTGTGATAAATGTGATAATGTGATCTCTCTCACAAACTTTTTTGGTACCCCACTAACCTCCCTCCCTTTCGTTTAGATCTTGTTTTGAACAATTGGGGTTGGGCCCAACCTTGTCAAGCGACCATCAAGCATCCTGAATGTAAAGCGCACCTTTAATGAGCTACCTCAACTGTGGCATCTTTCTCTGTATAGATTGTGTGGCCTTTATAATATGAATTGATACTTTATTTGGGACAAAGTTATTAAAAAGAGAAAATTAGTTATTTGCTACTACAAAACTTTCAAATATAAAAAATGCTATCACAAAACTATAAATTTTGAAAAATGCCACTCCAAACTTAGTTAATTCTTAAATTTTCCCACAAATACACAATTTTTATATATATTTTTTTTATTAAATACAGTTTTGAGATACATATAATGAGGGGTCTAAATGGTATATAGGGAAATACAGAAATGTGTATCTCAAAACTGTATTTTTCAGTTAATTTTTAATAAAAAAAAGTATAAAAATTATGTATTTGTGGCAAATTTAAGAATTAACTAAGTTTAGAGTGATATTTTTCAGATTTATAGTTTTGCGATGATATTTTTCATATTTGAAGGTTTTGGAGTGACAAATAACTAATTTTTCCTATTAAAAAGACGTGTTTGGATTTGGAGCTGGTTGCTGAAGTTAGCGGCTAACTCTGAATTTAAAATAGCCGCTAACTTAACATTTCAATGAGTTAGTAAAATAACAGCTCATCTTGAGCTAACACTTGCATCTATTTTTCATCCAAAAAATGAAATGGCGATCTACTTTTTTGCTAATCCGGAGCTAATGCAAACTTTTTGCTATTCCGAAACTAACACAACTAATAGAGTTCATTCTTTATTATAGCTGTAAAATTAATGCGGTAATATTATGATATTATAAAATAAATAATATAACTCATTATAGCTTATCTCACTCAAAAATAAAGTGAAACAAAAATAGATCCGTTAATATATTCAAAGGTCACTAAAAGTTCCAGTTTTTTATTTTTATTTTATTCAATTTTAATAATCTTACTTTGATATTATTTGATTTTTTTTTAATATTCTATGTAATACACATGCTGAATTTTGTTCCATCTTTTTTTTTCTCCCCTTCTAATTGCACTATCTTCATTGTTTTCTTTTCAAGTCTGTTTGATTTCTCTTTTCTACCTTCAATTCTCTCTATTAACACAAAGTTTGAGATTAATTAACAAAAATTAAGAATCAAAAGAAGGGGGATTTTAAGTACTTCTGATTTCTCAATTTAATAAATATGACATTAGTTCTTACTGTGATATGTGTTCAGCATGGTAGGAGGAATATGCATTAAATGGGGATCAAATAACCTCTATTTTTTTTTATAAATTATTGTATGTGTATATATAATTTTTTATATAATCTAAAATAAAATATTTTATTATTGCACAATTAATTTCTATTTTTAATATGAAAATTTATACTATTGATCATTATAGTTCAGAAGTCTGAACTCGGATTCGTATCCTCTGCATTAACTCAAAAGGAAATCTTCTGAGCTAATACATCTGGACCATTAGATTTTCTTTAAGATTTGTACAAAGAAAATCCGCACTAATTTTAAAGAATCCTGTGTTAAAATCAAACAATCAGATTATCACCGTTTAAATTCAGACGGACAAGATGCATTAACTCAAAAGATTTTCTTTTGAGTTAATGCAGAGGATACGTGTTCGTCTGAACTCCGTCTGTGTTCAGACAAGCTTTACTAAACCTACATAGATCGATGCACAGGGGACCGCCAACCAAACAAACATGTATCAGAGTAGTATTCGAGGAGTAAACAAAAGAGCATCCCTTTTCCCTACATTTAAAAACATAAAAGGATGCGGCGGATAATTAAAATATAAAAAACAAGAAATGTGTCATCCCTTCCATCCAAATGTAATGATGTTAATTATTTCACCACTTTATTCCAAAGCTAATTATATGAAGTAAAGTTGATGATTAAAAGATCATCAATCCAAATTGATTTTTTTTTTTTCAAATAAAGTGTTCGGACAGTTACTTCTGAGAATATATACTCCACAACTGATTCTTTCATATTTTAAACAAATTTCAGATTTTTAGTCAGTACTTGGTAGTTTGTACCAGTTCCAGTACCATCGTAGGCAAGTACTCTGTTTTCCTTTAAAAAATAAACTAATAATAATAATAATACAGAGAACAAAAAATAACAAAAGTGTGTGTTCTGTTCCACGTGTAAGTGAATTCTATACGACATCTTCAACAGTGCTAATTACAAAAATGCCAAAATTTCCAATTGTCATATTTAAATCTGTCATCAATTGCACAGAATAGGTAATGCTATGAGTCTAGATATAAAGTAAAAAACTTATAAAAGCTGAAGTTACTCGCGTCAGGAACCAAACATGCAAATGCGATACAGTGTAGTGTACCATAAGCGTTTCAGAGAATCCAAATTGCTAATCTAGTATTATTAAATAACAGTAGAATGTTGGTTGAATTATGACTAATGAGGCTGGGCACCCATGTTCGATTCCAGGAAGGTCCCCTTGACTCGCAGCCCTCTCTGTGCCTTTCCCGGTTATATATCTCTCTTTCTCCCTTTGTTTTGAGTTGTTGTTCTCTTTTTGCTTTCACTCATGTGATGAGAAAATTCTCTCTCTCTCTTGCTCTCTTTTATGTTTTCACCTGTGCTTGTTACTGCCAAAACCCAGAGTTGTTCTTCTTGTTGTTGTGATTTCTTTGCCTCTGGTACTTTTCTTGTGCTGTCGGTGCCTCTGTGGGTGCCCTTTCTTGGTGGTGTCTTTGTTGGTGCTGTGATGCGAGGCAATGAAAGGCGCCTTGGTACCGGCCTTATTACTCTGCGGCTGTAATCAAGAACTGGTAACCGACCTATACCCTCTTGTTATTTTCTTCTGTTTCTTGTGTGTATCTGTGATGTTTGTAATGTGCCAAATTGTGGTTGTGCCGCGGTGCCTTTGTATCTTGTTGCTGGTTTTGTTGTTGTTCCTTGAATTGAGCCCCCTTCTTCTTGTGCTTGAACCGTGAATTGCTTGCTTAATACAAAATATCGCTCATGCTCAAATCTGATTTTCTGTGACATTGTCGAATAATGCAATGTTCTTGACTTTATGAAGTTAATTAGTGTTGTTGTGCTTGATTCAAACCGGCCTTGCAAGTTTTATATTTCTGCTAAGGCTCAAGTGTTTTGATTGGTTGAAACTCATGTTAAATTAAGGTTTTCTTATTGAAATTTTGAATGATTTGAATCGGTTTAGATGACCTCTTATCTCAACCTGTGTACGTCACTGACCAATTAATTTCTCTTGTGATGACTTTCGAACCCATGCATTTGGTACCGCTCGGTACTAGTGTTATACCTTTGTTTGGATTTTGGGAAAGAACAGAGTACTGGTGCACTCTTTTAAAATTTGTCCAGGGACCTATATGTAATTCTTGATTAGTTAAAGAGAGTAGTTGTTAATATTTGTGAATGTGAAAATTTCCCTTATCAGAGGGACTTGAATGTAAAAATTGAAATTTATAACTGACGGGCTAGATATAATTCTACTCTTTCTCTAATGGAATTAAGTTAAAACAAGTTTCATTTAAAAATGGATTTTTGACTTTCAGGCCATGTCCGAAAAATAAATAAAAATAAAAGTGAGTTAAGAATTGAAGTAGAACTTGCACTTCTGGGTGAAAATTGTAAGTCAAGGAGAACTTATAATGGCTTAGTTATATGAGTTGCTAACTTGGTAATTAATAAGGAATATCATTAGGTAAATAGTATTGGCAATTTCTTCACTAATGAAGTCTCAAAATTAAACTAATTAAATTAAAGGTGTTCATAAATTAAGTCAGTGGAAAATGTCATAAATAAACTAAAATTTGGATAACATGTGTAATATTGAATACTAAATTTCTATTAATTTAAAGAAATAAGATTAGTATATCTAATTTATTATAATTATAGTATAACTTTTTTTTTTTTTTATATACTCTGCATATGCTAAATCATCACCTAATACATCATTATAATATGTGAAGGTGTATTCCAACGGCATACAAGTACAATCTTAATGCATAGTCTAATATTTATGAAAGTGTTATTTATTAAATTAAACAAATGACACATCATAAATTATTACTAACCATACTATTAAACTTACATTCAAATAAATAAAATTAAGTTGAACTATTACAAATTTACTCGCTAAATTCGAAACCATCCGACTGACCAATCGACCAAATATGATAAACCGCAATTAAAACTAAATTAAACGAGGGGGGATTACATAAGGTAGATAGATTTTTAATTAAGTTAAATTACGCACGTACAAGTCACCACATCCTCCGAGCTACTGATCCGTGGACCAAGACCGTGGACTACACTATCGGCTTAGACGAGGATCCTGCCGGCTATCCCTACACGTAGCTAGTTGCACACGATTCCCGCTTAGTATACAGGTGTGTGATATCTGAATTACTTTTTCGTGGGCGTACTCTTACCAGTCGACCACTTGACCTGTCATCCGCACTTTAAATTAATAGATGCATTAGAGCATGTTTATTCTTTTGAACTGTAGATAGGATTTGCGTAACCCCCTTCAAAGAAAGAATTTACTGTTTATTAGGAGTAGAGTAATTCATTTAGTTGGGATATTATATTAGGTAGGATCATTGTTGTTCTCTTCTCGTAGAGGACAATATACTATTATTATAGACATTCATATGCATGGTGAGTGTGAGAAAAGACCGAGTGACTTCGTTCCGTCTCGTAGGATGGGGTGCGAGCCAGCCCGATAGTCGTTGAGCTGAAGGGTCACTTGATCCTTCAGGAGGTCTTCTAGGATATATTATATGTATATTGGACTTATATGCTTTTCATTCATTTTATATTTCAACGTGCAACCGGCCAGAAGCCCAGGAGTACGAATTGATTCGGGAGTTTCCCCTACATTAGGAGCTACTTGCCATATACGGAAATCAGAATGCACAGCTATAGGTCTGTGGTAGGTTTGATTTAAACGACATGGCCAGAAGTCCGTGTCGTATACACTAACGACCAGAAGTCCGTTAGTGTATCTTTTGAAATCTACGTGCACGGCCAGAAGGCCGTGGCGTAGTCATGTGTGGCGGTTCGAGTCTGTGGCATGTTTTTCCGTTAGTTTGGCCAGAATAATGGAGTTCTCTCCTGCTCATGAGGGAAGAGATTAACTATTTTTACGTCATGCTTGTAGTTTTCTCCCATTTTATATGTTAGTTATGGATCGATTTAGAGAAAGGAACAAACACCGAATTGAGATATATTCATCTGCATTCGTTGCACACAAGAGGGATCAATGGGTGATGTCACTAGGCATCATGTATCATTGGACCTGCTGACCGGTGTACTTGGATATATCTGATTGGATCTTGTGATTCGATTGGCACGGCATTGAGTTGATAATTCTATCGTATTATTATATATATAATTTCTAGCGCGGTACTTGTATACTGGGCTCCGATTTGGTTGTAAATATATCACTCTCCTTGGATTTTATTTTGGGAATCTTTTGCATGTTGGCATGATAATTAACCACATCATTTGCATCTACCATATGTATTTTATTTCTAGTTTTATAGATAGGATAATTGCATTTAAGCATGTGCATATAAAAGTGATATTTACAAGAGATTATAATTAAAAGTACTTCGACTTAAGAGGATCCCTGAAGGGTAATTCTGGGTCACGCACTGGGCGATCATTCGCTCATCCCACTCGTTGTTTCGTGGGTTTTAGGTACGAGGACTAGCCTACTGTAGCAGGATTCGTTCGAAGCTATCCCTGAAGACCATGTAGTTTGATTTTATATTTTAGGACTTTTGATTAGGTTTAAGAGATCCGATCTTTTGATTCTTACATCGAACTTGATAGATCTTGTATCCCTTTCTGTAGTACATGTTTTATTTTATGATATGGGTTGTATGGTTATTGTATGTGTATGTTTATTTATGGATTGTATGACTATGTTGACCTTTTGATTATTCACGCTGCTGCAGTTTGTGTGAGTGTTGATTTCACTACTGAATTATTTTCTCAATCAAGTTTTTGTCAGTATGTGTACACCCACAGCAATGATGTTTCCTGCTTTTCTTTATTTGTTGAAGCTTTGCATCTGTTGATCCGATTAATAATTTGACCAATTGAATTAGTTTGAACATTGTTCTTGTACTGATTAATTCGTAATTTAATTCCATGATGGAAGTCTTTTTTGACATGAATATTGACTTTGAGTTGTTCGACAAAATGCAGGTAGAGAATAAGCTCCGGTGAAGATTTCTTTGGTCTTTCTGCAGATCAATCCACTCAGTAATAGTTTTCATAAAACAAAAGCATGGCTGGGTTATTACAATACTTGGATTTCAATCAGGGCAATGTCGTAACACCTCGAAAATTGCCGTATTTGCACAGAAGGAATACTGAAGGTATGTTAATTGAGAGCGAGACACCACTTTATATTTTTTAAGGCATTTATTTCATAGGAACTACCGGATTCCATTACAGCTTTGTTGATAAAGGTATAGTTGATACTAACTGAAACTTCAATTCATACCTGTCTGTATTCCTAAATTACTTTAATTTGGTTGATCTAATGTTTTAGTCTTCTACCCAATCATGTAGCTGATGTTATATCAGTAAAAATATAATACATTTATCAAGAAATCCAATTTTTGTGTGAAACTATATCCTTTGGTGGGGACTCATAAGCAATGTTTTTTTTTTTTGAAAGGTAGGTAAAAACCCTATTATTTTTTACTAAACATGTTAGGTTTTGAAATTTCTACGTTCTGTCCGCTGCTTCGCATAAAAGTACCGGGACTTTTAATTCATATATGTAACATCATATTTCAGGTCTAGAAGCTCCAAGAAACAGTGTTGAGTTTACTTCAGAATCATGTCAGAGCAACAGTGTGGTTCATGATGACATACCAGTTAGTTAATGTTACCTTTAAATTTCATTTGTTAGTATTGTTCTATTATCCAAGGAATAGTGTTGGAATCACTATTTGATGGGTTTTTTCATTAAGTTTGTGGGAGTCTTAGTTTCATACTGTCATACAAAAATACTCAAAGTTAGGTGAATAAAATAATTTGTATGTCCAAATAACTGCTGCCTTTTAAATTAATAACAGTGACACATCAATAATAATATATAATACATAAGCTAAACAAGTACAAGGTTGGTTAATTTTTTGGTATGCCTTTAAATAATTATATACTTTCCTCTTTTCCAAGGCAACTTATAACATCAATGTAACCAAAAACTTCAAAAAATTTTGGAGGAATTTCACGTATACCCCTCAAAAACTTCAAAATTACGTATTTCCCCCTCTAAAGTTTGAAATTACATATTCCCCCCTCTAAACTTTAAAAACTCAGAAATTTATCCATTTTATAATTTTTTTATATTAAAATTCATTCTAAAATTTTAAAATACCCATTTTACCCTTTATTAAAATCATATAAAACAAATTGGACTCAAATTTGAATCAGAAGGGTTCCTCTAGTATCTGATGCATCGCATTAAGATTTGTGCGTATCACTTTAATATTCGTGATGATCTAACGTGCACAGATCTCAAAACAATTCCAATCAGTGTGTATCGCATTAAGATCTATGCATGTCGCTTCATGATCCGTGCTTATCTTGCATGTACCATTCTAAAAGCAGTTTGGACGGTAGCTGTTCATATTCAAATTTGAGTCCGATGGGATTTATATGCTTTTGATAAAGGATAAATGGGTATTTTATAAATTTAGAATAAGTTTTAATATAAAAGACAATAAAATGGATAAATTCGTGAGTTTTTGAAGTTTAAAAGGGAAAATACGTAATTTCAAACTTTAAAGGGGGAAATACGTAATTTTGAAGTTTTTGAGGGGTACACGTGAAATTCACCCTTTTTTTTCTACACATTTTCTTATTACAAATTTGACAGAAGAAAGGGACCTAAGCAATGAAATTAATAATTGATATAATTGTCATAATGCCATAACATATACTATAAACTTTTTATTGTAGTACTCTTCCCATATGAGGCATTGCTCTAAATCGAACTTCTGTGCTTACAACGCACCTATGAAGAAATTGATTGAAGAGGAGATTTCCAACAAAACAACTGATTGTTCAAGAAGACCAAGTGTAGTAGCCCGATTAATGGGTATGGAGCTGTTATCAAAAGAAACAATCAAGGGACAAATACAAAAAATAGATCCAATTGAGGCCAGTACTTCAGCTTCTAGAAATAGAAGCAAGACAAGGCACGAATTATTTCATTCAAAGCCTCATTCAAGAGAACACCCACAGGAAGAGGCCCTTCAGAAATTTAAAAAGGACTTTGAGGCATGGCAAGCTAGTAAGCTTCTAGAGCATTCCAGAAGTCTCGAGTTGGAAAATTTCAGCAAACAAAAGTTTGTTCAATCCCTATCCTACAATGAAACAAAGAAAGGAAAAGAAACCTTTTCCGAGGAGAAGGTTTCGTGTTCTAAACCCAAATCGGATTTGATCCATTTATCGACTGGAGAGGGGTCTCTCTCACCAACAAGGATTGTGATCCTTAAACCCTGTCCTGAGATGGCATTTGACATGGTAGAATCAACAATACCATCACCTGAGATAATGAAAAGGGAAAATAACATGACAGATTTTCTCGAGGAGGTAAAGAATAAACTTAAACTAGAAATAGAAGGGAAATCTAAGAAAGAAAAAACTGACCCGAAGCAGATTGCGAGAAGTATAGCAAACCAAATAAGGGAGACAGTAGTACAAGACTTGAATGGTACACTCACCCGGTCAGAGTCGGCAAGGTCACATGGAAAAGGTGCTGTTGGTTTGCAAGAGAATGGGGATACAAAGAGTTTGTTGTCAGAGAGAATAAAGAGTGTTCTAAAGAGGGAGATAGAAGCTGCTGCTCCTTTGAGGAGTACAAAACCAACATATGAGGTTAAAAAGAGGGGGGGAAAGGTAAAAAACTGGGAAGAAGCAAAATCAGCAACCCAATCAGACACAAAATCTTTTGAAGAAGGGGAAGCGTCACCAAGGAATCTTGTGAGATCATTTTCGGCACCGGTATGGTAACAACCAATAGAATTTTGGTAATTTTCACCGTGCATCTTTAAGATTTTATCTAGATTCTGATCTGTAGAATTTTGTAATGACAGGTGTCAGGTACGACCTTTGTCAAGCTCCTGTCAGAAGAGCCGCATGTGTCGGTGAAGGCCCGCTTGAGGACGAAGCATGAGGCAGGGTGTGAGCATGAAGGGAAAACAAGAAAGGATGCATTTGCTGCCAACAGCAGGGTTGGAAATTTTACACACAATCTCAGATTGAGGAGGTGGCTTTTTCGCAAGAGGATCCAATCTGCAGATGAGGAGACTATGGAGGGTTTTATGCCGGTACGGAATTTTGTGACGACACCATCGGTGATCATGAATTCAGGATTTGTGCAGGTTTGTTTTAGATTGCAAGAAGTTTAGGTTTTGTGTGTGTGTGTGTGTTGGTGTGCTGAATTCATAGATCTGTGCCGTAGCTGAACTAGATGGGATTGATACCAGTATGAACTAGTTGTTATTATATAAGTTTGTTGATACACCTAAATAAATGAGTCCATGCAATATGAAGCTAAACCAAGGATTACGAGCTTGAGTTTTGGTACCATGCTGATCAGTTTTAGTACTGACCTACATATCTACTTGTACCTGTAGACTAGCCTCTTTCTCCTTTTTTTTTTCCTCTGAATTCTCCCTGATTTGTGAGACCTGGGGATCAATGACCAAGGCATAATGTTCAATTCGATAGCGTGCAACTATTTTGTCTTATATTTTCTTTGATATCACGAGAAAGTTCTTTTTAAGTCATTGTGTTCATTTGATGTTATGATATGATGACAGGAAAACTTTACAGAGGTACCACCGAGTCCAGCATCTGTATGCAATAGCCCTAGGGATGAGATGTGCAGGGGTGGTTACCCAAGTCCTGTGTCCCCACTGGATGCTTCTTTCATTGATGAGCATTTTTCGACAGTAGCAACTAAAGAGATGCCACCAATCTGTCCCAGTAATATTTGTTTTCCTTCTTTTTTCTTCTGTATTTTTTTCTTCTTTTTTGTGTTTTCTGCCTTTTTTTTATCTCAAAATATAAGAGGAAACTAATTATTGCTTCTCTATCTCTTACAGCACCAAGCGTGTTGCAGGAACATGTCAACCTTAGTAAACCTTACAAACCTAAAATCAAAAAAATTATAACTGCTGAAATCACCACACCGGAAAGCCATGAAAAGTCCTATGTAAAATCTATCCTTGTCAATGCCAGATTGTACGAAAACCAGACGCTTAATCCAGATATTTCAAGGTGCAACATGCTCTCCCAGCCAATTCCAAAATGGATTTTTGACAAAGTAGAGGAGATCTACACATCAACAGATGCTTCAGAAATGGGACCTGCAGTAACCCACAAATTACTATTTGATTTAACCAATGAGGTGCTAACAAAGGTTTTGCCATTCAAGAAATGGTACATGGGTGTTCCACATGGCGGGAGGTTATTGGACGGGTTGTGGTGCCGGATAGAAAGGCTGATCGAGCCACACAATGATGTATCAAATTCTCTGGACGGTCTGATCTACGGAGATTTAAGAGACAATTCTTGGTGTAATGCATTTAGCCAGGAATTGAATGAGTTAGAAATAGAGATTGGATTGGAGATAGCAGATGAGTTGATTGAAGAGTTATTTTGGGATGCACTAGTTAACATCGGTGATATTACCCACAAATAGAGGTACTACGAATGTACATTTTTACTGTAGATGTTTTTGATTGGGCGAACTTGTATTTTACTCATAGTTGCTCGATTGATTATGATTGTGGTTGTAAATTGTGTTGCATGTTTATAGTTGACAAAAAAATTATTACTTAGACATAGAAGTTTGTTTTTCTAAGCCGAGCAAAATACTAAACTCCGTTTGCCATGTCTTTCTTTCTTTCTTTCTTTCTTTTGAGGAAAAATAATGGCCACACCCTTGTTTGTATATTGATTGAGAGAAATTCAGGTTTTACAGTAGAAAAAACTATTAAAAGACATTAAAAAAAGACTTCAAACAACGGAGTCATTAAAAGAAACAAAAACCGGAATGAAGAGAATTTTTTTTTTTAGAAAACTGCCTTGTCCTTTTCCATCTAAGGTTTGTTTTACAAAACATAAAGTCCACACCGAACTGTAGATTTTATTTCACCACACCATGTTTTCCTGTTATTATTACACACTATTTACGGAACATATACATAGAGAACAACTCTAAATGTTCACCAATAGAGTTGTGGTACGTAGATTACATCTTTCTGACACAGCTTTAGGCAGTGCACGTCGAGGTGCAGGCCGGCCCGCATGTGCAAGTAGGACTGATTAATTAGCGAGTATGAGCGAGTTTGAGTATGTTCATGCTCAGCTCATTAAGTTAATGAGCGATAATGGATGAGTTGTTAATGAGCGAGTTGATAATAAGCGAGTTGATAATGAATGAGTTGTTAATGAGCGAGTTATGAGCGACTGAGCGAGTCACGAGTTATAAGCAAGCTAAGAAATCAAACTTATTTAAATTTTGTTTTGAGCTTTTTGTTTAAGATATATCATTCAAAAATAAATTTTCATTTATAAAATTTAACAAATTGTCATAATCCAATCTAATGAGCCTTTTTCATTTATCCAATTTTAATTTTTGGACTCGGGAGCGTAGTTTAGGTTATGAAACTTTTTCATTTATTCAATTTTAATTTTAATTCAACGGATTGGAATTAAATGTGGTAGGATTCATGTAACTCAGTTCTTAATAAGTGAGTTGAAGTATGCTTATACTCGGTTCATTAAGTTAACGAGTGATAATGAACGAGTTGATAATGAGCAAGTTGTTAATGAGTTTTTAGTGTGCGAGCTATGAGCAAGTCACGAATTATGAGTAATTTACTGCCTTACCCACTCCAGTTCTCGTCCCGACCCTCCCGCACAAGCAAGAATTACAGCTGCAGTGCTCCCCGCATGTGCATATAGTGTGGGCCCCAACCGCAGTATCGGTTTGATATGTTCTGCAACTGTAAAAAATGTGAAAAATACTCTGATTATGGAAATATTAGATTTGTTCTGGATGATGAGATTTCGAATTAAGAAATACAAACATTAATTACAATCACGAGAAAGGGAAGATAGCACAATTGGCTAGGAGAGAAGTCCTAGGATTGTTGGTTACCCAAAGGTCAGGAGTTCGATTCCCCCTCACGACTTTGCAATTTCTGCGAAGATTTTCAAAAAAAAAAAATTTCAATCGCCTCCATTTCCATAGATAAGATGTAGTAAGGGCTAAAGAGTTTAACATAGCAGTTTTAGCTTTATGCCGCGGACAAAGCATATACAATGACGTTTGATTCTATAGTCTGTTATCTGTATGCTGCATGAACTACATGAAGCGAAAACTACTCTTAAAATCTCTACCCTGTAATAAGTGACCATTAAAACAATGAATATTGCATACCAAAATGCAAATATGAGCCTACTTTTGTATAGGAAACACAAAAAAAGGAGGCAAAGAAAGAGACCTGCAAGCCGCGCCACCAAGGCAAGGGACCAGACATTCGCACCTGTCATTGTACCGACAATCAGCCATCTATATTCTTGAATGACGATGGTTGAAAATATAGAAGAAGATATAGAGGATTCGATCTCAGATACTCATTATAGATTAAGAGGTTAAGAATAAACTAAATAGAAAATATATTTTTATGGAAATAAAATAAACGGTAACGTCTACTGTATTACCTTAAATAAAAAATAGTACAAACGATAACTTAAAAAAGTTTTTAGCATAAATAGAAGTAAAAATATGTAACAAAATAACTTTTTTAATTCCATAATATTTTTTTCCTCATAAATCATAAAATCAACAACTAAAATTGAAGTGATTTTACTATTAGGCTTTGCAAATGATAAGAAAAAGAAACAAGTTTTGAGAGCGGTTTGTTTGTTTGTTTGAAGAAAGTCCGGAAAGAAGATCTGTAGGTGACACGAGTGATATGTTTATTACGTGTCTGGCCATTTTCTCTATAGATGCGCCTTGTGGATATAAACGCGCAGGCATGCATGCATCTGTTGTGCTGTTTAATTAATCGAACAAAATGAAGTCAATTGGATCAAAATAGCAGAACCTATCTGAGATTTGACTATCGCATTTACATCACATCAACGGTCCAGATCTGTAGGTATTTATATTCACTTAAATTGCGTCTTCTTAAAAGCTTACATTGCAAAATTCGGGAGTTAAACCAATCAAAACCTTAGTTAAATTATTCTATTTTGCCTTCTAAATGTTTATTCTATTTTTAAAATCATGGGATTTAGACACATAATTCGTATGTGAGAAGTTATGAGTTCGAAACCCACAAAATGGATAAATCATTTGATGTGTGCAAAATAAATTCGTTGGGTGGTTTCACCCCAACCCAAGATTTCAAAAAAACATTTGAATAATCATTTGATGCTTGCAAAATAAATACATCAAAATTTAAGACTCGAAATTTATGAAATGACATCAAATACTAAATATAGAACAAATAATGTACAACAACTTTATCTGTTTGAAAATTTAGTCGACTGACAAATTTATTTTGCATGTCCAATTAGAAATCCTATTTGTGGTGCTATGCGATCAAGATAATGAATTAAGCGCTGCTGGCACTACATACCCAATAGCTAGCCTGGATGAACATAGTGCAGACCACTTGCCATGCAGCGAGGCCGAGAACTCATACAACCGCATTCTGCACAAACTTGAAGCACTTTAATTCCTTCATGACAATGTCAGTGGAATTTGAAGTAAGACAGGGGACCCACATCAGGTTTTAGAAAAATACGTGGTTGCAAGCCCCGCTAAAGTATACATACCCAAACTTGTTCTCACTGATGCGAGATGAAAACATCTCAATAGAGTGATAGACAAAATGAGACCAAATGGCCAATGGGGGATAGAGATAGCAGGGAAGGCAAGCCAGGCAGCTCATCAAGAGAGACAACAACTGATGCAGGAGCTCAGCTAATTCCAGCAGCAAACAAGAAATCATGACACCCTACATTGAAAATAGACTTCCAGCAAAAAGTTCAGTCAAGTCTGTTAGGGTTTTCAAGAAGAGGGACTAATACTAAATATCTGAATCTTGGAAGCTGAGTTGTATTCTTTGACTTCATAATTAAGAGTACAAATGAAATATATTTATAATAACAGAAATCTCTAAAAAAAGAAATCTATAAATAACACTTCTAAAATATCCTCCACTAAGGCACTAAATACTAAATTCTTTCTCTTTAATATAGACGGTCAAACATAGCCTACTATTTTTGACATCTTATTAAATTAAGCCTGATATAAATATATGATGAGATGAGAAACATGCACAACAAAGTCTTCCTATCAAGCGATGCAAATGGGTCCTATTGTGCAAACAAGGCTACCCAAAATTTAGGACATCAATGCACCAACTAAGGTAGTCATCTTTGGATGGCTTATGCTCAGAAACAAATCCTCACTACTGACAACCTTATACTGAGATGCCATAGGAAGGCATCTGTTGAGCATTTGTTACCTTTGAAGAAATGCAAAAGAAATAGTTAATCACATCTTTGGAACATGCCACCTCACTGCACGGTTAAAGATCAAAGTGCAGGAAGTCATGCTAGAACTGAGACAGTGTGCATCCTTTGTGCAAGGGGAATTCCAACAATGCCTCCTGAGCTCTGCCTCCCTGCAGGCTAGGCAAATGAGTTTCACAATGTGCTTTGTACTTTGGAGAGAGATGTAGGAGAGTATTATAACGGGAAGAGAAGTTGCTGCAACAATTACAAATTGAGCTTGTAACAGAATTTAGAAGTTAATATGAGATGCACTATGCAGGAATGGAAAGAGTACCCATTGCAATATTTTTTTTATATTTCCCTTATTCTTTTCTTTTTATACTTTTAATTTTATAACTTTTTTTATACTTCTAGCTAGTGTCACATATTTGAAATCTGGAAGTTTGACTCTCAAATTTTTCATCAAAAAAAAAAAAAAAAGATGAGGCCAACTTTTTTTTTCTTTATGACGTATTTTAACCAGAGTGGAATTAGAAAATTTAAAATGGAGGAGATTAAAAACTTTTGTAATGTAATTTTGTTTATAAGGGATTAAAGAATATTGATGCATGCATAACAATTTTATAATATTTAATAAACGAAATTTTAAATTTTAAATTTATAAGGGGCTTAGCCCCCTTTTTCCATGCTTAAATCCGCCCCTCACTTTCGGGGAAATGGAATATGGAAAACATTTTTTTGTTTCTTATTTTAAGTTTTTTAAGGGGTTCGAATGAGTTTCTTCCAACCAGTGAGTGGTAAGTTGGTGACTGGTGTCTGGTGATTGAGCCGGCGGGATGCATTTTTTTTTCATTTTCATCCGATCATCTCCATAAAGGAATTCAGATCCAACGCGGTACCGGACCGTGTAAATAAGATCTAAGTCGTATGTTTTATTCTGCAACGAATCTCAAAGTGGATTTGATATACTAACAGGCTATTATACATGGTCAGGTACCGCAGAGGATTCTCACTACTCGTTATAAAGGGAAAATCAAACGAGGCGCCTTCTATCTGCGCTCGCACCCTTGCTCGCTCATTCTAGCTATATTATAGATTAGAGAGAGAGAGATAGAGACAGGAGAGATGGAGAACAATGCGCTCGTCCCTGGTGAAGAAACCGAATCACCAATCTCATCTCTCCTCATTGGTACTCTCCGATTACACATCTACACAGCATTTTTCGAGTTCTTAGATTTTATCTAACGAGCTCTGCTTCCGATCTGATTAATAGATCACACGATATCTGAATTTCTTATCACAGCTCTACAAAAATTCTACTGAAATCTCTCTTTCCTTTTTTTTCGATTTTGAATTTGTAGATATGAATAATCTGTTCAATTTGTAGTTATAGGATCACTTTGGTAACTAGCTGAGTTATGTAATTGATCAACTGAGATATGCTCATGCTCTTGTATCTTGAAATCTGTATTTCGTACTTAATTGCTAATTTCTCTGATAATCCGATTAATTTTGTCAATAATGATGGATGTGTTATTATTTTTTGTGTTCACAACTGTGGGAAAATTCTATTGCGATCTCTTATTCTTATCTTGATTTTCTATTTTGAATCTATTATTTTGGAAAATATGTTCTATTTATAGTTTAATCTGAAACTTTGGCAAGTATCTGAGTAGTGTGATTGTATCAAATCAGATCTGCTCAGAAAGCTATGAAGCGTCTTTCATACTTGATTGCTAATTTTGCTCAGATTATGCAACTAAATATCTGCCAATAATTGTAGATGTGATTGATTTGCACTGGGGTTTAACTATACTTTGAAACTATTTTTCTTGTTTCGTGTCTCAACATTCTTAGGACTGTAGATACATTGCCAATTGATCTCTTCACTATCATTTGTGAATGCAGATCTCATTAAATAAAGGGTTACGTTGAATGCCATAAAAATTGTAATATCTTCTTAAATTGAATCGAAGTCCTTTATTTGTTATTTTGAAATATGGAGGTTCAATTTCTTATTGGCATGCAATTTCAAAATTCAAACGGATTCTCTGTTTGAATATTCAAAATCTATCTTATTTCCTCCTAGTTGTTCATCATTACGATATTATTGAATCATTCTGTTAATTTGGACAATGCTAGAGTGATATTTATATTCTCTCTTATGTGGTGAAACAGATATATCAAATCAGCTTCAGGGTGCAATGCAAAACATGCTTAAGATGACCAGGTTTCTTTTCATCCATATCAAATTTGATATACACTTCTTCAAAAAGATATATATATATATATATATATATATATATATATAAGCTATTCCCTAATAACATTATATCTATAACAATTTGAAGATGTCTGTGGTAGTATGTACTATTTTTACATTGTTGCATGCATGTGATATATTGTGTTCTTAACAGGCTATGGATGAATTCTGTTAAACATATCAGTATATCAGAATATATTAGAATTTATTGTGTAATTAAACTGATTCTTTTGAAAAATGTGGGAGCAGTGAAGTGGACCAAAGCATTGCAGACATAGCAACTGACATGGAGAAATGCAAGGAGAGTGTCTCTGAGAAAGGGAGAATGTTAGAGGAGGACAGGGAGCGATTCCAGAAGGCTGCTCTTGCTGTACTTGAGATGCTTAATGGAAGCGGTGCCACCTAAATCAAGAGTTTGTGGTGAGGTTTAGATAAATAGAGGTGACATTTAAAAAAGACATGGGGTTTGGCATCCCTTGATTTATTTGAAAACTTTACAGATTTTGATTCCCTGATATTAGGCATATGGACTTTTGGAAATTATTTTCCTTTACTTTGATTCAGGGCTTTGGAGATGGATTGTGTGCCATACCGGACATTGATAAGGCACACAATAAGTTGTAAATGGCCATACTGGTTTCATCTCTGTGGCCTTTGACCAGTTAATGTCTGATGAGTTTTTTTCACAATATCTGCCTAAAATTTTACTTAACTGATAATATAAACTGTCTACCGGTTTTACATCAGAAGTCTTTTATTCAGTTAGAAAACTTCAACAAGTGGTCGAAATAAAATTAGAATAATTAAAAAATATATATTGGCATATATGTGGACGAGAAGCGGTCATATTAAAGCGAAGTGCATGTTTTTTTTTTTGGAAAAAAAAAGACTAAAAGCCCGTTTCATTTATTGAAACAAAGGATAAATTACATGAGTTTGAGTTTTCTAACAAAATTAGAATTAGGTTATGTGGTTATTACATTCCAATAAAATTCTCACCAAAGATAACTTGTTGACTAAAGGCTAGCATGGTGACCCCACATGCTATCTTTGTACACAATCTGAAACAACTGATCATTTGTTTTTAACATGTCCTATTGCTCAACAAATATGGTTTTGGTTAGATAAAAGCCAAGATCTAATGCAAAATTGGCACAATTGTCAAGAGATCCTTCAGTTTTCTGACACACTGCCCAAAACTGACCAAACTGCTCTTTTATTTAGAATATGCGCTATTTGAATTAAGGGTAGGTCCATAATTGAGTCCTTTTGGTTACGAGGGAACTGCTAGCATATGCGCACAAGTTCAAGACAACGACTATTTTATACAAGGTCAACTTTGCTAAGGCCTTTGATACGCTAGACTGGTGTTTTCTGGTCAACCTGCTTGTCGAGCGGGGATTCTCGCCAACTTGGCTCTTGGCGGTCCTAGCACTGCTCAAGTCAGCATCATCTGCAGTTTGGGTAAATAGCTCATTTACAAGGTGGTTCCCACATCAGTGGGGACTGCGCCAGGGCAACCCGCTCTCTCCAGTGCTCTTTATACTGGTTTCTGATTCCCTACAATGCTTCATAAATAACTCCAGACCAATCATGCACCCCCAACTGCTGATTAAGCCACAGATGATACAATTCGCAGATGACACGGTAATCGATGTGGAGCCACACCCAACTACCTTAAAGGTAATCTCCTTAGTCCCCAACCTATATTAAAAATTGACGAGTTTAAGGATAAACAGACATAAAAGCTCCTTTGTGCCTATATCAATACCTCCCATGTCATCCCGGCAATCTAAAACATAATAACTAGTGGGCTGTCAAACCTCCCGATTAGGTACTTGGGACTGCCACTGTCCCACTGGTGCTTAAAAAACAAATAAATCATATCATATTAAAGAGAAATGACACACAGTTTTACAAAAACCTTCACCTTTATATATTCACCATTGCACTTGGCCGCATTTGCCTTCCACAAATAGAAGAATCAAAGAATGCTTCAGAAAAAAACATCTAGAAATTTAGAATCGTGGAGGGGATCCAGATCCAGAAGCCTTGAAAGGTCCAGTAGAGCCAAACGGGTCATTATCATCAAACGAATCAAATGTGCGCTTGTGACCAAAATCTGTAGTGCTTCTCATAGAGTCGAACCGAGACAGAGTGTCCCCCTTGGAGCTGGCCATCGAGTCGAACCTTGAAAAACGATTACTATCCTGTGGGAAGAACCCACCGTCTTCGGTCTTAAATGAGTCAAATCTTCCGTAGTTAAAGGATGAGTTATCATTAAATTTGGGTGAAAAACCGGCAGCGCTGAAAGAAGGAGAGCTCGGGACAGAGTCGTCAAAGAATGAGCTCTTCTTCTTGCCATATACACTAGAGGCGCTTGGCGAGTCTGTGCGGATTGCATTCAGCCCAAAATCATCTCCTGAGGTGAAGAAAGAGTTCCTTTGATTGTCGGTATCCTGCATTGGAGGGTACAAAGAAATCAAGTTAACCCCCAAGAACTATATATATTTTTTCCAAAAATTTTATTAATCGAAATTAAATAAAAAAAATATCAGAAAAGATGACAGATTCTGAAAAATTTCAAAATCTAAGTAGAATGGGTTAAAATATCCCGTCCCTACGGTTAGGACAATTTATCCTGTCCCACTTAATCAAAATCCAATCTCCAAACTCAATTAATTAAACCAAACTAAACTGTAAAAAAAATTATATGAGGGACAGTACAAAGCATCCCATCCCTCATATAAAATCCAGTCCGCATGTTTTAAGCTGGGATGAGTAAATGGATGCCGTTGGATTGGCCGACAAGGCCACAAATTGCTATTGGTGTAGCAAGAGGATTGTGCCACATGCACCATGATTGCTCACCTCCTGTCGTGCACAAAGATGTCAAGTCCAGTAATATCTTGCTCGATCCACAATTCAAAGCTAAAATTGCTGATTTTGGGTTGGCCAACATTCGGACTGGGTTTTATACGAGGGATGGGATGCTTTGTACCATCCCTCATATAATTTTTTTTACAGGTTAGTTTGGTTTAATTAATTGAGTTTGAGAATTGGATTTTGATTAAGTGGGATGGGATAAATTGTCCCGTCTGTAGGGATGGGATGTTTTAATCCGTTTACTCATATTTCGAAATTTTTTTAGAATCTGAACTCTTTTTTTATATTTTTTTATTTAATTTCGATTAATAAAAATTTCGGATATTTTTTCCCCTTTTGATACCATTTGATTTAGTTCCTAAAAAAACAAATAATTTTTAGGGATGGTATTGTGAAGTTGGAAGGAGTGAACTTGCCATGGTATTTGCGCCCCACACCGAGTCAGTATCTGTATCATCAAAATTCCACGAAGGTCCATCAACAAACTTGTCTCCAAAAACGCTAGATTCAGCACCATCACGATCATTACCGAAATAATAAAAATAAGTCATGATGCCTTATTAATACAAAATAGAGAGAAACAAATAAATTAAAAAAAAAAAAATCCAATATGACCAATGTTACCAGTATCCAATACAGCACATGCCAGCCTTGCCACATCTATTTGAGGCTAATGCTGGGTAAAACTCTTGCCAATGTCACTTCGTATATTGGTGGATCGAGTATTAAACAGTACCAAGACTACTATTTTTAGTGGGTAAAACTCTCACCTAAGCCTTACTCTTACTATTATTAGTGGTACCATTATTACTATTAGTAGTACTACTACTATTATTATTTTCATTATTATTTTATTACTATCTACTTCATTCTGTGACTACGATTGGGTTTCATTTCTAGCCTACCCCAACTTGTTTGGGACTAAAGACTTGGTTCTTGTCGTACGTATTAAACAGTACCAGGACTGAAAAAAGAACTGGCTCAAGCACTGATTATGCCCCTCAATCTCCTTTGGGATTCCCAAATCCACACAAATATGTACAGAAAAAGAGAGGAAAAAGAAAAAGAAAAATAACTTCCATAAAATACTCATAAGTTGCAATAACCTTAAAATGAAGACCGAGTACACAGTACCTGAGATCATCCTTTATTCGAGGGGAAGAGACAAATGTGCTTCTTCCACCAGGGCTAGCCAAAGACTCTTCGCTTTGATCGTAGTTCAATTCAGAGTCAGTCACACTGAAAGTCCTGTTCTTATGATGGCCGTTTGAAGAGGAAGCAACTGGAGAAAAGCCGTCAGCCAATGAATCGTCATCGTTCCAAAGAGAAGGGGTCTTGTTCTCAGAAGGAGCCACGTGCTCCACCTCTGTGGTGTTGGGCTTTACGACCATAAAACCTAAAAATTTAAAAAAAAGAATTGTCCTAATAGGCTAATACTGCTTTTCTCTAGGCTGTTTATGTATTAAGGTTAGCATTAAAACCCAACTAATTGCAGTGTAAAATGGAGACCAAATAATTTTGAAAATATTTCTGAAAGCTTCTATTTAAAGAAAAACTAATTTATTGAAAGATCGGTCCAATATTGATTACAAGGAAAAATTTAGGTTTCAACTTAGATTTTCATCAACATATTTTATGATTTGTCCTGGTCAACTCATGATTCAGTTTCATACTGGCTACAAAGATATAATAATGTCATTTGAGTTCCCAGCTCCATCTTTTTTTGAGCCTCCCAATAATTTATTGTTATAATTGTGTGATTTGATAGTATTATTAAGACTTGTGGTATAATTGTTTAAATACTATTGAAAATACATTTTTCAAGGTATATCATTGAATAGCTTCCACCATAGCCATCATAGTCCCACTACAGATCACTAGCGCTATTTGTAACACAGGGTTGGGTCACCAACATTTAAATAATAATTTAAATTGGTCAGACCCAACCCGACTTGCACCTGATCTATATGGTTCACCAAGTTCATAGTTTACTTGTTTTATTCACTACTTATTTATAATCACTGTTTTTTACAAAGAGGAGGGTCGAATTGGTAGTCGCATTTGGTAGTTCTCAAATTATCTTTTTTTCCTTGTTTCCAGCATAACTCAGATCCTAACCACAGGGCCCAGTGGGAACAGATCGGATCTGGTTGGCTCATGACCTGCTCACCCGGACCTAACCTGTAAAGGGTCAGATAAGGTGGGCGTAAACCAGCATAACCAACCCATTAGGTCCGGTCGGGTTCATGGTCGCCACCCTCTGGGAAGTACATTGTGCACAACTTATAGTAATAAATTTACAGAATAAAAATCACCTTCATCCTCAAATTTATCCCAATCTTCATCCCAGTCAATTGCACCCTCTGGGGCACCAGGTTCCCAGCCTAAAAAAAGAAACAAGCAAAAGTTACTTGGGAAATACATAACTGATTATAAAAGCAGAGAAGTAAATTAAATGCGGTGATTGCAACATTATGCAAGCCAAAATATTCCAGATAATACCAAAAGGCAGCTCAATTGAAGCAGATTGATTTACACTCAGCCCAAAATGCTTGCACTGTTCAGCCAGATCCCTCTCGAGCTCCTCCAGTTGATATTGGATTCGATCAGCACGAACCTATTATTATAACAAGATGAATAAAGGAAAAGATATTACATTATAAAAATGTGCAATCTTAAATATTGAAAACCAGTTGACCATATTGTACTATTAAAAAAATTGTGGCAATCCTAGATATTGAAAACCAGTTAGCCACACTGTGTTATTACAAAGAATTGAGGACTAAACATTAAGTTGTAGAAAAATAACCCCTTAAATCATCTCATAATAGCAGATGTGACAACCATGCAGCGGTACAATACTAGTCTGGTCTGGTAGCAGTACGAAATACAAAAGAGCAGAGTTTTACCTGAAGCAATCCATCAGCACTTTCATCTTGTTCCATTTTAGCAATTGCATTTTGCAGCTCAGTTTTTCTTTCCTGTTAAGATAATTAAATATATAATTCACAATACTGGTGAGAGTAAATTTGCACAGGGACTAGATGTCCCAAAAAAGAAATATCTGAGGGCTTTGTGACATCCAACTATCCAATCACAAAGTAGATTAAAGATTTTTTTTAAATGATTTTTTTTTTGGAAATTTAAGCACTGTTTAACAATTTCAACAGAGGGCAAAATGAAATCATGATAACTAAATGGTTTTACTTGTTTACTCGAATGCATCAACTAGCCTATAGTGTTCGTAGATCAAACTAAGCCTCCCTCATTCGAGCTGGACTTGTTTGAACTTTGAAGTTTAACTTGTCAAAGAGCCGTTGTTGTTCTGGCTTTTATAATTTGGGAAAATGATACCTCTAAACTGTTTGAAGGATGGTTTAGTTAGTTTTTTTTTTTTTTTTTTTATGTTTCTGTTATTGCTTATATTTGTAAACTTTTAAGATCTGGTTTTTGTTATATTTGATGAATGAATATAAATAACGTTTCGATAATGTGTTGACTTGTATAAAAAGTTCGTAAACATTTAGATTAAATTTTACAAACAATATAAAATGTCTTAAATTTTATTAAAAAAACGAGATATGTTAATTTTATTAGACAGAATAATTATATATATCAAATCAAATTCAATGATTTTATTTTGCTATTAGGAATAAAAATAAGGGCATGGTCTATAGAGGTATCTAAACCCCAACTTTCAATCAAGTAATGTCCAGTTTTTGCCTGATATTATCATAACCTTCGTCTCCTTTGTTGAAACCATTTCGGGAGGAAGCAGCTACCTCTTTAATAGGCGGCGATGGCAACAGCTACAGCTCCGGCCAAATGCATCCTTGTCACTGGCCCACCTGTAAGTCAATTAAAAACTGGCTTCTTTCGCATTCTCACCCTCCCGAATTGATTATTCATAATCCTCTTTTGCCAGGGAGTGGGGAAAACAACTCTGGTGATGAAACTGTTTGAAAGTCTGAGAGCATCTCAGCCTCATCTAAGCATCCGTGGCTTCTTCACTAGTACTCTAGAATCTCTACTGTGTCATTTTTCGTTTTGATCCCTCCACTCTTTATTAATTACATCTAATTTGAAGTTTGTTCTGTGTTGTAAGGGGAGGTTAGAGAGGGTTCTGATAGGGTTGGGTTTGATCAGTGGTGACGCTTGATGGAAAACACGGGCCTCTTGCTTCTTCTAAAATCTCTAAGTAGGTTTCGTTATTTCTTGCTTTTAAATTTTGGTTGTCAGAATTAGAAATTAGAAAAGTTTAGAGGTAATTGCTTGCCAATAAAATCTCTACCAAGTAGATAATTTTGATACTAGTGTTTCTATGTGGATCATGGCTGGATTGAAATCTTAAAAATAAACATTCGGCCACAAAAAAAAAGGTTTTTAAGTAATAAAGAACAGACAGAGCAGAGTCTCTCAGCTTGTAACTTGTATCGACAGGGGCTAAGTTAAATCTGATGTTTTATGGTGTTATAAAAGTGTAAACTCATTTTTTTTAACATTTAATCTGTTGCAGTGCAGAGTCTCTCAGATGGCCTACTGTTGGAAAGTACAAGGTCGATGTGCAGTCCTTTGAATCATTGGCCTTGCCTGAGTTGCAGGTATGTTATAGTACTGCAAGCTAATGTTGTTGTTAATGCTGTTGCCCTAAAGAAACTGTAGCAAATTGATTTCTCACTGCTTAAAAGCAAGTAATATAAAATCTGATAAGCGAAGACCAAAATAGTCGCTGTTTGGATAAAATTGGATTTTTCAGCCTCTACTGGCATAACTTGGCAGCTTTTATTGCTGCACTGGTACTGGTATCTGATATTGAAATCAACAGCAGATATACAACGTGGCTATTGGTTATGTCAAATAAATTCAGTCATCGAAAAAAAAAATTGTTAGAAGGTGCTGCTAATGTTTTATTTTTTTATAAATATGTTACTATCAGGTAAAGGAGGGTATAGATCTTTTTATAATTGACGAAGTGGGAAAGATGGAGCTATTCAGTTCATCATTCTTTCCATCTGTAATGCGGGTCCTAGAGTCAAATATTCCAGTTCTCGCCTCCATCCCTATACCGAAAATTGGTCGTGATATCCCTGCAGGTGCGGCTCTTTTTTTTAATTAAAATTTGTTGAATTCAGTATTTCTATTAATAAATTTATACTTCCCGCAAAACCCAACAAAATTGATCACGGTAACATAAACAAAAATAAAATTACCAATCATTCTTTGTTCAATAGATGCATTTTTCTTTCATATTTTTGAGTGGCACTACTTCTTAATTGACATGTCGTCTTTGTTTCTATGCTCAGTGGCAAGATTGAGGAACCATCCTGGTGCAGTGGTGTTTACACTAAATGCTGCAAATAGAGATACAATGAGAGAAAATGTATACAATCAGTTGGTGAATATGTTACACACGACTTGATTTTAAGCTTTGTTTTGAGTTTAAACTTAAATTTGACTCCTGAAATAAACCTAACCTTGTGTCTGAACTGCTGGTCTGCTGCTATTTTATAACTTCTTGTCTCAACTAGTCGAACTTTCATCATATTTTGTAGTGTCCATGCCATACGCAGTTATATATTGGGTTATTTCAATCCTAAAAGGAAATTATAGTTGGATCCTGGTTCTTCAACTCTTTGTTTGAAAAAGAGGCATATAGACCATTTCATTTCTAAAATTATTGAATACAAACCTCTCAATCACAAAACAAAATTCTAAAGCAGATTGTCTAAACTCTCAAACAGAATGCACAACAGCAAAACAACTTTTTATCTGGAAGCCCCTCTATGACCGAAAAATTGCCTCAGCAATACACTAAATTTTCTTCAAAACACCAACTGGTTTTTAACTTGTACCGGCAAAAAACAACCTTGAAGCAACTCCCAGCTTATTAATTGCATCAAAAAACACAAAAACATTGGAAAAAAACCTTGTCCATCCAGCAGCACTAAGAGCCATGAGACCAGCTCTCCACAACCTCCACTAAGAAGCCAGTAGTAGGGGTGTACCTGAGGATGAGCCTCCCTACAGTCACAATAGGCACTGGATTGAATTTGATTCGGCTCGAATTAATCTGGGCCATCCATTATTTTAGATTGCACCTCAAGTGGACACGGACAATACCCCAGCAACAGTATGGGTCTGGTTCTACAACACTAACCTGACTGGGATATTTGTGTGCAACTCTAACATATACTTTAGTCTTTATATTAGGGAAAATATATTGCATGTGGTTCCTGCGCTGCAAGAAGCGAAAACCGTCATGTTAAAATCTTTACCCAACAGTAGGCCCAAAAAAAATAGAGGTTTCGAACTGAGCAGCACTTAAAAGAGGATATCACAACAACAACAGCCTATTATTTTTTTCACTCTACATTTGGCTGAAATTACTTTCCATCTATTTTTTCAAATATTAGAAGATGTTTCTTCCTTTTTTCTTACTTAAACAGTCTACAATTTTTACTTGCATATAAATAAGAAAGGTAAAGATTAATTCACACGCCTAAATATAAGATGATGAAAATCCATACACAACCACCAACCTCAATTCTAGTAAAACCCGTATATATAATTTGACATGATGACACCACATAAATATATTCTATAGCCCAACATGATCAATCCATAAAAGACTCTAAAACCCATAAATGATGATAATTTCATACAACCAAAGAACAGTCACAAACAAACTTGGGAAACACAAGTACACAAGAAAAGTAACTATACTCAGAAGCATGATATTTTGTTAATGAGTTGTTACTCTATACAAAAAAAGTAAAGAGTACTTTACAAGCATACTTGATTGCCCAAGTAGTACTAGAGCTAGTCTTGAAGCAATAATACCTCCTCTCCAGAAACAAAAAGATATTATTTCATATGAATAAGCTAACAAGGCCAGTATAAAAATCAAGGATGCATGAAGTATCCAAGTGCCATACCAACAAGTGCCATGTAAACAACAAACAGAAAGGGAAACCCAATTTGGGTCCTGCCTCCCGTCTTCTTTCGTAGCGATACCTTCAGAAAATATAAAATTAACATTATTATAATAAATAAATTAAATTCCAAAATGAATTATAGCAACAACTAACAAGATAACACCATCTAAATTTTTTAGCACACAGAAGTTAAAAAAAAGTAAAAAAAATAATTCAAATGCAAACATGGATTATAATTTGAGCCCTCTCACCAGGACCCGCACTGAGCAGGCTAAACAATGTAGGGACTAAACTGAACAGAGTACCAATCAATTCCTATAAAACAAAGACATAACATAGCTATGATCACAAAATTAATTTTAAAATATTCTAACCATCTCCTTTTGTAAAGTGTCACGTTCTTGTACGGTTACTGTGCCCTCATCTCTCATCCGAACAATCATTTTCTCAGCCTACCAATATAAAATGTTATCAAAATGTTAAGAATAAATGATCGAAGAAGTACAATGTAAAATAGAGGGAGAACAAAAACGAAGAAAAAATTGCTAGTAAAATAGCAATGAGCATGTTCAGTATTAGATTTTCAAGCCCCATAAGATATCTTTGGTAGTACCATTATCACATCATATACCATAGTGTGCATGCACAACCAAAACCAATATATACCCAGGGGCGGATCTAAAGTCATTCAAAAGGTGGCTAAGCCACCTCTATGATTTCATAATTTAGTTAAGCCACCTCTATGATTTCATAATTTAGTTATGTATACTAAAGTTTAATTGAATTTAATTTTTTTTTGGAACAATTTATATAGTCCAGCCCCCCTCATAAATATCACATGTTTGCTTGTAGTCTAGTGGTAAGAGTTTATGCTTTATATTGTGGTGAGCATGGGTTCAAATCCACTAGCCACAATTTGTGCATTTTCATTTTTAGCCACCCCTATTAATATTTTCTAGTTCCGCCCCTGTATATACCAATATATACCAGAATGTTATAACAGCTTAGCATTATGTTTAGTTTTTCACTGTACTGGTCAACTCAGAACCATCATGAACCTGCTGGTGTGATACCTTTGTTGAGCAAGAATTAAACTGACCTCATGTAATTTCGATTCCAGAATATTGACCTTCGATTTCAAATTCTCAACATCCTCACTAACCTAAAATTGAGGCAAACAATAGTCAATAGGAATATAAAACAGCATTCACCCAAAAACAAAAAGAACATCTACCAACTATCTTACATGAGAAAAATGTAAATTCTCAGGTCTGACAAACCCAACTTGAGAGTCCTTCACAGCTAGATGAGGAGTATCGCTCTGTAAAGCACGAGATTCCTTTGAGACAGGAGGGGATTCCTTGGTAAATACAGGAGATTCCTTTGCAAAAGTAACAAACTCCTGTGTAAAACCAGGAGATTCTTGTCTGAGCACAGTTGGATTGTCCTTCAGTGAAGGTACTTCATCATATTTAGGTCTTGGGCTAACCGGGTTGGGAGACCTGTTACCATTGGAGGCATGATGGAGCGGGTGTTCGGGTGAGTTCGGGGGGCTGATAAGAACCACCCGCAGTTTCCTCTCTTCTATGTATCTCCCACTTTCTTTGGAGAACTGTCAAGTCATGATGCAAGCACAATTAAGAAAAGCAAAGGAAATAAAGTCAGGCATGGGATCAAGCAACAACTGTGCAAACTTTTAATGAAAGTGGCCAATAACTACCCGGCATTCATAAGTTAGAAGTTACTTGTAATTAAGCAGGACCAGAAAACAAAGTTTAGTCAAGCCTTTGCTTAATTGCACATAACATTTTCACATTTACTCAAGAAAATGCTTTTCTATCTAGTTCAATAGGTGCTTAAGAAACATAGTGAGCTTCTAGAGTTAAAGGTACGACAGCAATTATTTAACACAATCCGCCTGAAGAATCAAATAAGTCTAAAATCAGGGCGTAATTTCCAAAATCTACAAAGTTTGCAAACAAGACCAAATATCTGTTGTTATATTCAATAACCATAATCAATAGGGAACTAATCAAGAGACCCTACAAAAGTATCAACATTGCATAGGTAATATTATGCTTACAAACTCAGGTATGATATCTTCTTCAGTGGTACCAGATGGAACAACAGTGACTTGAACCAGAAATTTATCTTTCAATTGCATATCGGGTGGAGCTGTCTTTTGTCCTTGCATTGTAACTGCATCAAAAAAACAAAAAATCAAACAGACATAAAAGATTAATTTATGATATACAAAAAATGGTAAATGGTATTAAGAACCTACATGCTTGAAATCTTCATAGATGTTATATGATGTAAAAATCAAGCATAGCAAGCTGCAAACCTGTAAAAGCAGATGAAGACATTGGTAGAATAACACCTATGTTTGGTCTAACACAATATCGTTTTGGGGATGTTGTTTTGACCTGTTACAACACACCATAATTAATGACATTAAAAAAGAATACAGGATGTATACACTGTATACCACAGGTAAGGATTAAGCATGTTCCCAATAATATTGTAAATGAAGAGATGCTGAGCATACATTCATTGGTGACAAATTTTCAAATTATTGTTATATGCGGTGCTACCTGATTCTAGGATGGCTGTACTGGTAAAGTGGCATTATTGGTACGTGCGTTTGGATTGGGAGTGGGGTTAGCGAGGTTAACAGCTGACCCAAGATTTCGGAACAGCCGCTAACCCAACCTTTCATTGGAATAGAGGAATAGCAGGGGTTAGCGGCTATCCCAAACAGCTACTCATCCATCCAAACATGGAATAGAGTTCGGAATAGCCAGCTAACCTGGGTTAGCACTATTCCTCGTGTGTTTGTATTGGGGTTTTGAGGTGTCTTGAATGGGTGTTTCAAAATTTAGACTGTGCATGCCCACACGCACACAGAGACCTTGAGAGAGAGAGAGAGAGACCTTGAAAGCAACATAGTCATTTGATTTATTAACAAGTTCGATTGAGCATGAGCTTTGCTTCTTCAACTCAACTGTTCAAATTTCAAAAAAAGAAAGAAAGATTAGGCAAATACGTTAGTGTACTGAAGAAAGATTCAGGTCCTGACATAAATAGCAAAACGGCTTAAACAAGTAATTTCTCCATATAAAGTTGTTCTCTCTATAGAGCGACTCAACTTTCAGATACTCAAATTAAAGTACGAAAGAAAACATAACTAAATGTAATCTAAGGAACCATAAAACTTATGCTTACAGTTCAAACATGTTATTCGAACTGTGTAACAATCTCACAACCAAGATATCACTAGAGTCAATCCGGTAAACTCCAATCCGAAATTCATATTTCTGTGTACGGTGAACTACTCTAACAGATAAGAAACTGTGCAAAACGCCGATCGATCGATATCTAACAGAAAAAACTACAATTTCCCAAATGGAACGGTATCGATTTTTTTTCACTAATAAAACCGAATCGAAAATCAGAGATCTAATAAGAATGGTGCATCATGCCTGAAAGCATTAAGTGGAACTGTTGCAACTTACAGGGAAACTTGAGTTCACGTGGCTCTATTTCCACCAGATCTTGCCCCATATTCCTATCTCAGTTTCGAATTGAATCTCTTCTTTGAAGCTTTGATCTGAAGAATATTCAAGATTTGATAGTGTACAAGAGAAGTTGTTGAACCTGATTTGCACTCCTCGAGCAATAACTGGAGTTGCAACTACTCGAGTTAATCTTAAAAGAGAGAGAGGTTGAAGAAAGAGATGGGACGAGGGTGTGAGAAGAATTTCAAAAGATATGGAGGGAGAGAATTAACGATTACTGAAGGGTTCTCTTGAAAAAGGTAAGGGAGTAATAGTGACAGCACGGTGATTACTGTGATTCATATATCTCCATTGTGATAAACAGGAGATGTCCATTTTGGTGTCATTTGGGATACATTTGTTTTGTGATGAAAACTTAAAAATATTAACAGTTGATATCTTAAGAGTCAGAATTGTTGAAAAATAATCTATCTAATATTTAACAAACATTCTATAACGGTTACTAAAATAGTGTATGAAAGCTACATTTATTCTTCTTATTTTTTTTAAAGTATTGCATGTTGCATTTACCTTTTTTTTAGATATTTTGTTAATTTTTTTAATAAGCGTCATTAATATTGTATGGTTTTATTAAAAATAAGTAAATGATTTTTGAAGACTACAAACTAATAATTCAAATAATAAAGTCAAACTACTTGATACAAACCCCAAGTATTATATAACTTGTTGTGTACGTAGGAGGCGAAACCATAAAACAAAATATCATTCACATATTTTAACCATCCAATATTTTAAAATACATTGAGGTACTTACATAACAACAAACTGGTATCAGTTTGTAATATATTATCTATATTGTTTTACTTTTATTTACAAAACATCATATATGTCTTTACTGTAAATATCCAGATTCAGTAAAATAAACATAAATAACAATTCTTCAATGTAGGGATAAAATTTTCTCCAAAAAAAAGTCCCTCATTTCTAACATTATATTTTAAATAAAGATTGACTATCCACTATCATACGAAATAAACTAATTAACTATATATAATTTAACTTACTGTATAACCACAGGAAAAAAAAATGTGATGCTTTAACTCACGGTGGCTCTGGTTAATTTAAACTGGAGAGGGCTGCATAGTTGAAGGTCAAAGAACCTGTAAGCAATTGGCCGACTTGGCGTTGGTCCCAATTGTAGGTTATCTGTAATTATTGCGGTATATGAGTATATCCATTCATGTCATTAAATATAATAATTGGCGAATTAAATTCTACAATTTACCCGTGTTCAGAATTTGCAAACATTCAGTGGTTACACCTCACCAATTTATTTCCATTAAGAGTTGAAAAGATAAAAATTTATTGTACGAGTATAATAAATATATTTATCCTATATCCTTCATTTCATAAATTATTAAAAAATTTAATCTAACATGTAATTTCTATTTCTATTTCAAAGATGTATGTCATTTTTTTATTTATAAATTTTTGAACAAAACTTTTTATTAAGAAATTGTTTCTAATTGACACGCTGACGATACGATTAGCTCAATTTTTTTTCCGTCTATGATGTTTTTTTTCTCTTCTAATAGAAACTGTAAAATTAATTTAAGAGTGTGGAGGTTTAAAAATTAAGAGAGACTTTAATTTTTAAATAATAGTTAACAGTTATTTAAAATTTTATTTTATTGTTGAAATAAAGATAGCTCTTAATTTCTTATCATAGAGTCTTTTGTTAAGCCCATTATTTTCCCTTCTGTGCTCTGAAATCAACTTTATTTCTCTTGTTATTTTAATCAAAAATAAAGGTTTTTTGTTTCTTATTTGGATCATTCAATCTACAATTAAAGATTCTATTCATGTCAAAAGATCTCTCTAAATGACATTATCCGCAATATTTATTTTGGATAAAATTTGTATAGGTTTGAATTGTAACACAAAAATGGACGAACAAACATGGACTCCGTGGCCCAATGGATAAGGCGCTGGTCTACGGAACCAGAGATTCTGGGTTCGATCCCCAGCGGAGTCGTTTCAAATATTAAAGATAATTTTATAATTAATATCAATAGTATTTTATAATTTAAAATAAAACGAAAGTATTTTTTGGAAATAAAATTTTAGGGATCTAATTTAAACCAACATAAATGTCGATGATTGTACGTAAAGAAAAATCAAATCAAATCAAATTAGTAACTATCGCACCATCACAGAAATGCTAAATAAAAATGTATCGCGAATAGCGTAGCTATAGCGAAAGCTATCCTACATACTGTTTTTTTGTTTAAAAAATAATGTTTTATATTTCTACTAATTATCAACGGTATCTAAAGTCTCATTTAGCGATAAGTAACGCAAAATTGATTAAGAAATTAGAATATTCATATTGAACCAATACAAAGTCCAAATTGTTATTCAAAATTTCTCTAATAATATCATAAATTGTCTATCTTTTTCCATTCAAAATAACCTATAAGCATCATGACATAAATTATATATTTTTTTCTATTACAAAAACCTAAGCATCATGGCATAAATTATTTATTTTTCTATTTAAAATCAAAAGAAATTCAAATCTTGAAAAAAATTGATCCTTAAAAAAATATTCAGTCTGAACCTTTAAATAAAAGCATATGTAGCATAGTGTGCACTATAGCGCATAGCGTGTAGCGCATATAACTGACCGCTATTATCGCTATAGTAGTTGCAGTTGAAATAACACATTTTTTATCTCATAGCTTAGCGTTTAAGGTCCGAAAAATGCTATAGCACCGTTATGGCATCGGTATAGCACTCTATTTAGAACACTGACATGGGCTATAAATTTGTATAAAAGCAAACTACGCTACACATTGTAGTGCAAAAGTAAGATTATATTTTCTTTTTTTTTTAAATCTTTGCAGATATTGCGAAGTAGTGAGCAGGGTCTGGATTTTTTTCTTTTTTTCTTGAGTAGCTACAGTTTTAGAACTCATTTTTCTAGTCAACTATGCTACCGTCCCATCTTAAAAAAAAATAGGATTTTCAAATGAGGAAAAGAAAGACAGATTGATTTCAAATTGACGTATCATAATAAAATTAATATTTGTTGGAATAGGTTGAATAAACGTATATTGTGGAGAAAAAAATTTAGAATGATTTTTGAAATAGGTTGAATAAATGTATATTTGTTAAATTATACTCTGCTTAGGATCTACTTTAGACCAACAAATATTAATTTTATAATAATTTTGATTATTAGTTTATTACACTTTTTTTTTCTGAGAAAAGTATAGAAATAAACGTATATTTTGAAGAAATTTTTTAGAATGGGACATGAATTTATATATTTTTTTGTTTCTTAAGTATACTTTTATATTTTTTTGTTTCTGAAAAAGTATATAAATAAAAGTGTACTCTTGAATTTTCAAGTGCATCTCCATCCCTAAAACTTTATGAATTTCTAAATAATTGTTACCACTTTTTAGAAATTAAAATCTCTAAAATGTTCAAACATTCACATTTTTTAAATTAATTTTAGAGTTTCTATTAAACCGCATCAGCAATAAATTAAAAAAAAAGAAATAATTCGAGCGAATCGTTTGGCCAGCGTGTCGTTTAAAAATAGTTTCTTAATAAGAAACTTTGCTCAATAGTTTCTAAATAAGAAACTGGTGTACATCTTTGAAATTGAAATAACAATCGCCACATCAAATTAGAAATCCATAAAATTTCACAGATGAGAGATGCTCTTAGCATATACATCCCTACAACTCAAATGAAGTTCTAAATATTTGTTAACTATTTTTTAGAAATAAAGGTCTCTCAAGTTTCTAACTCTCACATCTCTGAAATTAATTTTAGAATTTCTATTAAGCCATATCAATAATAAATTAAAAAAATGAATTAATTTGAGCCAATTATTTAGTCAATATGGAGTTTCTAAACAATTTATTAATATAAAATTTTACTGCATAGTTTCTAAATAAAAACTTTTTTCACATCTCTAAAACTGAATTAGAAACTGCCACATCAGATTAGAAACTCTAATAATTTCAGGTATATAAATGCTCTAGGATCTAATTTAATTAGACCAACATAAAAGTTCAATGATTGTACGTAATGAAAAATAAAATAAAAATAAACACCAATTGATCAAATTATAAACATGGGCTATAAACTTGCATGAAAGCAAGGTGCACTACACATTATATAGTACTATAAGTAGTGTACAGTACAAGTAGGATTTTCAAAAAGGAGAAAAGAGATTCTGATAATCTGATTGCGTTGCTTTCACTTACAGCAAATGCAGTTGCATCGACTGAAATCACCACAACGTCCCACACCCACTCCAAGATACAACCACCATACCTGTCCCCACCGTCCCTTTAGCCCTGATCCTCTGTGGCGGATTGACACTTTTTATCGTGTGTTTGGCTTGTGTAACTCATAGTGACAAATCAATTATTCGGATTCGATTCGGCGAAGTCAAAAATTCATGATTCGAGAATAATTCGGATATAATTCTAGAATGATTTGGTATTATTCGGATTAGAGATCTCAGTTCTGTAAGAGAGTAAAAACAAAATAATAAAATTATGGGAAAAAGTTGGAAAAAATTCCGGAAAAATTCGTAAAATTTGGAAATAATTCATAAAATTTGTGAATTATTCAGAAATTATTCTGTCAAAGTTCGGTCAACTGAATAATTCGGCATTCGGTCCGGCATCACCAAAAAATCGAATAATTCGGGAATTATTCGCGAATCTTGTCAATATGGTATAACTTCTATGAAATTGATAATTACCATTTAGTTCAGTGAAAAAAAAAATATTTTTCATATGTGAGATTGCATGCTTTAAATTCAGATAAAAATTTATTAACAATATTAAACAGTTGGATGGTTTGATCCTCAACTTTACTCAACTTTTTTTTATAGAAATTTACATGGAAATTTCAGTGTAATTGAAAAATAATATCCAAACTTTGTTTGATACGTTTCTGTTCTCCTGTTATTTTGTTATATCTTGAATAATTAATTTTGCTTAAATTTGACACATTTTGAGAATTATTTAGTCGTTGATCAAGGTGGTGATAATAAAAACAATAAGTCTTTCAAATCTTTTAGTTGGACGATTAATCAATTTTAAATCGCTAAATATGATATATAAACTGTACGATGCAGATTGAAGCTTTGGGAAGACTAGAAGTTCTCGTACAATATAATTTTATTTTATAAAAATAGTTCAAAAAATATTAATTCATACAGAAATTACACGAAATTATCAATAAATTTATAAATTTTTAATTTATAGGAGGAGCTTATTAATCCCCTTTTCCTCTCACTACCATTTAGTCCTGGTGCAATTTCTATGAAATTACGTGAGATTCAGTCTAATGAAATATAATTTAAAGTACCGTTTGCAATGTTTGATATTTCCGTTCTCATATTATTTGGAAAATATTTTTATGTACCATTCAGTAAAGTTTATTCTGGTATTATCTAGTCATAAATTTCCATCAATCTCCACAAAAAATCAACAATCCTGCGGAAACAACATTTACTTGGACCTATTTAGTTCTTGATCTTTTATCAGTGAACTTATTTGTGTAAAATGACAAAATGGTTATTTGAAATAGAGAAATTGAAGATGTATTTGTTATATCTAGAATAAATTTTGCATAATTTGGCACAATTTCAGATTATCTAGTCATTGAACAAAGTGGTGATAAATAATAACAAGTTTTTCATATATTTTTAATTGATCATCAATCAATTTTTAAAATCACTAATTTGATATATAAATTATCTACATTTAAAAAAAATATACCTGCTATTTTAGTTATTTTATTTAACTCTATTTTTTTTTATATATGTATGGACTTTTTCATTGTTCTAAAGAATAATGATGATGTTGCATCCAACCTCCTAAATAATATCTACTAAAAACGATCCCACATAACAGTATTTATTTGTTTAAACTTCGATTGCATCTTTAATTTTTCATTAACTAATATTGTTGGCCAGCATGAGACATGAGTTAGCAAATCCGAATGGTGCAGTATTAGGTAGATATATATTTTTATAGCACATTGAATGTGTACAGTCATATTTAGAGTTTTTTGTTGCAGGAGACAGAATCATATGCGCTAATAAAAAAGAGAGGGGCACAGGGAACATCAAACATTTTCAGTGTACATTTATTAAGAGAAACATGTTATGTAGGCCCTAATGTGTAAATTATTATTATTATTTTTTTTTTTTGTATTCATGGAAAGAGATTTACATTCCCTGTCATTCTTTATATAGGTTTTTTAGGCTTTTCCATTTATGTGTGTGTTAAGATTAGAGAATCAGAGGCTGTCTGGTGGTTACCGGACCATATTTGTGTCCAAATTCACACAAACAATTTTAATATTCGTGCAGATCAAATGCACATGAATTTAATGTGAATCAGACAGGTAAAATCAGATATTAGATTGAATTTGTTTTAATGCCATCAAACTGGGATCTGACTCAGCTACTTTTTTTATAACAAAAGCAGGATCCTGCTTTTTCCATCTCAACCATTCAAATTCGTTGAGATTTGTGCATGAAATTTTTTTTTTTATCGAGATACTTCTCGTGAATGACAAATTTTGAATAGTTGGGATGGGAAAAGCAAGACCCTGCTTCTGTTATAAAAAAACAGCAAATTCGGATTCATCAGACCGCACATGCTCCCTAAGATCAAATGTAAGGGAGCAAGGGGTATTGCAACGGACATCGGACTGAAATTTGTCCGATGTTCGATTTAAGTCATCTGATTCACATCAAAATCTGTGCAAGCAAATTTTAAATATGTACTAATTTCAACCCTTGTAAATATTAACGCAAATCAGATAGCTTAGCTTAAACATTAGATAGATTTCGGTGTGATGTCCATCAGAACCCCTTCCTCTCTGTGAATGTAAACTGGTAGACGCATCCACAGCAAATCTACCGAGACAATAAAGCTAAAAAAATAGCTAGTCAAAAGCATATCCTGTTAAAAAAAAAAAGGAGAAAAGAAGGGAAAACAGGATATTAATTAAGATGTATCAGTATCATGTGGATATAGCAGGTGGCGAGAAAGGTACAGCAGGTCCAATTAATTGCTATTTTGAAAAAGAAAAGTGAAAAGAAAAAAAATATGAGAAAGACATCACATTCTATCACATCTTTTTAGTATAATTAACACAACCCCTTTCCTTTGTTAAAAATTTCAAAACTGATTTCTTTTAAGTATCTCTGTCTATTCTTTTATCTTTTAATTTTATTTCTAAAATACGAATTAAAAAAATCATTACGGATAAAAAAGTGATTTGACAATTAGCTTACTTGCAGCCGAAAATGTTAGAAACAAATTCAAATAAAAAAAATTGTATTAGGTGTGTCAGTAGATATGGTATAGATCGGAGTGAAAATATTTTCATACCCATATATATATATATGTATATAATTAACTTATGCATATTCTATCCTTATCTGTTAAAATAATAGATAAGAAAATAAAAAAATGAATAATTATAAAATAAATTGATAAATTATACAATTTAATTTAAAAAGTAACATATAAATATTATATTAAATATATCATGTACAATTCTAATTGAACTGCGTTTCACATTTTCACATCTTGGATGAAATATAATTCAAAAATTCTAAACTGGTGAAACATTAATAATGACATTGTTTCACTATGACAGAAATATTGTCATTGTCAGCGTTTTATTCAGCTTTAAAACGCTGACAATGACAAATTTTATGGTAGAAATATTTTTTTTTTTCTGATTTGGTGTCACAAACTTAATTTTATTTTCTTTTATGGTAGAAAAAATGTGACTTACAGCTCCATTATTGGAAAATAGTCTTTTCTTAGGCTTCTGTATTTATGTGTCAAGATTAGATATAGACCGGTAGACACATTGACAAGAAATCCACTGAGATAATTAATGCTACAACATATGTCAAAGGCATATCCTGTTAAAAAAGGGAAAAGAAGAAAGCAAAACAGGATATGAATTAATTAAGATGTATCAGTATCACTGTTATGTGTGATATAGCAGCTGAAGAGAAAGGTATACCTGGTCCAATTAATTAACTGCTATTATAGAAAAAGAAAAGGGAACAAAAATGAAAGACACATGATTTCACATTCTTTCTTAAGTCAACTGATTTATCTTTAATTCTTTGTAAGTATCCCTATCTCTTCATTAATTGGACGGTGGAGATGACGACATCCAATGCAGTTATGATAATGAAATCACCGTCAAAATAATCAAAATTATCAATATGACTGTAAAAATTTCCTCCATTTTTTTGTGCGCCTCTATTATAAATCTAATTTTTAAACGTTGTTAACTTAAATTTTAAAACTCAAATATTAAAATAAGACTGTTATATTTGATCTATATTATTTTCTCTACCTGCAAATTTGTAATAAAAGAATTATTACTTTAAATATTTACTTTTATATAAATTAATGAGTTAAAAAATCAATATTTATAATTTATTCATATCAGTATATATATTTATAAACTCTTAATATAAATAAATCTCATATTTTATTTTAATACTTGAGTTTAAATTTTAAATTACTAACGTTAATGGATGCATATCCTCTATAGTACCGCATGGTGATGCCCACTACTTTAGGGCCTTGAATTTATTCACAATGGGGTTGTTCGGCAAGCATAGATTAAGCCTCCTTAAAGCTTAATCCGCTTCTTTTAGCTTCCTTAGTCGCTTAATTTTGTCGAACACCAATTTCTTAGAGCGGATTAAGAACATCTCCTTTAACCTCCTTTTGCCCGGATCTTAATATCATGTCCAGACCTTAAGACACCTATACCCCCTCCTTAAGCGCTTAATCCTTCATCCACGAATTAAAACAATCGAACATTGGTTCCTTAGCACTCCTTAAACTCTTAATTTTTTGTTGCCGAACAGCCCAATAACTATTTGCAGGATAGCGCAGAGGATCACTATTAGGGTCTGTTCGGCGGGCCATTGGGAATGGGCATGGACATGAAAATTGAACTAAAAATTACTGTTCACATGAAAAAAAAAATCAGTTGAACTAAAATTTGTTTTTCCTACGAAAACAGTGAAACGGCTGAACAGTACCTTATCTGTGCTTCGAGATTCATGCAAAATAAAATAAAAACAGTCCGAATCATTTTATTCTACGTAACAGTGCATTTATAGTAATACAGATGATACGATTCCCGCCAAGTGTAGCTGCACTAGCGTGAAGATTCCAGAGCCCACCGAGGATCAGCAAAGGCCCACCAATTAAGTATTCTCTGACCGTGACCTTTGACCAGCTCACGATTGAGTACATAATTTTGTTACCATCTCTGTTACAAAATCACAAGTCACAAGATGCCGACGAGGATATTTCACTATTGACGGAATCTGCTTTTATCTGTTCACTTGTTGGTGGGGTCCACAAGTGACAAGTCATCAACTTGAAAGGGATATTAATATCGCAATTGCTTTGGTACATTCATTTAATCAGCCTGCGGCTATTGTTGACTGTTGAGGAGAGTTCAAATGTTTTAATTTTCTTTGGTATGTTCATCGTACTTTTATTTCTAAATAAAATGTTTTATAGGAAAAACTGTTTTTATGTCACTTCAAAACATGAAAATTGAAAAATTGCTACTTCGAAACATAAAATTAGTTATTTGCCACTCTAAAATTATTAAATTTATGAATTTGTCACAATTATAGATCTAATATATATATTTAATTAAAATTATTCTGAAAAATATTGTATAAAAAACGTATTTTGAACATTCCAAAATTACCCTTCCCTTCCTAAAGATCCATGATGCTTCCAACCATGTTGAACCGTGCCAAATGGATCAAAAGAACATTATAAACAAAAAGTCCCATTTTTTTTTTTGAAGAATAGTGGAAAATCCACCGATTTCATATTGAAACCAAAAGAGTTAGGGAGGTGAGGTACTTAAAATAAGTACCCACCAATGTATCATACACAGCAAACCAACTACTGAAATAAACTAACACAGTCTAAGCATAACAGAGAAGGTAAACCTATAGACCTGGTAAGAACAAAAGTAAACTTGTCACTATACCAAAAAAAAGCACTATCCTAACACAAACAAACAGGACTATGTCAATCTAGATGATCCAAATCAATGGAATTATCATCACCCTGTTGGCAGTCGCCAGACGTTGGACTGTCACTTCCAGAATCCTGAATTTTCTCGTTGGAACCTGCCTGTGCTATGGACAGCAGCAGCTCCACGGCTTCCACCGTGTTTGGGCTGCTGGTTGGTTCCTCCGATAACTGATCTGGCAGCTTCTTAAGATCAGAGAAAAGCATTAGACTAAGTTTTAAAAATGAATTATTAGATTTTGCCTTACACCAATAGAAAGCTAAAGATATAATTTTAGCCTCTAGTACTTTAAGAGAAATTGGCTTAGTGACAAAAAAAAAAAGAAGTCCCATTTTGAATCCACCTTTTTTCAACCTCTCCAAGAAATCCATAACTTGGCCAATCTCCACCTCAGAATGGCAATATTTGATCATTTGGATCCTAACCCGACCAGCATCTGCATACATACGGTAAGAGACAAGTCGGTTAACCAAAGCAATGTAAGCGTCCAGAAGTTGTTTGTGAAAATGCCTCTGAGAGACCCAATTGGAAAACTCCACCACTCGTCGGGTGTTGTTATGGGATTTGATAATTTATGCAATTTGAATGGGACGAAGTGAGGAAACGATGTTGGTCAGATCAGGGCTATCTTTCCAGCTAGGCTTGGAGAGGATTTGATGGGTTTTATCGATTAGAATGGATGAAGGGAAGGATAATTTTAGAATTTTCAAAATATGTTTTTTATACAATATTTTTTAGAATAATTTTAATTAAATATGTATATTAGATGTAAAATTGTAGGAGAACATGTTGATTTTGTGATTAAAGAAAAATAAAGGGAGGAGATTCGAAAAGCGATTTTAGCGATGTAGAAAAAACACAAAAATCAAGAGGAAAAACACAAAAAAAGAGGAGAAAATTCGCAAAAATACAAAAACAGAGAGAATCAGTATAGAATAGTTTGTTTTTTTTTCCATTTCCATTCATGGCCTTAGTTCGGCAACAGCGTTTGGGCCTTTTGCGCGATATTTTTCTCCATAAACATGGTGCATCTACAGCACCATTAATGGCGGCCTCTTCAGCAGGGGGCCCACTTACAGCGCATAATCGTTCGTATAGCCAAGTGCTGGTCACGAACAATCTGGTGTGGCGGGCTACTAATCCAGCAATACCATTTGAATCGAGATCAGCACTAGTTCGCAAAAGAATTGCTGAGATCCGAGCACAATCCACTCCGAGCCACCCAATTTGTATGAAATGTGGTGACAAAGGCCATTCTGCTAAGGATTGTCGCAACAAACAGCTTTGTTTTGCCTGTAACAGATTAGGGCACCGTGCAACAGCATGTCGAGCCGCGACAAGTAACCCAGCCTTCTCTCCCATTGCTAACCCTAGATCGACGATCTCTCCTATTCCAGTTCCTCTCCGACCTAGACTTCAATCGGAGAGCGCAAGGTCGATCAAACCTCCGCTCATCGTTCTGGAAGCGACACCTCGCTCACTGGCGATTGAGATCAATCTGATGATGAGCTTCGTCTTGGATGACATTGCAGCCTGGGGTCCCGGGAAGGTTGAAAATGTGCTTCGTAGTAAGTTTAGACACCATCGATGGGTAGCTTCTGTCTTTGATGAATACAAGTACCTCATCAAAGCTCCAAATCCCACATGGTTGGACTCATTTCATAAATTTAATAATTTTAGAGTGGCAAATAACTAATTTCATATTTTGAGGTGGCAATTTTCTAATTTTCATGTTTTGAAGTGGCATAAAAACAATTTTCCCTATTTTATAAGTACAACATTTTTGTTGCACGCACTTGGGTACTTCTGGAAGACCAGAACCTTGATCCGTTATCCTGGAAGCCCATTATTTATTATTATTCTTTTTTGATATATAAACAACATTCGGCCCAAAAAGCCCTCAAATAATTTACACAATCAGACTAATCTCTGATTGATGCCCATTAATAGCAAATAATCACAGTAAGTTGCAATGGGACTAATCTCTGAGAATGCAACTAGGTTCACTAAATTAACTAATTTGCAATACAGATTGAAAGAGTCTTACATACAAATTATTTTTTTTCCTTACAGATAAAGATCAAAGGGTTCCTGATATCTCACGTGAAGAAGGAGAAGAATTTGAAGGAGAAGAAGGAGAAGCATTTGAAATTTTGGCAGTTTGTGTACCCTTGACGACCGGCTTGGATGATCCGTTTTATGAATCCAATGGCTGCGAAAGAGCGACTGGAGGGCTTGTACAGTGGCACAAAAGGATGAGCTCAGAGATAAGAGGGAGGTTATACTATGACAAGTTCCTCGAGGCTGTGTCGTCTGGCAAATGGAACGGTCATGCTGAGTTCTATGAGACCGAGGGGGAAGATCATGTCTTCTATCTTCTGCATAATACTAGTTCTGACAAGTCAGTGGAGATGATGCAAAAAGTTGTGAGCTTTATATTGAATGAATGATAAAATGTTATTTCTATCTGGTGATTAAGTTGTGCCAAATGAATAAATTAACTTGTTAGGTAATTTTGAGGATTGGAATCAAGAAATTTATTATATTAATTGGGGTTAATAAAATTAAATAGAAGCATTGGGATCAAGTATGTTTGTCATCCAAATTATATTTTTGGGAATTTTTACCAATAGACTGTTCGAAGGCAAGGTTTTAATTCCAGAATCAAGTAAAATACAACTGTTCTAGAAAAAGAAAATTTTGTAATTCACCCCTCCAAAGTGGTTAAATATAACTAATTAATTAACTATCGGTAAATATGAACACCTGACATATAATCAAAATCAAGTAAAGTATATATCGTTTGCCTGTTTTAAAATTCTAGCCATATCCAGTATGTATCTATCACCTATATATAACTACACTTGACACATCTTTCTGCGAGCTGCTAGTTTTTAATTTGACCCTGGTTTTTATGGTATTCTATTTAGCCAAGGTTTCCCAAAACCCCTTCTATTTTTAGTCCACTTGGCAAGTATAATGGGCAAAGCAAAACTAGAGGTGACAATGGACACGATACAGGCGGCTGGAAGTAACTTAATACTCGTACCTATGAAGTTAATGAAAAACTTCACCCATATCCGTTTCCAATAAGCTAACAAAAAAAACCTTATTCATATTCATCTTATCAAATATGTTATGGGTCGGGTATAGACAGATAGTAAGGGTACCATTGACCCGTAAGCACAATGGCAAGGTTCCTCTTTAGTGTATCAGCTGAATTTGGTACAGTTCACCCCAAACCTGTACCAACAAATTGTTTATCAATATCACTGATTATGGGCAGAGATAATATTTGAATTATATATCAATCTGAAAAAGGTAAAAGTTTGATATCTCAACCAATTGGAAAACAATTAGGCGTGAAGGGCACAACATCAATTCATCAATATAAACAATCATTACAAGAGACGAAGTCAAAAATAAAAAAAATGATAATAACAGCCGGCTAATTATATTAATTCTTAAATAATATAAAAACACACATTGACCAACAATATAGAACATACACATTAATTATTTGATTTCCAATATATATATCTGTTCACGGATTAATTTGTTGTTTAAATTAGTTCCCTCCAGATGTAAAGTTGAAATTAGAACAAGTGGTCCGGATACCCAATAATGTGGGAAGAAATCCCAGAACTGAATTGGGAACATCAAAATGCAAGAAACTATTCTCCATTTGGAAGCCGCCAAGTGTAATTGCTGTCGCCTCGTTCTTACCTCCATCGACAAATGCAAAGCATGCCGTGTTGGTCTCTACATCCTTGATCGAGTTTGCACCGAATATAGTCCAATTCTTACCATCGTTCAACATAACATCTATAGAAGGCACACCATACCCAAGCCTAGTTGAACCGAGAGCACTTGAATTATAGCACAGTTCGAATGGTGCTACTGCCGGCATTTTCGGAATCCCCTTTGTAGCCTCCTTGTACTCGTGAAGAAATCGCTTGTAGATGTCGTTTCTCATGACGGTGTACGGAATTGTTGTGCTAAGCTTGACGCCTCCATTACCGTATGAATCGAAGTTAAATTCTTTTTTGCCTGGAAAAGACACTGCTTGGCCATTGATAGCTAAATTGTTCACATTAAGGTAATAAGCGGCATCGTGATCATTAGGGCTTTTAAGCAATGTAGTATAATGAAGTAAACTACTTATATCTTGACTATTTGGAGGGAGGAGAAAGTAGGGTTTGGCCCCAAAAAAGGCTACACCGGGTGCATTCGTAGTACCTGGGAGGCACAACACAAATTCATTGTGAAACGATAGGTTCCAAGCAAGCCGTGCGGGTAGAGATACAAGGCTTGTCCTGCCGAAACCGGCTCCACCAACCGCACCAGGAGGAAGGCCACTTAGAGCACTATCTGGTGCACATATGTTGACATAATCGGCATTTACTGAAGCTCTAGGGTTTTTACCATCAGTGGAAGCAAGGTAGGTCCCAATTAGGGTTACATCACCTGAGAAGCACTCTCCGGTGACAGGGTTTTTCGTGGATGAAACACATTTGCAAAAACCACTAGGTTGTAAACCATTTATTGTAGGTTTGCAATCGGGATAGCGAAAGGAATTTGTTTCGTTGCAAATTGAAGCCGTGCTTTCGACTGAATCATAATTTTGAGGGCATGGTGACCAGACAACGGGTCCCGCTAGGTCGATGAGGTACTGCTTGGTGGAGTTGAGAGCGACGGTATAAAGCGAGGTGGAGGAATCCTTTGTGATCGGGGCGACAAGTGCATTGACCTTCGGTTGTTGACCTTTAGTTAGAGGGAGAGACATCAAGAGAGAAATGGATAGGAGGATGGCAATGAGATCAAGGGTTTTTAGTTGTGCCATTTTTTTCTCTCTCTCTCTCTCTCTCTTTCTCTATGTATTTAATTTGATATATAGGAGGTGATAATACTTGGTCTTATATAGAGAAACCATTATGGGATTAAGATGGTTTAAAGTATGATGCTCTCCTTGCATGATCTGCAGATAATATAGAGAAAGAGATTTTCCATTGACGTATCTGCAATCTGGCATGCATATCTTGCAGGAAAGTCAGCATTGTTTTCTTTTCAATTAATATATATTATCATCTTTTTGTAGAGGAATCAGATTTTTGTTAAGCATATTTGACAAAAAAAAAATCGATTTATGATACTGCTTTAGGATTAATTAGTATTTTAATTAAGTAGTCTCTACTCTCTGGGTTTTTATAAATATCCTGATTCTAGAGCCAGCAATTGGTATTTTGTAAAATCAATATTCTATGTTTTTTTTTTTAATAAAATCGGTGGGATGTTCTCTGATAAAAAAAAAAAAATTCGAGCGTAATTATGGTTATAAATTCTAGCAGTCTTTGGCGCTATATACAAAATTGTGCAACTAATAATTCTCTTTTTTAATTATTATTTAGAGTTGCTTTTCAAATCTGCTTTTAACTGTGTGCATTTGGTCGCGTAAGATATTCTTTAAAGACGTTATTATACACAATGTTGTAAAATGCGGTTTTGTTCATGCATACGGAAGGCCACTGCATACCGCATATGTGGTATGCGGCTGCATATGCGGAATTTCATGCAGACTCATATATGCGGATTTTAAACTATATATTAATTTATTTCCACTCAAAACATGCAATATATTCCCATTAAAATCATTCAAACAATAAATTCGCACATATGCGGACCAATATGCGGACATATGCGGCACAATCGCACCTATGCAGACCAATATGCAGAAATGTGCGAAAATATGCGACCCAATATGCGGCTGCATATGCAAAACCGCATATTTGAGACCGTATGGAAATTTTTATGCGGAATCGGACTGCATACGCATATGCGGCCGCATATCCGGCCGCATGGACCGTATTTTACAACATTGATTATACATTCCTGCATGATGACATTTTGGCCTAATTAGTTTTACCTATTTTAATTTTCTATGCGCTCCATGATTTAATTGAAATGATGGGTTTATTCACATTAATTAAAAAAAAAAAAGAATTCTCTATTTGCAAGCGACTCTTTTTCTCCGGTTTTCCCTGTAGTGATTTTAGGAAAAGCTCACTATGGCATCAACTCTTTCTACTTGGAGGAGTTATAAAGTAGCTTTGTAATTAAATTTTTTCTTTATTAAAATAAATTAGGGAGCACCTAGCTGTCCCTCTAATAGTCTCCCATTTTATCTCCCGATCAATAACTATTTGAATAACTAAATAGAAGACCACCTAATATTTGAAAGATTTTACAGCTGTCGCGCGCAAGTAGTCAACTATAATACATCAAGTATTCATCCTAAGATATCATGTATTTAAAAAAAAATAGACACATAACTCACTCATCTTTTACACATTTTTAGAAGTGATTTGTTTTTTCTTCATTCAATCTAACTAATATTTCTGACGATTTGTAAGGAATTTTGCAAATCTAAAACTACGAACGTCTTATATATAATTTTCTCTTTCAAATGAGATCTATGATGACATACTTTCGAGTTGTCGGTTGCACAAGTATTCATCTTTGTCATGCAAACATTTATCTTTTTGCACAAGTATTCATCCTCTAGCAGATAATGTGCCTTCATTTTTTTGCTCCAGTATATTTATTAATTTTTTAATGAGTCAGATTCTAGATTTTTTGTTTTGAAAAATGAATTGAATTTGGTTGAAGACACGGGAACTACAGTAAAGGAAGAAATTGGTTTGTAGGACCACAAATTAGTTAAAATTAGTCATTATAGTTAGAGAATTGATCTATTTTGATTGGGGACAAAATGGAAGACTGTTAAGTGGGGATATTATAATTACCCTATAAATTATTAGTGGTGTCAAGCTAACTAATCTTCAAATTTTATTTTAAGGGCAAAGTTAATTGTTAGTACCAATCTGCATGCACAAAACATTAACAAAAACATAGTATGCATCAATCTTGATCGGTAGATGTAGGAAATGGGTGCGGTAGATCTGCGTCAAGATTCGTGTTGACAATAGTCAGACTCAACTAATTCCGAAATTTGATGTTAAAATTTTGATTTACAATTTAGACCCATTAATTTAGATCCAAATTTAAGCTCTAATAGTGCACTAGTTGCCTAGATGTATAGTTGTACAGTTGTTTTGCTGTAATTGTGTTTCACTATTTATTTTCTTTTTATGTTTATTGTACTTACTGATAGCTTCTATCAGTTTTTCAAAAAAAAAATAATAATACTACCTATATATAGTTAATCTTATTATTTTTTTCTGAATAAAATAAAAAACATTCAGAAGTAAGAAATTTCAAAGAAATTAAATATCTTAATCCCCTTTTGAGACATCTCTTTCCCACCACCTCCTCCTTATCTCCAACCTTATAAAAAGTGCAACGAATGTGTGCATGTTTGAGTGGTACGCAACTCACATGACTGCTGCTCAAGAAAACATCCAGAAATTTCATGACAATGTGTCACTATTAATTAATTGATCATCCTATAACATGCATGGGCACAACTATATATAGCTAGACCTTAGGTTGATAAATGCCAGACCTCTCAGGAATTGAACAATTCATAAACCAACTTCTTGCCTCGGTACAGCTCATAGCTTAAAAGGTTTTCTTAGTGACGTACCATGTGATTGATTGATGCATAAGAATTTATTGTATCCATAGTACAATATAAGCTTGATACATTGGAATATTGGATCGATCGATGATGCAGTTCCCAAAAATTAACATCAAAGTCTTTCATTTTTTTTATTTCCCTAAAAGATAATTAAGATAATTAACTAATTAATTATTTGAGGGGAACTCAAATCGAAGATGTTAAAAATAAATTAACTTGGCCATGCACATGCATGATCAGGTAAGATGCTTACAAAAGGCGCCAGTTCATAAGGCCCACAGAATTAGAAATTCTCGAATATTTTTCGCCATTATCAGGAAAAATCAAAGTTATTTTAACAAGAGTACCAATTATTACGTTTCCGTCCTTTCTATGAGAAATAAAATAAAATAAATTAAACTGTGGGTGGAATATAATATATGTAGTTAAATGCTTGCCATATATACTCCAAGAAATGAAACAAATTAATAAGACATTCTCTCATGGCTCCTATCCAAAATTTTACACCATTTCTCTAAAAATCAATGATGCCAATAAAAACCAACAATATTCCTTATAGACACCTATCATCAACCTTTCTATCCTTCCCTTGCTGTCCTTATTCTAACCCTAACGGAGTTCAAACAAGCGTGACAATTAACTCGACTGATGGGGAAAATCCGATGGGAGATGTCACTGTATCGAGTTTGAAAACATCTTGCAATGCAACTTCTGTGGCTGGTCTGTTGGATTTAATTCCAGATCTTGTTGTATTTAATGCAAGCGTTGAGTAAATATGTAATACAATTATGTATTGGTTACTGTTAATTATAGTTATTAATTAAAGTGATTAAATCAGGCATAAGATGTCTAGTATATTCGTTTAGATATGGTTCCACAAATATGCAGAATAATTTAGGCAAAGATCAAATCATTGATGGACTGATTCTGAGATTTGTAATTAAGAAAACCAATTCTCCAGCAGTTGCACGGCTTTTGATGCGAGGGCACGGTTTTTGATGCATTTGCACAAAATACTTTTTTTAAGTTGGCATATGGCTAGAAAGTCGGTTATGAGTTAGGGTTTGGCAATATGCCGACTTCACATCTCTATATAGTCAAAGACAAAAAACCCAACATGGTCTCGCCAGATCACCTCATAGTCGATCTATCTTCTCAGCTCATCTCCAGGTTATCTATGAAGAAGCAATTTGGTATTAATTTGTATGCCAGACAGTTACAGAAAACAAGGTGTAATATTTTTCGGTAGCGAACCTTATTATACTATGTTTCCTTATAGTGTCGATTTGAGCACAGTTATTACATATATACCTTTGGTTATACACCCCCAAAATCCATCCTACATGATAACCGTCACCGGACTTGTGGTCAATCATACACAAAACGATTGATCAAGCCCGCTACGACGACTGCCTTGATTAGCACAGCATATCCATACACCAAGCTTAGGAGTGATATCTATCATCCATTCATAGATGCTTTCAAGTTTCAACAAGGAGTCAGCTGGGTACGCACGTGTTGCTTCTGTCAAACCATTCGAAGTATGCTTGAATAAAAGCGCTGTACACATCATCATTTAAATTTATAGTTTGACCTATATATACTCAATTAGTTAGTTCAATTTTGATTATTGATCATAAACTATAATATATTGACGCGCAAAAACTGGATCATGCAATGAAATGATAATAATTAACCACAAAAGAGCTAATTAATCATTTATTAGACACCAAAATCTAGAATACATCTTCCACATGCATATAATTAATGCTTGCAAGCGCAACTTATTGAACATATTATATTTGATTAACATCATCCATATACTGATATATGGCATACTCGATTATATTACTAAACCGTAGATGTGAAGTTGAAATTTGAACAAGTAGTCTGAAGACCCCTTAGAGTAGGAATAAACCCTAGAGTTGAATTGGGAACATCAAAGAGCAAGAAGCTATCCTCCATTTGAAAACCTCCGAGCGTAATGGCCGGTATCTGGTTCTCACCACCATCAACAAATGCCAAGCATGCAGTGTTGGTCTTAACATCCTTGAGCGAGTTTGCACCAAATATTGTCCAATTCTTTCCATCATTCAACATAATATCTATAGGCGGCACACCATACCCAACCCTAGTTGATCCTAAATCACGTGTATCAAAGCACAACTCGAATGGTTTCACCGACGGCTTCTGTGGAATCTCATTAGTGGCAGTCTTGTAAGCCTCAATAAATGGTTTGTAGATACTTGTTCTCATGGTTGTGTAGGGAATCGTTGTGCTTAGTTTGACACCTCCCCGACCGGTGGAATCAAATGTAAGTTCATAAGTGGGAAACGACACTGACATGCCATTGACGGCTAACCCTTTTACATTGAGGTAGTAAGCAACATCGGAATAATTAGGACTCTGAAGCAAAGTGGTGTAGGTTAGGGAATTGCTAATGTCTGGACGATATGACGGGAGGAGGTAATAGGGGTTGGCACCAAAAAAGGCCACACCAGGTGCATTTGTAGTACTTGGAAGACACAATGCAAATCGGTTATAAAAGGATGGATTCCGGGGAGGGTTTCCAAACCATTGAACGGATACATCCCATGCAAGCCGTGCAGGTAGGGATACAAGGTTTGTACGGCCAAACCCGGCTATACCAACTGCACCGCGAGGGAGCCCAGCTAGGGAACTATCCGGCGCACAAATGTTGACATAGTCGGCTGACACCAAGGATGTAGGATTTCTACCATCGGTAGAAGCAATGTAGATAGGAATCAGCGTTTCATTACCTGAAAAGCAGGCTCCAGTGATAGGGTGTCTCATGGACTTCTCGCATCTGCAAAAACCAGGAGGTCTATAGCCATTTATTATTGGGCAATCACTAAAACGGGCTTCAGTGCAAATCGGGGCGGTGCATTGAACAAGACCGTAGTTTGTGGGGCATGGCCCCCAAACGAACCGGCCGGTGAGGTCGATGAGGTACTGCTTGGTGGAGTTGAGAGCAATGGTGTAGAGAGAGGTGCATGAATCCTTTGTGATAGGGGCTACAAGAGCATTGACTACTGGTTGTTGCCCTAGAGTGAGAGGGAGGAGGGATGTCATGAGTGTGATGCTAAAGAGGATTAGAGAGAGAGGAAGAGGATGTGGATGAGTCATCTTTGCTTGGTGTGACTTAGTAAGGGAACTTATGAAGAAATCAGGAAGATGGGTGTTATATATATATTTTTGTTAGAAGATAAGACTACACACAAGTTAGAAGATACTACACACAAGTTAGAAGATAAGACTGAGAGACTGTTTTTGTTAGTTTTTTAAAACCAGAGATTTCAACCATCGTTTTACAATAGGCGCGCACATGGTCACGATTGACAGCAATTTTCAAGGAGATTCAACTCTTGAAAATCACTATTAATTTAAGATACAGAACAAGAGAACATTATCGCACGAATTTTGATGCAATACGAAATGGTTTTAGGTTTGCGTTTTTTGTGTGCAGATGATGATTAGAAAGAAATTTGTACTTTGAAACTTTGTGCAATATATGTTGTTTGCATGATGATTTTATATGATCATATAATACCCTGACATTTCCTGCAGAACCCTATGATTCGCTTCCTTTTAAATATTTCATATTGGAGTTCTTGGGCCGGACTTCTTTTAATTTGGGACACCCCATAACAAATGGGCTATATATCTAGGATGCGTATCAGTGCAAATTGGGCCGGAGAACTCAAAACTAGGAAAAAGATTACCCGTTAATCATATTGATCAAACTGCAATATCTTATTTGAGAGCAAGTACATAAATATTGAGTTACAACACTAAATAAGAGTTATTAAAGGTTCAATGTCCAAAATCTTTAAATATGCATCTCGATCGTTTACATAAAAAGGGGAAATTTCATGTATTCTCCTCAAAAACTTCAATATTACGTATTTCCCCTCAAAAGTTTCTAATATAATATTTTTTCCTTTAAAAATGCAAGAACTCACATATTTACCATTTCATCAACTTTTCATTGATTTCAAATTTATCACCCTTCTAAATTCATAATTCCCATGTTACCTTTGTAGGATATACAAACATATTTCAAATAATGAAAAATCAGCACATCTGAGTAGTTCAATTTTTCTTCATCGCACAGAGATCCCTCATCCTCTTCTAACCTCGCATGAGTCCAAGGGGTTGGGATAAAACCATTCCACTAAATAACTTGCGAGGGAAAGAATGGATTATGCATTCAAGAAAATTTGCTTTAATTAGAGACTGGAGCAGCAAACATATTTTTGATAATATTTCAAAAAAACACTAACTTAGATATATATACGAAATAGTATCTGTACCAGTAAACTGGTACGCACAATCATACTGGCAGCCTCCATTTGGGAAATATGCATGTATGATTTTAACTTGTATATGTAAATTCTGTGTGTGCAGATATATATGTAAGAGAAGTATTTTGTACATCAGAGTATTTTTGAATTTTTTTTTTTACTATACAGTTTGATAAGACGTGTTATGTCTTAATTGAAAGAGAGCTTTTGCAATTTAATATTGTGTTAATTAATATAGATCTATTCTTCCTTGTCTAATTAGTCAAAGATATGCTTAAAAGTTGAGCATTGTTTAACCTAAGAATCTTTGACTTTTATATTTATATTTATTATTTTATTTTTATTCAATTAGTTAATTTAATTTTGATGAAGTGATAAAAAACTATAATATATTGGCGCGTAAAAATTGGATCATGCAATGAACTGATATTTAAAGTAACCACATAGAGCTAATTAACCATTTATTAGACGGACGCTAAAGTCTAAAATACATGCATATATATAATTATTGCTTGCACGCGCATTTTATTGAACATATAATTTGACTAACATCATCCATATACTGATATGGCATATACTTGAACAAGCTAGCATTAGCTACTAATTAAACCCTAGATGTGAAGTTAAAATTTGAACAGGTAGTCTGAAGACCCCTTAGAGTAGGAATAAACCCTAGAGTTGAATGGGGAACATCAAAGAGCAAGAAGCTATCCTCCATTTGAAAACCTCCGAGCGTAATTGCCGGTATCTGGTTCTCGCCACCGTCAACAAATGCCAAGCATGCAGTGTTGGTCTTAACATCCTTGAGCGAGTTTGCACCAAATATTGTCCAATTCTTTCCATCATTCAACATAATATCTATAGGCGGCACACTATACCCAACCCTAGTTGATCCTAAATCACGTGTATCAAAGCACAACTCAAATGGTTTCACCGACGGCTTGTGTGGGATCTTATTAGTGGCTGTCTTGTAAGCCTCAATAAATGGCTTGTAGATACTTGTTCTCATGGTTGTGTAGGGAATCGTTGTGCTTAGCTTGACACCTCCCCGACCGGTGGAATCAAATGTAAGTTCATAAGTGGGAAATGACACTGACATGCCATTGACGGCTAACCCTTTTACATTAAGGTAGTAAGAAACATCGGAATAATTGGGACTCTTAAGCAAAGTGGTGTAGGTTAGATAATTGCTAATGTCCGGAAGATACGACGGTAGGAGGTAGTAGGGGTTGGCACCGAAAAAGGCCACACCGGGTGCATTTGTAGTACTTGGAAGACACAATGCAAATCGGTTATAAAAGGATGGATTCCTAACAAGGTTTTCATCATATCGAATGGATACGTCCCATGCAAGCCTTGCAGGCAATGATGCAAGGCTTGTACGGCCAAACCCGGCTATACCAACTGCACCGCGGGGGAGCCCAGCTAGGGCATCATCTGGCGCACAAATGTTGACATAGTCTGCAGACACCAAGGATGTAGGATTTCTACCATCGGTAGAAGCAATGTAGATACGTATTACCGTTTCATTACCTGAGAAGCAGGCTCCGGTGATAGGGTGTCTCATGGACGACATGCATCGGCAAAAACCAGGAGGTCTATAGCTGTTTATTATCGGGCAATCAGATCTGACATTGGCATCATAGCAAATATCGGCGGTGCAGTGGACAAGACCGTAGTCTGTGGGGCATGGCCCCCAAACAAACGGGCCGGTGAGGTCAATGAGGTACTGCTTTGTGGAGTTGAGAGCAATGGTGTAGAGAGAGGTGCATGAATCCTTTGTGATTGGGGCTACAAGGGCATTGACTGCTGGTTGTTGCCCTAGAGTGAGAGGGAGGAGGGATGTCAAGATTGTGATGCCAAGGAGGATTACAGTGAGTGGGAAAGGATGTGGATGTTGGGTCATCTTTGCTTGTTGCGACTCAGTGAGGGTTATGAAGGAATTAGTAAGGTGGATGTTATATATATATAGTGCTACAGGTAACGTGGGGTGCTTTAATATGACGCTAGATCTTTTGCATCACTTAAAGTGAGGTAATATATGTTTCCAGTCACCAGTGTCATATTCATTTTTTTTTTCTTCAAGTGCAATTCTTGCCCATGTTGAGTTGATGGTCAAATACTCACGTTATATAAATGCCTCTAAGGCTTATGTTCTCACCAAAAGAGGGTATGCAGAGGAAGGAGAAGAAGAAAATACTGTGCGGAGGGGAAGAGATCGCCAGCTCGCCTCTGACCGAGCTTGTGCACTTGCTTTAGAGGAGGAGAATCGAAGAGGGAGCGGACAATACGAGCTACTGTGCAAAGGAGAAGAGATGAGAACGTTATGTGAAGTTTTGACGAGATTTGTTACTCCCAAATCGGAGTGTAAATTCATTGTTCAGAGGGTAGCCTCCCCCCGTTGCCTCTCCCCTTCCTTCCCTTTAATGAGGTTTTTCCTTCCGGTTGTGAAGCACAGCTTAAAAGTAACCACTACTAGTTTTAATAATTAAGTGTCACAGAAATATATTTTGAAGAGTAAATTGACAGAAATCTATTACTATCTACGAAAGTAAAAAATAACTATTGCTGAGAATAAGCAGACAAAAATTGTTATTCTCAAAGATACTATTTTACTGATGAAAAATAATGAGAGGATCTGCGAAGATACAAAAGTGACAAGTAACTAGGTACATCTATGGTATTTTATTTCCATATATATTTCAGATTTCTGGGTAATATATCTATTTTTAGCCTTTATTTCATTGTGCATAATTAAACTTATTAATTACATATATAGCATATATAGATAGATCGATGTTGTTTCAATGAAAATTATGAAAGACCCATGTGCATTGCCTTATAAAAAAGGCCACAGGAGATATATACTACACCGAAGTAATTACAAGATAAGACTGAGAGACTTTTTGTTACTTTTTTAAAACCATATATAAGAGACGTCAACCATATTGTTTTTATTGCTCTAGGCACACATGATTACATTTGACCGCACTTTTCAAGGAGATCAAAGTCTTGCAAATCAATATTAATTTTTAAGCTAGGCACATAACTATATACATCATATATGTCCTTATCTATTCCGGTATTCCCACAGAAACTACGTACGGATTAGCATCGCAGATTTTTAGAAATAAAGTATACAGCACGAATTTTGATGCCATACGAAATGGTTTTAGGTTTGCGTTCAAAATTTGTGTGCAGATGATGATTAGAAATCGTACTATGAAACTTTGTACGATGTATGTTGTTTGCATGATTTTATAATGATGTGTAGTGGAGTTTTTTTTATAAACCATAATTATAAAAAAAAAAGTTTCAATTTCAGCATGATTAGCTGAGTTTTTACAAAAACCATAAAAAACGGATTGCCAAACCGTTTCCTATATCCCGAAAACGGTTTGGCAAACCGTTTTTGACTTTTTTCAGTTTTACCCTCGAAAACGGATTGCCAAACCGTTTTCTACAGTTTTTTTTTTTTTTTACAGTTTGTTTATAAAATAAATCATATATTTTGTTTGATTTTGTATATTAACAATAAGATTAATGGAACAATTTGAATATATTTTTTTTGTGTATTTTGACCATTTTAACAAATCAATTGATTGGTTTTTTATATAAAAAAATCAATAAATATTTCCGTGAAGAAAATTAAAAGAAATTGTAAAAGTGAATTACAATAACAATACTAAAAATTTGTATCTCTGGATACAAATTAGAATACTAAATCCTCCATGTAGTAGACCAATGTATCATTATTTTAAAAAATCGACCAATTAGAATACTAACATATTTTTTCATAAATAAAACACTTATTTTATATTTTTACAAAAAAATAAGTACTTTTAAATTAAAATGAGTTTTAATAAAAATGATTAAATTTGTTTGTTTTTAAAATATAAAAAAGTAAAATTTAAAAAAATAATACGTACATTTGAAAACCAATCCATTGATTTTTATATATTTATTAATTTTTTTATATAGAAAATCAATCCATTGATTTGATAAAATGATTAAATGATAAAATGGTCAAAATACACAAAAAATATATATTCAAATTGTTCCATTAATCTTATTGTTAATATACAAAATCAAACAAAATATATGATTTATTTTATAAAAAAAAAAAATGTAGAAAACGGTTTGGCAATCCGTTTTCGAGGGTAAAACTGAAAAAAGTCAAAAACGGTTTGCCAAACCGTTTTCGGGATATAGGAAACGGTTTGGCAATCCGTTTCTTATGGTTTTTGTAAAAACTCAGCTAATCATGCTGAAATTGAAACTTTTTTTTTTTATAATTATGCTTTATAAAAAAAACTGTGTAGTGATATAATACCCTGACAATTCTTTAGAACCCTATGATTCGTTGGATTTAAATATTTTATTGAGTTCTTGAGGCCGGACTTCATTAAATTTCGGGCATCCCATAACAAATGGACTATATCTATGTAGCGTATCAGTGCAAATTGGGCCGGATAACTCAATATTAGCAAAAAAGATTACATGTTAAACATATTGATCAAACTGTTAAATCTTATTTGAAAGTAACTGTAAAAAAAAATTGAGTTGCAGTCCTAAATATGAGAATTAAAGTTTCAATGTCCAAAATCTTTTAATATGCATCTCTCGTTTACATAAAAAGCCTTTATTTTGGCATAACTCAGCACTCGCGAGTTATATTTTATGTATGCTTTTAGGTTACAAGTCTCTTGTAACAACTATCAATGAAATCAAATAGGGGCTTTGACCCCTATTTTTTACTCAAAAAAAACACTGAAGATTGTACGTACCTGCCACTTTAAATATCGAAAAAAATATTTGTAAAATTTGAGTAAACAATGAAGTTAATATTAAATTAGAGTTTGAATCCCTTTACAATATATATATAGGGAAAGGCTACGGTGCTATCCATAGCACCGTAGACTCTATGCAACGGCTTAAAATTTGAGTTTTTAAAATCCTAACGGTCGATCCAAACCGTTAGATGTGTTCTCCATATTGAAATGTGCTTGGAGACCAAATTTTACATTTTTTGGAATTTTTTTACTATTTATTAAGCCACTTTGAAAATCGCTGGTCTGAACCGTCCAGAAATTTTTACTGTTCACCCGTTTTTAGCGATTTTCAAAGTGGCTTAATAAATAGTAAAAAAATTCCAAAAAATGCAAAATTTGGTCTCCAAGCACATTTCAATATGGAGAACACATCTAACGGTTCGGATCGATCGTTAGGATTTTAAAAACTCAAATTTTGAGCCGTTGCATAGAGTCCACAGTGTTATGGATAGCACCGTAGCCTTTCCCATATATATATATCTCGGAAATCTTGACAACATGTCAACATATCTTCAAATCAAGCTAAAAATAAAAATATATAAAAAAAAATTGTTGACCTTATGAATTGGAACGTTGTATATCAAAAGTTAAGCTATTTGTGTATAATCATTAATTTCTACTAAATGAATACCATTGTAAAAATTTAACCAGTTTGATCAACCATAAAATATCTCAAATTTCATACAATGCAGCGAATTTGTTATGAAGTAAAATTTTGAATACAAATGACTATAAACAAATTTTATTTCTATCATATGGTCTTGGATCGGTAATCATAACAATTTCGTTTTTAATTGTAATCAGGTTTCGGACCTTTGGCATTTTGATTATTGGATTCCTCTAAAGGATTCATTATTGGTTGAATTAATTAGGGCAGCCACTTTATGGATTGTTTGGTTAACCAGAAATAAGATTTGTTTTCAGAATGCCCCAATACCTCCTATTAGTTCGATAGCATCTTCCATAATTGCTTTGACTTCTTTTTGGTGTAAATCTCATTTAGATAACTCATATTTTAAATTATCATTGATTATGCCTTTCAATGTTTCTCCTTTAACTCATTTAGGCTCCTTTATTGTTCTATTGGATTCGGATTCACAGATCAGTACGGGTACAGACAGGGCCCCTACTCTTGGGTTCGCCGTGTCTGATAGAGAGTTCTCCGAAGCCATTGAGGAGGCCGCTGGATTGTCGTCTCCTGATTAGTCTTTGGTGGATACTGGGTCCTCCTCCTCACCTAGTATGATTGACATTAGTGATTGATTTTCTTGGTTTCTGTTTCTCTTATTTGCTTTGTGTTATGACAGTTTGATATTGATGCTAGTTGGTTATTTGTCTCTCTTTAGTTTCGAATAAGTGGATTTTGAGTGCTATGCACGATTTTGTAAGTTTTGTACAAACATTGTTTCGTAATGAAACCGGTGGATATTCCACTTTTTCAAAAAAAAAAATAACAATTAACGTTCATGTCACACAAACTTTTTGAGTGAGGCTATATATATGGTGCTTTGAAAATTATGGATCGACATATGCTATGGATTTATATATGTGTTTTTGAAGTTCAAATAGTCGATTCGGACCGTGTAACATGATCTCAATATTTTGGAGATCGTATTTTACTTTTTTTTAAGAATATTTTTCCTATTTTTTACATAGGTTGTGGTTGAAAATCACTATTTTTGGATGGTCCAGAATTTTTAAATTAGATTATTTTCTGCTTATTTTAAAAATATAAAAAAATAATTTGATCTCCAAATGCATTTACATATGAAGATCATGTTTGACAGTTCGAATCGGCTGTTTGAATTTTAAAAAGAAAATATAAATTCATAGTACAAATCGATGTGGAGACTTATGCGTGGTATCCATATACGCACTCTAATTTTTAATAAAATTGCTAGTTGAATTTTTTTTTTTACTATTTAGATATTTATTATTTTAGAAAATCCAGATACGGGTATCCATATCCGCATTCTAAATTAAAAACTATATTTTAATATCCACAGCGTCTCACGTCTTTTGGTCTTATTCGTGGAGTTGTCGACGAAGCACTACCCGATATAGATTGTGATCGTACTGTATTCGATCTGTATTTATTTTTCCAAATCAGATATTGAATTTTAACCAAAAAGAATATCAGATATTGAACGGATTTAGAAACCAATCATATATGAATAATATTAATTGTTTAGAAATTGAAATAAAAGATAGTTCAAATTTCGTAGTGTATCAAAAAAAAAAAAATTTGATGAAGAAAAATTTGTATATACAAATACAGATATCTATCCATATTGCATTCTAAATTCAAAACTATATTTTTATCCACTTAAATTATTCCAGTATTTTTATTCGCATCTATAAGTATTAGAATATCAATGTATCCGTCAAAAACTGAATATCGATCGAATATAAATGGGATAAATGTTGATCCATCTGTATACTATCAGTGTCCAAGGTGTGCCATAAGTAATTGGTCAATCGGTTGATATCTTGAATAACAATTAACTCTGTCTTACCCCTATGTGTGTGTGTGTGTGTGTGTGTGTTGCGAGTGTCTGTATGACTGTACGTATATATCAAACATGTGTTTGACCTCGACACGACTTAGTTCGACGTGTCCATATTATATAAGAATTTTTATTGGTTTTTACACTTACATCACAAGTCCATATTAATTTTACTGCCAGAGTCATTGTGTCACGTTAACAAAAATGGAACTCTAATTACCTATTTTTTACTATAAGGAAATTAAGGTGCATGCGTATGTAATTTTTATGGGTCCAGACAACCGCAGCCCTAATTATCTTCATCCCGGAAAGTATTTATACTAACTTTGAAATTAAGGTATTCATAGAAGATGACAAATAGGTTTATATATACTTTGTTATATGAAATATAAATCTGAAAATTGTTGTTTATACTTGCTTCACTATGTGTTTAAACCTACTCAACAAAGTCAGATGAAATATTAATAGAAGTACGTACGTAGATAGCTTGAATTATTCAAAATTAGATTTAACTAACAATCTAAAAATAAGTTAAAAAAGTACAAATACATACTGTCACTCCGAAAGTGTTTATTACACATGTCACAATAATATATGCTATAGCGAGTTCTAGGCCTTTTTTTTTCCAAAGGCAATTATTATCAATCAACATTAAATTAAACCTCCTTAAAACTCTAATCTTGTATGGTGGGATCAAACATCAAAATGACTTAGTCTTCATATGGAGATTTGGAGATGGATATGGGGCAGTAGCACAATTACATTGGCTAGGAGAAAAAAATTTAAGACTCTGATTACTTAAAAGTCAAGAATTCGAGTCTCTCTCACGACTTGTTTTACAACAAACTATTTTAGGCATGATTTGTAAAACACAAGTTTTTTCTCACTTGTTTGATGGAACATTTGATGAAACCTTGACACAATCGAGTTTAAAGGAGTTTTTTGTTTTGAGCAAATAAAGAAGTGCCTTATCAATCTGCCCCAAAAAAGTAGTGTGATATGTATAAAGATAGCATTCCTCAGCTGGTATGGAGGAAGCATAGTCCTGTGTACTGCATAACCGCCACCAGCTCACAAATATCTCTTTGTCTGACACCTGGCAACTTGCAAGAACCTTTGTAAGTTCCTTAAGCTGCAATAATTTAACATAATCAAACAAAGATAACCAATTTAATAAGTACTATTAAGAAAATGCTCACAATTCCAAAATAAGCCCCTAAACACAAAAAGAAAAAAAATTATACAATGGTAAATTAACAACAATCAGCAAAGAACCAGTTGCATTTTGATCACCAGTTTTTTATATGTATCATCTCACATTCTCAGTATCCAGCCAAACATAGAGAAAAGATTACCTGTATAGATGCTGAAGCATAGACTATCATTCCTTGCACTTTACACTAACATGGTTTTCAGTCCATATCTTTTAATTAGATATTACCTTGGGACCAAATAGCAAAATTTCCAAATTTATAGACCAGAATGCAAATTTTGAAATTATAAGGAAAAAACAGGGGGTATTACTCTATTAGTGATACTTATGAAACCAAATATGTAATTAAGACCTAATGAAAACAAAGTTCCGCAAACAGTGCGCTACCGAAATCAAGGAAGAAAAAAACATTGGAGGAACAACTTACAGGTAAATCCAGATGAAAGAAAGAATAGTGCAACCCGAGCAGGTTAAACAACACATTGATGTTCTTTTTGAAGAAATATAAATAAATATCTTCAAATCCAAGTTTTAGGCGTTTCATTACATCGATTGCTAGCAAATAACGAACTTGAAGCAGTGTTTCAGATTCTGTGACAGTAGCAAGCTTGTTAGACACGAATGCCTCCCGATGTTTGTGCTTTTTAATATATGCAGTCTTCCATCCCTGCATCAGATATTAAAAATTGAGAAAAGGTTGTTTGTTATACATTTGTTTTCTCAATTGGTCCTTGGCATGTTACACAAAAGTTTACTTAATGCAGTATCTACCATCAGCACATATATACCTCTCTGTAGACTTGTAGTACAACTTGATTTCAATCAAATGGCAAAATAATGCTCTACTAAGAGAACAATGGTGTTACTTAAAAAGGTAAAAAGTCAATATTAACAGAAAGAAAATTACATGTTAAACATACTGAAAATAAGCCTGTCAATGTTGTTACTTTAAAACTAATTCATCATTATAGTAGGAAGATATTCACTAATAAATATGAATCATAATAAAATTATTTTTATGTCATTATTATTTCATTACTGGAAATTTCAATAATATAGCAATAACCATCTGACTAAATGAGTATGAACCATCAAATAAAAACATGATAAACTGGAGCAATTTTCTTAAACATAAACATCTAATTTACAGAAAAAACCTCTATTTTAGATCACTCTTTCCATTATGGCCTTCCAAAACCAAGATACTCTTAACAAAATGAAGTATTTAACATTTTGTGCAAATAAGTTCTGGGACCCAAAATGTCACCTGACCTTGAAATAGACAGAGTATTTAGGTAGATGCCGCCACCTACGCTTATAGAGTTCCATCCAGACCTCATCAGAATTGAAGAGTTCATTCAAGTACTTGGAACAACTACCCAGAGATAGCATGTCCCGCACCTTCGCATATTACAAACAGATCAGCTTGTATGTGGTTTGCATATAGGAAAGGAGATATTTGCATGTAATCTTTGCACAAAAGATAGCATTTACACTTATACGCTACGCTACCGGTCCATGATCTTACAGATAAATGAACACACCTACAAAGGTACTATGTTTTGTACGGATATTTCCAAATCTGGCCATATGACAAACCTGTACTATACTACACAATACCAGTGCAGGAGAGAGAGAGAGAGAGATGTGCCTGGAGATGAGAGAAGATGATCGGCGCAATACATTCAAGTTCAATGGGGAAAGAGTTGCATATATCTTTGGTTACTGAAACAAAAAATAAAACAGAGTTTAATTCTACTGCTTTTTTAATCTTCATGCAATTGGTGTACAATTGCAAAGCAAAATATGAACCTGGGTTGGGAAACATAATTCATCTTTCAGCAGTGTTTTTCTCAATAAGTCTGATTAGATTGCAATCTGCCACAATTCTCGGACAAAACCAAAAATTGCAACAGGAACTGGTGCAATGCTGATAGTTACTAGGTTAATTGTACTGGTACCAGACCTGAGCAAATGACACAGTTGGCAAATCGAGTGGAATGTTCTCAAATTTCAGCCTAATACCATGGAATCTGATTAATCCCCTTTCAATTGATTTCTAATCAAAGAGAATGAAAGAGCTAATGGGATGGAAGAAAGAAGAAAGAAGAAAAGCACGCCAACCATTGAAATCAATGCCACCGCCAATCATTGAAGCACGTCCAGTTGTGCAAGAAATCCAGAATAGAACGAAGCAAAGAAGGTGAAAAACAATGCGAAAAGCAAGCAAAATTCTGCGAACAAAAAGAGACGAAATTATCAAAGACCGAATAAGGTAATAAGTATAATCCCTCAGAGATTGTTTCCAAAATCTCTGGCACTCGAATATTACAAGAGAAATAATCTTAGATTGTTTCCAAAATTGCAAGAGCAATAATTAATTAATGAGAAATTAGATAGATACTCATCATGACTTCTTGATTTACATAATTTTTTCCAAAATTCTAGATGATAATTATCGCGAGAATGTTAAAAAGAAAAAGTTATTCGCTCTTTTAAAAATTATATTATATAATTTTACTAATAATTAATATTATACAAATTCTCATAGAGCAATATGTATAACCGAATTGATTAAGAAATTATAATATTCAAATTAAACAGGTGCAAAATCTAATTTTCTTTTAAAAAAATATATAATAATATCATAAACTATTTATCTTTTTTATTTTAAATAACCTAAGCATCATAACATAAACTAATTATTTTTTTCAATTCAAAATAAGCTAAGCATCATGTTATAAACAATTTACATTTTTCAATTTAGAAGCTAAAGCAATGTGAGCCTTAAAAATGAGTACTTAAGAGAAATTTTTAATTTGAATCTTGAAATGAAAGCATATGTAATATAGCATGCGCTATTTGCATCCGTTATGGACTATAGCGAATCACTATTATTGTCATAACAGTTGTAGCTAAAATAGCGCACTTTTAACTCATAACTTAGTGTTTAAGGTCCGAAACAGTATAGCACTGCTATTTAAAGTAATTGCATTGTACTCCATTTTCCATTTGTTGTATATTGGATTTGGTACGTCATCATCAAACGCCATTTCCTCTTCTCACAAGTCACAACCTAGCATCATCAGCAGCATAAATTAAAATCCAATGTCAGACTAATAAATAGATGGATTCCCTCAATCCTCAGCCACTCTACCATGTCCATGTTGTCACCAATACAAACAAAATCACTTCACCAAAACAGAAAACAAACCCCTTAAATTCTGACGCTGCAACTAAAAGGAGCAGATGCTTTACGAACTGGAAAGATCGGCAGCCGCCACAACATGAACGGTTTTTAATTTAGTAGAAAAGATCCAAAGATCTAGTTATAATTAGTATAAAAGATCCCGAGATCTCATTTTGCCATTTTCCAAAAACACTTTCCAAATCTTTTAATAGAGGGTATAAAAAATAGTTTTTTTTTTATTTGTAAATAAAAACTCTGGACGTAAGTATGATAAAAGAAAAAAAGAGCGAGTCTATGGTACTATGCATATCATGGTTTAGTCCGTAATACGGATTAATATTTTTATTTTCAAATTTCTAACGGTCGATCCGAACCATTCAAAATGATTTTTATATGAATATGTACTTGCAGACTGAATTTTATATTTTTTAGAATTTTTTTACTGTTTTTTAAGATAGGTAGAAAATCATTAGTTTTGGATGGTCCATAATTTTCAGATCAAGTGATTTTCCACCTATTTTAAAAAATAGTTAAAAAAATTCTAAATAATATAAAATTTGGTCTGCAAGTAGATATTTATATGTGGGTCATGTTGAACGGTTCAGATCGACCATTAAGATTTTGAAAATGAAAATATTGATCCGTATTATGAATCAACCCGTGATATGCATTGTACCATAGACTCACTCTAAAAAAATGCAAAAAGATATTAACGGTCATGAATAGAATATCGATCGAGCAAAAGAGAAAATAAAATTTCAAAATGCTGGAGAGTACGAGTGTCGTAGAAAGAATCATTCGGCCAAGAATTAGAGAAAAAATCAGAGAGAGAGAGAGACCTCAGACAAGGAGTGAAGTGTCTAAGGACCGAAGCTCCGATTTGGCAAAACCCTCGACTTTTCTCAAAACTTTGATTTTCTTCAACGTGAAGTACTCAATTTTTGTCCGCGCTTAGATATGGCAACAGCCAGATATAAAACCAAATTTTTGTAACCGGTAAAATGTTTCCAACATATATAAGAGCATGATCAATAGATAAAAAGTAATTTTGTAAATGGTAAAAAAATTCCAATTTATGTTGGAAGATATCAATAAAATTTCATTTTTCAATACTAGACTTTGACATCTAAATTTCATAAATAAGGTCATATTTTCTACATATACAACTTTTTATACTATTTGCAGCAATTTTTTTTAAAAAAAAAAAAAAGTCAGAAGACCCATTCCATTAAGGAAAGCATAATTACATGATAACAGTTTTGTCAAGGATCACCCTCTGGCAAGCTGGAACAAAAACCTCCAAAAATATAAGAACCATAACAGTAACATAATATCCCACACTAAGGATGAATCTAACAACTAAAAGTATAAGTAAAAAACTAAAGCTAGGCCATTTGCTAAAAGTAGAGTAGTTATCATAGATACTAAATAATGAACACCAGGAGAAGTCTTCATTCATCTGCATCTGGTACTCTCCTGTGTAGTACCAGCTCTATGTTGGGGGAATGACATTCAAAGGGATGGCATCCTCAATAATAGACATCCAGCCAGCTGCTGCTTGTTTCACTTTCTTCTTGGCTGGCCCTATCCAGTATAAAATAAAAGATTTAATGTTAAGAATTAAGTTTCTAGCTGATTTAATATTTGAATCATTAAAGCAAACTTAATTTCTATGTTTCCATAAGATCCAACATACTGCACTAAGTACTATTAACAATCCTATCTTATGACATTGGGAAAGTGTCAATGCATACTGATATATATCATCCCAAGAATGCCAGGCAGAGAGCAAAAGTTGACTTTTTCCTAACCAGAACCAGACCTGTTGTGCTAATGAACATTGTAAGAACAAGTGATCTTTGGTTTCTAGGGTAGTGCAAAATTGACAGTTGGTGTTACCAGTCCATCCTTTTCTGGTAATAGTATCTTTAGTCAATATTTTCTGGTGCATTATTAACCATATAAAGATCCTAATCTTAGAAGGGACAGGTAGAGACCACCATTTTAAGAATGACTAGCTAATATTCCTCTAGAATTTAAGAATTTATATATGGCTCTAATAGTAAATTTTCCTAAGGAGTCCTATCTACAAATTAGAGTATTAGTTGGGTTAGTAAAAGAAATGGTACTGATTCGAGTCAAAAGTTATTTGCAGCAAAATTCATTCATTTTTTTTTAGATTACTTATTATTTTTTTGTTTAATTCATTCAATTTATGCAAGAATAATTTGGCTTATTCAATTCAACTGTCAAAATAGCAATGTCACTATAAAAAAACAATACTATAGTTAGTCATTATTGCATTAATTCTCCTTAAATAGAAGTATAGAACTACGAAAGGGTAAATTGAGTATGACGAGAGAATATTTTTTCTCTCTAGGTTCAATAATCTAATTATTGCTCTGCTCTTAATTTTGAAAATATATTATCGGGGATACAGTTATTGGGCTCTTGCGCTATTTTGAAAATAATTTTGACCTATTCTGTTGAGCCCAAAATATTACGTTTTTTGCATCTCTTTTGCGAAGCCCAGAACACACTTTATCTCTGTTTGGCAATTTGCGCAGCCCAGTTTGATCCTGTTATATGTTGGGTTTTGAAAGGCCTATTGGTACCTTATTTGATTAGTTCCCTGTCTATGTATTGAGGAAAATTCTTTGAGTGAGCCTATGGTACTATGCATATCACGGATGGATCCGTGATACGGTTCAATATCTTCGTTTTCAAAGTTCTAACGGTCGATCCGAACCGTTCAACATGTTTTTCATATGAATATGTACTTGCCGACCAAATTTTACATTTTTTAGAATTTTTTTACTATTTTTTTAGATAGGTATAAAATCACTTGATCTGAAAATTCTGGACCATCCAAAAACAGTGATTTTCTGCCTACCTAAAAAAATAGTAAAAAAATTTTAAAAAATGTAAAATTTGGTCGGCAAGTACATATTCATATGGAAAACATATTGAACGGTTCAGATCGACCGTTAAAACTTTGAAAACGAAGATATTGAATCGTATCACGGACCCATCCGTGATATGCATAGTACCATAGGCTCACTCAAATTCTTTTGTGCACAATCCATCTTTGAATAAAAGTGGCTTCTGTGATCCGCCATTTTTCCGAAAATAAATGTTTTGTTCATTATCAACGGACATGTGATATGAATTAATGTTAATTATTTATAACATTTATATTTGTTTATAGACATTTGTATAATTGTATTACAAAATTTAATTCATAACAAATTTGATACACTAACATTTGAACTATTTTTGTTCAATTTGTAGACAATATTAACATCAATATCAATATCAATATTTGTTTTAACACCTGATTGGTTTCAAAATCCGTTCAATATCTTATTTTGAAAAATAAAAACAAAGGATGTGAGCAGCATTAAAAAAACAGACTCAATGGTACATTGTACCTTATTAGAGACCAAAAATAAATTGATGCCTCAAACAGCTAGATCTTTTTTAAAAATTGAACCGAACTACTCAAATAACTACCAAATCAGTACCAAATACCCGGCACTGTACCAACAGGTAACCAACAAGCAAATACTCGTCTCCAATTTGAACCAGAATGGCAATTGGAACCTCAACCTGGAACCACATTTGACAACTCAAGCACAAGATGAAGAAGAAGAGCTTACACAACAACTACAGGTAATAGGCATTGATAGTAGTCAAAGAGACACACTGAGTTGGAAATGGTCGACATCAAAAAATTACACTGTCAGTAGCTTATACAAATTATATACACAATACCCAACCATTCAGGATGAAAGAGCTGCTATATGGGAATTAAAGGCGCCACACAGAGTACTCATATTCACATGGCTAATGCTAAGGAACAGAATACTCACAGTGGATAACTTAGTAAGAAGAGGCTGGCACATACCGAACAGGTGCACCATGTGCAAGAGGGAAGAGGAAACAGTCAGGCACCTATTCACACACTGTGTCTTCACAAAGGATCTCATAACAAGAATTCAGAGGGAAGCACAGATTCCAAATTGTGATAAATTCCGATCAGGTCAATACAAGGAGGCAATGCTATCTTCACAACACGGTCAAATCAAGATAATGCAGGTAACTACATGTTTTGTTATCTGGCGAGAGAGGTGCAGAAGAATTTTTAGAGAAGAAGAGAAGAATACATCCTTACTGGTGCAAGAAATACTGTCAGAATACAGCGCCTGGAACAGTTAGCGAAGGGAGCATATGGCCAAAAGTGGTGTCAATTAGGTCAACTAAGTTTACAATTCTGATTCATTTTGTCTTCATAAATTTAAATTGTAATAATTAGATTTCTTTATGGGATCATACTGTCAGTGTGAGACAGTAAGGTTCTTACATTTGCAAACCTGACACCCCTGGTGTCCTATTAATGAAACTTGGGAGCTTGACTCTCAATTTTTCTCTCAAAAAAAAACTACCAAATCGAAATAAGCAAAGTAAATTTTGATTTATCCAGTTGAACCGAAATATGAGATTAATAAAAAAATATTTTAAAAATGGTCCAATTCTCGAATTAGATTATAGCCCAATATTGTTATTATTTTTTTATTTTCACTATTTTTAATTCAAAATCGGCCCAGTCTTTTTTTTAATCACCTAAAAATCCGAACCGGATTATTTTGCCTCTGCTTATTCGGCAATTTAATTAAAGAGTTTGGGTTCAGTCAATGAAAATAAGATTAAACCGGACCAAATAAGATAAATCAAATTAAATTAAAAAGTAAATCAAACCGATCCATTTAAATCGAAAATTCGAACAATTTAATTCAAAATTCCTTGGATCAGTTTAAAACCAATTAAACTGGACCGATGATCAACCCTACTGGTGTATTACAAACGGGCAGGGCCGGGCAGGGCAGGGCACGGGCATGCGCGGGCACGGGCGGATGCGGGCACGGGCGTCACGGGCACACGGGCACATGGGCGCGGGCACCGCGGGCATTTTTTTCAAAAAATCTGCCCTACCCGTTTAATGCCCGTGCCCGCCGCGGGCGTGCGGGCAGGACGGGCCGGACACCGCGGGCAGGGCCGGGCAAAAAAAAAAAAAAAAATTTCTGTTTTTTTTTTTTTTCTGTTTTTTTGTTATAATAAAATATAAATTAAAAATTTCTTAAATCAATTACTTTAAAAATAATATGTCAAATGAATTTAAATTGGCATGAATTTGGATTTATAATTTATTGGTTTTCAAAGAAAAAAAACAGAAAAAAAAAATAATTTGAATAGGTTAAATCAATTACTTTAAAAATTCAAATCTAATTACTTTAAAAAAATCTAACATATTCAATTACTTTAAAAAAATCTAACATATTCAAAACAATTACTTTAAAATAAGAAAATATAAGAAGTTTTATAAAACTCCATATTAAAGTCGAAGGTTCAAAACTTAATTGGAGATCTCTAATGGATATTAAAAATATTTGAATGGTTTGATCTCAACTTTATTAAAAAAAAAAAAAAACACCATATTAGAACTGCTTTTATTAAATATGATTTTCCAAGAATTCAGTAAAAGAAATATTATCATGCCTTTCATCAATAAAATAGAATTATTCTAAGATACTAATGACAACATATCATGTGATGTGCTAGTAATTTAAATCAAACTTTTTTTATGTTCAAATGGTATAGTCAAGTAGGATTCAAACATCACATCCTTTATCTTAATCTTCGTTTTAAATATTTAAACATTCGATCTGAACTGCTCAATATGATCTCCATATTAAAGTGTTCTTGGAGACCAAATTTTATAAATTTTATAAATATGATCTCCATATTAAACTTTTTTGATTGATATTAATGTTGTTAATAAAAATTTCGGCAATATTCCAATTTGAGTGTCATTGATATTTCATAAAAATTGTCATTCTATCTCTGTTATTAATTTTTTTTATGTTGATGGCGGCTTCCAATTTTAAGGAATAAAATTAAATTGAAAAATTGTTGATATTGTGCAAAGCAAATTGAAAAAAATATATATTGATTTTAACATTAATAATACTTATGAAATAAAACAAGGTAACTGTGTACTAGCGGCGGAGGGATGGGTCACAGATCGTTACACTGTGTACTAGCTCGAGGTGACCATCGTGGATCGGGCACTTCCAAAGGGTCCACGCCGGGGGCTGGCCTTCGGCTCTAGGTTCGGTATCCATACATTCAGGATGAAAGTGGTACCTGCAGCGGCTACACTGTATCATGTACTTCTTTAAGTCTGGCTTGACGCACAAACGACAGATTCGCTCGGGATGATCATTGAGCGGTGCTCTAGGGGGAGTGCGCGGAGGGTCTAACATCTTCACATATTCAAAAAAATAAATCTAACATCTTTTATTAACCTATTAAAAATAAATCCGAAATTTTAAAAAAAATCTAACATATTCAAAACAAATCTAATTACTTCACATATTCAAAAAAATAAATCTAAACCCTTCTATTAACCTATTAAAAATAAATCCGAATTTTTAAAAATAAAATCTAACATATTCAAAACAAATCTAATTACTTCATATATTCAAAAAAATAAATCTAAACCCTTTTATTAACCTATTAAAAATAAATCCGAAATTAAAAAAAAAATCTAACCTATTCAAAACAAATCTAATTACTTCACATATTCAAAAAAATAAATCTAAACTCTTTTATTAACCTATTAAAAACAAATACGCAAACGCAAACACGCAAACTGAATTTTTAAAAATAAATCTAACCTATTTTTTTGAACCTATTAAAAATAAATCGAATTTCAAAATAAAATATAACATTTTCTGAAATAAATCTAATTACTTCACATTTCAAAAAAACAAATCTAACCTATTTTTTTGAACCTATTAAAAATAAATCCGAATTTCAAAATAAATTCTAACATATTCTAAAATAAATCTAACTACTTCACATTTCAAAAAAACAAATCTAACCTATTTTTTTTAACCTATTAAAAATAAATCCGAATTTCAAAATAAAATCTAACATATTCTAAAATAAATCTAATTACTTCACATTTCCAAAAAAACAAATCTAACCAATTTTTTTAACCTATTAAAAATAAATCCGAATTGCAAAATAAAATCTAACATATTCTAAAATAAATCTAACTACTTCACATTTCCAAAAAATAAATCTAACCTACTTTTTTTAACCTATTAAAAATAAATCCGAATTTCAAAATAAAATCTAACATATTCTAAAATAAATCTAACTACTTCACATTTCAAAAAAATAAATCTAACCTACTTTTTTTAACCTATTAAAAATAAATCCGAATTTCAAAATAAAATCTAACATATTCTAAAATAAATCTAATTACTTCACATTTCCAAAAAAACAAATCTAACCAATTTTTTTAACCTATTAAAAATAAATCCGAATTGCAAAATAAAATCTAACATATTCTAAAATAAATCTAACTATTTCACATTTCCAAAAAATAAATCTAACCTACTTTTTTTAACCTATTAAAAATAAATCCGAATTTCAAAATAAAATCTAACATATTCTAAAATAAATCTAATTACTTCACATTTCAAAAAAATAAATCTAACCTATTTTTTTTAACCTATTAAAAATAAATCCGAATTTCAAAATAAAATCTAACATATTCTAAAATAAATCTAACTACTTCACAAAGGGCACGGGCGCGGGCACGGGTGCAGGCGCGGGTGGGGGGGAAATGGGGTGGGAGGGAATTCAAATTCAAAAAATTTGAATTTTCGGAAAAAAAAAAAAAAAAAGGGCACGGTTGCGGGCGCGGGCGGCGCGGACACGGGCAACGGGCACGGGCAACGGGCACGGGGGGCCGGGCAATCACGAGCGGGGTTCCAAAAAATCGTGCCCGGCCCGTTTAAAGCCCGCGCCCGCGCCCGCGTGCCCGCGTGCCCGCGGCGCGGGCGCGGGCAGGACGGGCACGGGCACGGACAGGGCACGGGCAGGGCGCGCCCGCGGGGGCAAAATTAGAACACTAAACCCTACAAACAACCGCACAAAAATAATAACATCACAAATTAAAATGGATGAGTAATTGAGTATGCATGTATACACAAATTAAAAAAACAATTGATTGCTAGAGAAGAAATGGGCTACTTAAATTAAGGCTTAAAAAGTTACCTTTAAGAAAAAAAATAGGAAAATATTTGCTCCAAAGAGCTGGAAAACACTTTTTGATGTGTACTATCTATTCATTATGCAATGATTTTCCTTTTTTTTTTTTTCGAGTTGGGTTAGGTAATCATAGTTCCTATCATTGGTTCTCAAATTTAATATTCTGAAATTTCGTTTTGCAAAGCAAGTCCAACATAAATATATTTAAATATCAAATAGTACCAAGTTAACGATGTAAATTACAACCAAATAAAATTAAAATAGAAGAAAAATAATTTAGCAGTATAAAAATGGAATCAAACTAACAGAAAACAAAATTTTAAGTATGAGATCTATCTATCTATCTAGCAAGGCTATAAGAATTAATTTTTAGTCTAGTGGTAAAATATAACATCTTCTCAGTGTTTATGGTCATGACTTTAAAACAGTGTTCTAAATAGCTAGCTATAGTTTTTTCAGACCATGACGCTATGAGATAAAAGTGCGCTATTACAGCTACGACTGCTATAGCTGTAATATCTTACCGCTTTTACCGTTACGCGCTATGCCATATTGTTACCGCTATGTTACATTGATTTTTTTTTGCAATTTACATGGGGTTCTGTACTTCTGTTCATATTTTTGATATTACATGATCTGCTATAATAAGTATGCTAAACTGAACTATATGTTTTTATTCCTATTTGTGATTTAGTCTCTCATTCTATATCGGAAAATATTTAAATATTAATTCTTCTTTTTGTTTTCTCTTCGTCTAGTATTCACCTGTAAAATTATCGTTGTTCGTTTCAATGAAAACTTTTTTATTATTATAATATATAAAATATTCAAATAGGTATACTAACTTTATTTCACTTATAAAATTAATTGCTATTCGTTTATTATAATATGTAGTACTATGAAATATGAACTATTAAATAATGTTACTTTGTATATCTTTTTTCTTTTTTCTTTTTATTTGCATGATTGAAAAAATATAGACTTAGATTAGTTATCATTTAGTTAATAACCCAATTTTTTAATATTGATCATGTTGATAATTAGTCGAAATATAGACTAAAAATTTTGTAAATTAAAAAAATGCTATGTATAAAAACTTTCGCTATAGCTTTTGTTTTGTCTGCCTGCTATGCCACTATAATCGCTATTTAGAACATTGCTTTAAATGTAAGGTCTTTTATGAAAATTAATTTTTTTGAAAGTTAAACTTTCATTTTTTTTTTCCTAAAAAAATAATTACTAGCTAGTTATATATGATCAATGAGATAATTTTGGCTAGTCAATACAAAAAGCATTGGCGGAGAATTGATTAATACATTTAGGAGGGATCTTATAGCCAATTTCTAAAAGAATATTTTTAGCGTATATTTATTTTTAGTAAAAATATTTTTCAAAGTAAAAAGTTTAATTTGTGCATATTCCTTAAATAAATAAGACACGTATCAAATTTAGCTCAATTTTTAAAATTATTTAACTTTTCATCAAATAAAATTTTGAACGGTTGACTTGTCATTTGTTTTTTTGTGAAATATATCAAGTATATATCATTACTGTCAGATGTAAGCTAGAACTGTCCTTGAGTAAATATAAACAAATTCAATGGTCATTGCACAAATTATTTAACTTTTCATCAAATAAAATTTTGAACGATTGACTTGTCATTTGTTTTTTAGTGAAATATATCAAATATATATATCATTACTGTTAGATGTAAGCTAGAACTGTCCTTGAGTAAAATATAAACAAATTCAATGGTCGTTGCCATGGGCGGAGTCAGATTTTCGAACTATGGGGGTCAAAAATATACAGGGGTCAATCGTATAAAATTTTCGTGTAAAAAATGGGAGTCAATTTTACCGTAGCATGATATTTTACTCTAAATTATATATAAAATTATACATAAATATAAAAAAAAAAAAAAATAGAGATCAAGTGACGCCCATTAGTACTTCTTATCTCCGCCCTAACTCATTGCAAAATATCGTTCATACTAAAAAAAGTCAAATTATACTTATTTTAATAAATAATGACTTTTAATTTTTTTTTTATAGATGATCAATTAAATTCATAATTGATTGAAATTTTAGTACGCCCTGTCCAATGATATCGAGGATATATGTAACATCCCGTAACATTTATAAATTCTTATGAACTTATTTTTGTACTTATTTATAATTATGAAAATTTAAGAATTTATTTATAAAATATATAAATTTAAACTTGAATAAAAAAATATAAACTTTGAAAAAAAAAGAGGATGTGGCATTCTAAGCCACGTGGCTCTCTTGCCTAAATCCACCGTTTGATTTTTTTTTAAATTGTGTAGATTAATCCAGTTTGTTCGAATGGTTGTTTAATTAAGTTAACTATAGAGAAATACATTGTTAAATAACCGATTAGACTCCGTATTATTTATGTTTGTTATCTTTGTTGTGACGTAGATTGATGGGACGACCGGACGAACGATGAATATCAAGATGTCTCTCTTGTCACGACTCCCAGGCGACGGCGGGCTTGTGACATTATATTTAAAAATTTAACTTTTTTCAATAAAAAATAGTTTCTAATATATCAAATAAATATCATATTAAAGTGTGAAATTTTTTTATCAATAGAAATTATAAAATTCAAATATACAAAAATAGAAAGAGTACCTGTATGGCAACAAATATAGCAAGGTCGGAGTCACTGGCAACGATCCATCCATTTATGGATCGGAGTCAATGACTCCAATCCATAATTTTATATTTTTTTTATTAATTGTATTGAATTATGTAAGAAAGACGTCACATTTGATCAAGTTTTAATAAAAAAAGTAATAAAATTATGGATTTGAGTCATTGACTCCGATCCATAAATGGATGGATCGTTGTCGCTGACTCCGATATTACTATATTTGTTGCAATACAGGTTACTCTTTCTGTTTTTATATATTTGAATTTTATAATTTCTATTGATAAAAAATTTTCTTAAACTGTCCCTGAATACATGAAAATAAATTCAATGCTCATTGCACAATGCCAATGCACTGCAAGGTCAGATCCATGTTGAAGATAAAAAAAAGTGAACTTTGAATTTTATATGGGCATGTGACCCATGTTTTTTCTCAACAAAAAAGAGAGAGAGAAAGGGAACTATGGATTTCTTTGCGAAAAGTAGTACCTTAAACAGTTAAACTGCAACCTCAAATATATTTTTGTTAGATCAAAAGAGAATTTATTTTTGAACCAAGGATGGTACTGTGCCTCATCAATCACGGATCCACAGTTTATGGCCTCTCCTTCCAGTTGCAATGTAGCCGTTTGGTGTAGAGGGTTAATAAAAACTAATTCGAAAACCAGGGAATAAAATTCGGGAAGATACAAAATTCTCAGTTCGGGTATAAAATTTAATAGATATAATTCGAGAATATTTTTTTTTTATATCTCTCAAAAAATAAATTAAAAAGATTGATATTTTAAAAATAAACAAAAAGGTTATGTAAATTTAATAATGTTATATATTGATATAAAATTATAAATTAAGTGTTATTTGTAGAGATTCATAAATAAATTTGGATAATAGATGCATTAGTCGAATGTTTCTTATACAACTGCTTAATAATAGATAAATTTTGATGATAGAAAAACAACTTGTTTATTGGAACACTTAATATATGATACATCTATCACACATGAGCAAATGGAAATGAAATAAAATAATATTAGGCCTACAAAATGTAACCCAAAAATGACATATTAAATTAAATTGCACAAAAAGAAAGTCAAACTGAAATGTCCAAATAAATTTTTCATTCTGATATTTTTTGTGAACAAAATTAAAATTACAGTACTAATTATTAGGCACTTTTTTTTTCAACGATGTTTTATATGCATGTAACAAATTTTCCAATTAAATCATAAGATACAATTTTTAATAGGAGATAAACAATCTTAATTAACAAAACATCTCAAAGTAATTAATTTATCATTCTATGTATTTCAGACAAATTGGACATAATCACATAACATCTTTTCTGTAAAAGCCAAGGCCTCAGAAGATCCCAACTTCATTTCTCTCCATAACAGTTCACATTATCTAGATTCTAGGCTGTAGACATGATCCAAGTATGAAGCAAATAGTTATTGTTCTTCTCTGCTCAGAACCTCACACTCATCCAAGTGACTCCATAAATACACCTCACAAAGTTCTCACTCCAGCTTTAAACCACCTCTCTCTCTCAAAAAAAAAAAAAAAAAAAAAAACATGAAATCAATGGCTATCTTTCTTCCTCCAAGAAGAAACCTTCTCATCTCTACCATTCTACCATTGCTTCTATTAGCCACCTTTAAACCATCCCTCTCTTACCCCCATGAAACCTCTTACATCTCTTTGGCACCTTCTTACCTCCCTAAAATGCCCAAATTCTCCTACATGCCCCCGGCATTGTCACCCGACATTATGCCGGCTTTCCCTTCACCCAAAACCAGCACAGGTGAAGCACCATCGAGCAATATTCCAACAATTCCGTCGAGCCCGAGCCCACCAAATCCTGATGATCTAGAGCCAGACTCGGCATTTGCGCCGTTCGGATCAATGGCCACCGCCACTTCATCATCGGGCTCGTTAGGGGATGCGAAACGGATGCATGTAGCATATATCTCAGGGTTTGTAATGCTATTGTGGTGGTTAGTAGTGGGAAGGTGATGCTGTAATGGGGTCAAGGTGGGGATTTGTTTATTATAAAATTAATTACTCTGTGATTATCATTAGTTTAATTTTTGCAATATTTTTGGGGGTCTGTCAAATTTTGTTTTTTACAGTGTGGATAAGGATTCATTTAATGTATCGTATGGATAATTTTGTTTGTTTGTTAGGATGTATAATAGTATTTTTTTTTTTTGGGTTCTTGTGTTTTCTCTTCTTCTTTTTTGTTGTAAAAGGTATATTATTGCATTAAGGTAACATTTTATTAAGACTGAAGATTTTGACAAATTAATAGTCCTAAAAATGTTGCTAACTCAAAATAGATATTAATTAAAAATAATATATCAATGAAACCATCAACTCCAGAAAATTGCAACTAAAATTGATATTCTAAAGTTCTCTAATGTTTCTTCTCTTCATTGTTCTACATGCAAACCTCCTATATATAATTCATATATTAATATTTTTCAGAAAAAGTACCAAAATTTGTAATTTTCCTACTTTTATGCTGAGAATGTGCTGAAAATTTACAAATTTATTGTATAATTTTTTTGCTAATTATTGCCTAAGTTGTGCGACAAGTTCTGTATAATTCTCTTTGGTGCATGCATATTTTACTTCATATATCAAACAATTATTATCTTTTTAATTCACATTGTTCTAATGAATTATTTATTACAACTTCCTTAAAAAAAATTATTACAACACTGCTAGTTCTAGCATTTTTTCCAAGGAGAACATAAACTTTTTTTTTTTTTAATTTTCTTTGTTTTTTTCGAACTTTGGAAGTAATAGTGTTATAGAATGTGAATGCGTACGGTAGCTATTTATTAATTAATGCGAAATGTAATGACAGAAAAGGAATAGGAATTATTTGAGGATATTGGAAGGATGAGTCAATCATAGTCATGTCATGAGCTGGTTATGCTTTCCTAGTTTGCTTAAGTTAAAAGGCTATCTATCATCTATTCATGAAAGCATCTTACATCAATTATTGCCTAATCAATGTTCACCTAAAATAAAAATTTATATTCTCTTCATATTTCTATTATTTTATTATTACTTTATGAACTCCAACAAAGGGGTGCTTCCTACCTAGTAGACTTGTAGACTTGGGATGTGGTACAAGTCAAATGTACCAACTAATAATATTAATAAACTAATAATAATGTAAAGAACCTTTTTATTTTTATTATTGTGAAAATTGAGAAGTGATGAAAAGCTCATTGAAAACTAATCAATATCTTTTAAATTGGCATATATATACAGTGTCCAAAAACAAATGACCATAAAGGATCGCACCCAAATTAAATTACATGCAAAAAATTTTGAATCCTTTAATTTTTAGAATTTTCTTAATAATTTTTTTGTTTTAATTTTTGTATTGCATCAATTATATCATGGCTATCACCAAAAAAAATGTAGTTAGTACCAACAACTCGCTACACTGTGTCTGTTCTATTTGCCACAAAGGATCCGGGTATGAAAAAAAAGGATGTACACCCCTCAAAAACTTCAAAATTACGTATTGTCCCTCTAAACTTTCAAAACTCACAAATTTATCCACTTCATTATCTTTTATATTAAAAGTCATTTAAAATTTACAGCTTGTTTAAGAAAAATGCCGGTCTTATATTTGATCGGTTCAAGGTCAAAATGAGTATTTTATAAAGGGTAAAGGTATAATGGGTATCCGGTTTTCGAGTGCAAAATACGTATGTTTATAAATGATAAAGGGTATAATGGGTATTTTATTGGACCGATATTTTTTTAAACAAACTACAATTTTTTTTATATTTTCAATAAAGGGTAAAATAGATAATTTATAAATATAGAGAGGCAAAGAGTAATTTTGAAGTATAGAGGAGCAAATACTTAATTTTGAAACTTTTTAGGGGATAACATGAAATTGCCCCCTAAAAAAAAAAGAAAAAAAGAACTTCAGGTCTGGTAACGGTCCCAAAAGGGGGCATATATATGAATCAGGAATCATGATGCTGAGGTAAAAAAAAAATGTGATCTTTTGCATATATTATGTTGTAAACTTATATGCGTCAGCGGCAGAGAAGTGTAAAATCCTTTGATTGCATTATTTTTACTTTTTTACTTTATATAGCACCAGTCCATATTTATCACTGTTATTATCACGATTGTATTTGAAAGATCAATTGACCTAGAAATAGTGATTTTACTATGAACCAAGTTTATTTTCAAATTAACATTAACGTAGTGTTGTTGCCAAAATTTTATTCAAAATCTTTCAGGTCTTTTTATGACCTTTTCATATTTACAATAGGAACTATTTAGGATTTTATTTTATGCTACAAATATTTTTAGACGGTATCATCTGTGTTACTGTTATCCTTTGGTTTGATCATGCTAAATTAAATAAAAGTATTATTATTATTGTTGTTGTTGTTGTTGTTGTTGTTACTAGAGGAGGGTTCATATGCTTCAAATTTTTGCACCTCTACCATGCCTTCATTTTTTAAAAATTAATAAATTAAAATTTCAAAATCAATATAAAAAAAACAATTAGATTTGATTTATATCTATTTCTGTATGCACATATAAAAGATTACGATGTTTCAAATTTATTTTGATCGGTATGACACCTAATGGTTTTATTTTGACATATAAATTTTATATTTATATTATTATAAAAAAAATAGAGACACAAAAAATGAAGGCATTTGAAACCCTCTTGTTATTTTTAATTAAAGTTGAGCCTATCTATGAAAAGCATTTCTCAAGGGCAACTGTTTTGTTGAGCACAAGAGATCCAAAAAAACAGAGGAAGTAGTGCATGTGAAGATGGAATAGCAATGATAGGAAAATGACATTTTGGGATGTTTAATAAATGAAATAATTCAGATGCGATCAAATGCTGCTTTAGCCCCTTCTGCACGTGCATTGTCTACCTCAATTTCATCTTACACATTAAATTAATTCTGGTAAATATCCTAAATTGACGACTGTTTCCAATTCCAAATTTGCTCATAGGAGCTCTGACAAAAGGTGATAAAAAAAAAATTACTTTTGGAGCTTACTAGGTTGTTCAAATTTTTTACAAGCTTGTTCAAATTTTACAACAATTCTTCTAGTAACATGCATTGCTCAACGTGTTTACAATAATGAAACTAGAAAATGAAAATTAAAGTGTTGAAAAATTTAGTATGATGGAGTTTCATTTTATGAAAAGGATTAAAATGTATTGATACATATAAAATTTACAAAGTTTAATGGACATATTGCAAATTTTCAATTTATAGAAAAGCTTAGTCTTCTTTTTCCCTCACAATCAAACTTTCCTTTTTCAGTATCATTTTGTGTTTGAAGTCCTTTAGATAGGGGGTGCAAATACAGATTGGATAATGGTAAAATCATATTTGTATCTGTTTTTATTTTTCAGATACGGATACAGATAGGATATTTGACGGATAAGTACAGATACATATTGAATATCGGCTATCTGTAGATATATACATATTTTCATAATATATATTAAATTATATGATATATATCTACTATTTGAATACAGATAATTAAAATTCAAAACTATATTCGTATCCGCATGGATATTCGGATATCCGTATCTAATTTTCAGATACGGATTCAAATACGATCAGATATTATCCGATCCGTTTTCACCTCAACCTTTAGAGCCGTTGGTTGGTTTAGACTTCTACATGACCTTTCATAGACTTAAACATACTTAATAATATCTAACTCAGACAATTATTTAGTTTATGATTTGTCCAATCAAAGTTGACGGACCTAAACAATTAATCCATCTAAAAAACTATATGTATTAACAAAAATTATTTGCTGTAGTTAATGGTGGAAATAGTCAAAATTAGAAATTTATTTATTTAGTAAATTCGTCTAAATATAACCAATTTACAATTTTTTAGATAGTCTATTGGGGCTTGTTAATATTCAAGTACCATTGTTAAAAAAAAAGAACTAATTTAATACAGATGAAAAATTGGTTGATCTTCAAGCATATAATTTTTGTACAAAGCTTAAATTCAATTTAGTGTAACTAAGGATGCACAAGTTAACATTATTTTTTTTTTATTACAAACTGAAAAACAAAGTTAATTTCTCTGTTTTTTTTTTAAGATTGAAGGCAGAGATCGCAGGCATACGATCACCACTAATTAAAAAAAAAAAAATACAAAATACGAACGTAAATAGAAACAAAATAAGTCGAAAGTCTCCTTAAAATCTATTAAAATGAAAAATAAAACAAATAGGGAAAATTGGTTATTTGCCACTCCAAAACTTTCAAATCTAAAAAATGTCATCATGAAACTATAAATATGAAAAATACCACTCTAAACTTAGTTAATTCTTAAATGTGCCACAAATACACATTTTTTATACTTTTTTTTATTAAAAATTAACTGAAAAATATAATTTTGAGATACGTATAATGAGGGTCTGAAGGGTATATAGGAAAAATACATAATTATATATCTCAAAACTGTATTTTTCAGTTAATTTTTAATAAAAAAGTATAAAAATTGTGTATTTATGACAAATTTAAGAATTAACTAAATTTAGAGTGGAATTTTTCAAATTTATATTTTTGTGATGACATTTTTCAGATTTGAAGATTTTAGAGTAACAAATAACCAATTTTTCCAAACAAATATTAAACTATTCTTGCATAGCACGATCATACCAATATTCCCAACATGCATAGCACGTGCCAACTCGAAGACTTCACAACTAGCTCAAATTTTGTATTTAAAATATAATTGATTATAGCTAGAGTTGTAGTTGTTTATTATAAGAGTTTAACTAGCTTATACTAATTACAGGATTATTGAGAATTAAAAAGAGATTAAAAAATCTTGGTACATTATCCAGACAAAAACAGATTGTAAAGTTTTACCGATTTTTTATTTATTATGAAGGATTGTTTTAGTTATTAGTTTTTTTTAGGATACATTTACGTTTAGGCCCAAACCACCTCTTTATTTACACTTTCATGTCTTACATAGATATCATTAAATAAAGAGGCTGTTCACTTCTTTCACGGTCTCATTAAACAAATTAATGTTGCGTTTCCCATTAATCCGTGTTTTTTTTTCCATACCCATAAAAAAATTAATTAATAAAACTATCCAGAATTTCAAACCGCCCTTCAGCGGGACAGTTTGAGTAGTTTTGCAATTTGTTTGAAATTTTGTATAGTTTTATTATTTTTTATTATTTTTGGGTATGATAAAAAAAATACGGCCCATTAATCATCAAACTTGAAGATTCCTTTATTCTGAAAAAGAAACATGTTGACAGTGACTTTTGAGAAACATAATCCAGATATAGACCCACCGGCCCAAAGACTGAACTGGCCTAATCCAAACAGACAGCCATTGAGGCTGTTCGGCTGAAGATCCCTGTGGGTAGGGGTGTTCATTGGGTCCGGTTTAATCGGTTTTGGACCGAACCAAATTAGATCGGTTTACGGTTCAGTTTTTTCGGTTTAATAGTTCGGTTCAGTTTGCTTTTTAAAATTGAATTATAACTTCGGTTTGAAATTTTCAAAACCGAACTAACCGAACCGACCAAACTTTTATATATTATGAATTTGGTTTGGACCGCCCCGGCTTATTTCTTAATATTCCGGTTTATTTCTTAATCAATTGCTTTAAATACTTTAGTTTATTTCCTAATATTCCGATTTATTTCTTAATACTCCAATTTATTTCTTAATATACTTCGATTTATTACAAAACAATTGCTTTAAATAAAAAATTAATATATTTCGGTTTGAACCAAACAAACCGAAATAAAACTTTGGTTCGGTTCGGTTCTATTTTTGAAACCGAATTAAAACTTTGGTTTGCCTAGTTCGGTTCGGTTTAAACCGAACCGAACCGATGAACACCCCTACCTGTGGGTCATTAAGAATTTGCAAAGATTTTTTAGTCTCTTAGTTTGTCCGAACATTTTTTTTTTTGTTTTTGTTTTAGTGAGGATTAATTTTCCTTAACCGGCTCCACTTTTAGAGTATTTATTAGGAGAATCTTCATCCAATGAATTGAACACTGTTCCAATCTTTTAGAGTAATATAGTTCTTACTTTTGCACCACTATCTTCCTTATTCTAATTCTAATTCTGAGATTCAAATAGACAGTTCAAAATTGCATTAAAAGCTACAATTTCGAAATCACACACGGGCGTTTCAAAATTCAATTTCTAGACAGTTCAATTGCATCGTTGCTCTAAGGTGGAATGTATGGACCGCAAAATAATTGACCCTCCACTGTCACAGTTGCCATCATACCAAAAATAATGTTAGTTAATCAACTTTTTTTATTAGACCATAATTCCAAAGATTAGTAAATAGAGAGGTTATGAAAAAGTGACCACAAGTTTTTTATAATCTGATTCCAAACAAAAAGTTCTGTCAACACTACCCTGAAATTAAGTTGACAGAATTGAGGATCAATTTGGCACATTTCATACCATTCTTGTGGCAATTCTGTTACTGGTACATGTATGGTATCATGTACGCGTGAGTATGTAACTAACTTAATTGTGCAATTTTACACGAATTAATGTGATGTTTTCTGTTAATCATCAAGCTTGGATTCCTTTATTCTGACAAGAAACATCTTGACAGTGACTTCTGTGAAACACCGTGTTTACGAAAATAACAAAATAGTAATATTTTAATATGAACACTGTACAATTTGATTTACAGTGTTGTGCTGAGACACCAATTTTTTATTCACAAGACATCAGGGCATCTACATCAATAAAATCAAAATAAAATTAATTACAGATGTACCGGTAATAATTGGAATTAAGGTAATTTTAATTTCAATTATATATGCTGCATCGCTAAAATTAATATTAATTGTTTAACTCCTGCATAACAAGATTTTGTTATTCAAAAGTGTAAGATATTCTTGACATTTATGTATGGACTAATCACTTTAGGAAAAGTTGGAAATTGCACTTGTACAAAAAACTTTTTAATGATGTATTATATATGGATAATTATTTAGATGTCTAACTTATATGGGTACGTTTGGATGCACTCAAGAATAGCTAGAATAGCTACTGTTTAGAATAGTAAATAAGAATAGCTACTGTTTAAGAACAGTGCTATTCAGAACAGTGAAAAAGTTGTTTGGATTGCATATTTGGAATAGGGTTTGGAGGGAATAGCTACTGTTTAATAATTTATGTGTAATATTAAATATAATACAATATAATATTAATTCAAATATTAAATGTAATATAATATTATTTTAAATATTATATTAGTATTAAATAAAATATTATAATATTAGTTTAAATATTAAATATAATATAATATTAGTTTAAATATTAAATATAATATAATATTATTTTAAATATTAGGATAGTATTAATAAAATATTAGATTAAATATAATATAATTTTAGATTAAATATAATATAATATTAGTTTAAATATTAAATGTAATATAATATTATTTTAAATATTAAATGTAATATAATATTAATTTAAATATTAATGTAATATAATATTAATTTAAAAATTAGATTAGTATTAAATAAAATATTAGATTAAATGTAATATAATATTATTTTAAATATTAGATTGCTATTGAATAAAATATTAGTTTAAATATAATACAATGTAATATTAATTTAATTATTAAATGGAATATAATATTATTTTAAATATTAGATTAGTATTAAATAAAATATTAGATTAATGTAATATAATATTCGTTTAAATATTGAATGTAATATAATATTATTTTAAATATTAGATTAGTATTAATAAAATATTAGATTAAATATAATATAATATTAGCTTAAATATAATATAATATTAGTTTAAATATTAATGTAATATAATATTAATTTAAAAATTAGATTAGTATTAAATAAAATATTAGATTAAATATAATATAATATTAGATTAAATATAATATAATATTAGTTTAAATATTAAATGTAATATAATATTATTTTAAATATTAAATGTAATATAATATTAGTTTAAATATTAATGTAATATAATATTAATTTAAAAATTAGATTAGTATTAAATAAAATATTAGATTAAATGTAATATAATATTATTTTAAATATTAGATTAGTATTGAATAAAATATTGGTTAAAATATAATACAATATAATATTAATTTAATTATTAAATGTAATATAATATTATTTTAAATATTATATTAGTATTAAATAAAATATTAGATTAAATATAATATAATATAATATTAATTTAAATATTAAAATGTAACATAATATTATTTTAAATATTATATTAGTATTAAATAAAATATTAGATTAAATATAATACAATATAATATTAATTTAAATATTAAATGTAATATAATATTAGTTTAAATATTAGATTAGTATTAATATTGAAATGAACAAATGCTATTCCATGTTTTTGTAAGAATAGCGAATAGCAACGCTATTCTAAAAACAGTAGCTATTCCGAATAGCTCTAAAGTCGTTTGGATGCATCATGTTCAGAATAGCAATGCTATTCCGGAAACAGTGGCTATTCTTGTGCATCCAAACATACCCTATATGACTAGAACAACAAAAATTACAAGTTCAGCCAGAAAAAAATGGGCCAGATTCATTGACTATCAGGCTGGGCCGAATACAAAAGGTCTTTCCCTTCAACAAGTAAAGGCCCAAAGACTGCCCCGGTTCTTTACTGAAATCATTGGCTGTGTAGCAATGAAAATTACTTGCATGAACGGACGAATTTAGATCACCTAAGCTAACAAATTATTTCTGTTTAGATCCGAATCGTCTAATCAGAATCCGCACGAATATTAAAAGGGCCACGCGCATTTCATCTCAAACTGAATTGGCCTAGATTATGATCGGACGGTACGAATCTAAACAAAAATATTCTCTTATACCTCAGAGGATATGGACTCTGAACAGACGGAGTCGACAGTTGGGCTACTAAGAAGGGGACCGAATTCTCTGCCCCCAAGGGGGCAGGATTTTCTTGCCACTAAGTCACTAACACGTGAGTCCACATCAAAACTACTAATATTTAAATTTATAAACTCATCTGAACCCATATGTCAGTCTCACTGGGAGCAGGAAAATCCTGCCCCCCGAGGGGCAAGTGATCTCTTTCCATCAAGAAGGCTCATGGCATAGGTCGGTGGCCTCCATTGCACCCTAGGAGAATGATGGGGGCAACTTATAATTTCCAGTCTAGAAATCAGCCTTTTTGTAACTCTTGCCAGTACAGGAGTTTAAGATCCAAAAGTTGAGTTTCTTTATCTTTTGCTACAAGTTCAATAAGTCTAAACAGGCTTATTCCCAAAGGTTACCAGAATATTCTGATATAATATATTAATTCTTTCTAACTCAATTAAAGGGAAAAAGTGCCATAAATCTAGTCGTGATCACAACTAATTACATCTCGTAACTAAAATCACACATGAAATTATTTAACTCCATAGGAGGAAAGCAGTACAAATACGTAAATCCATACACAGTTGCACACAATAATAGAGAATGCCACAAACCTGAACTTCGTGGGTTGGTTTTGTTGCAATTTCTCAACAAAGAGTATTGTCCGGTATTTTGTACAGATAGTGACAATCTAGGCTTGCAGAAAAGTGCTAATACCTGGTAACAAGTTAAAAATTTACTTTATGATGTATGATTATACAAGAAAGTTAATACATTGATCAAGTAAAACTACACGCATGGTTGTAATTGATATATAGGTAGATATATAGGTCGGCAAACAACACATATGTACATACAGAGAGGTCAATATATATTTACCTTGTAACCAAATAGCCAAGGTTGCGCTTCATTCGAATTGGCATCTGAAGAAGCCCACTGATTTGTAACAATAGAAGATTTCTTTTCACATTTTGACAAATCACTAGAACCTTTGTCCAGTCACAAAGTACATATGTGATGTGAGCACTTCGAAAAGCTCCATCACAATTTTTAGGATCAAGAGTGAATATGTAAGGAAAATCAATATTTACTTGATTCTTCCAGATAAGGTAATAATTGTGAGTGTTATTTTTTTTTTAACATTAAATGCTTTGATTGCAATCAAAAGAGTTTCACTAAGCATTCCGCCAAGTAATACTAATTGAAATACTAGAAAGCCATATTATTCGGGTAACGAAAGAGTAGCTATGGATGAATAACGAATAATACTAATATACTAATTAATTTTATTTTATTTTACAAATAGACATAAAAAAAATCATCCATTTCACACATTTACAATCACACTACTAATTACAAAAAAAAAATGTACAATCAATTTCAACTAAATAGTTTTCTTATAAAGCAAGAAAATTAAAAAAATATGAATATCTCTTTGGAAAAATTCAATTGTTGAGGTAAATAACAAGACATGTAAATAAAAGTAATGTGTTTAACAGTTTTCTCACAGTAAAAAAACAAACACCAAATAACAAAAGGACATCACTAATTATTGCTCAAACACTCATATGAAATATCACACAAAAAAATTTCACCATCACTATTGCTCAAACATTACCATAGAATTTTATTTTATATAATTATCCTGTAAGATAACGGGTACGAAATAGTCTTTGCCTATACCTTTACCCATTTAGCTAACAAAAAAAGTCATTACCCATACCCGATAAGCTAACGGAAAAAAAAACCTAACCGATACCCGCCTTATTGAATATGGTACGGGTAGAGTAAACGGTTAAAAGGGTATCATTGACACCCCTACATCATATTGGCTTCTCAATTAAATAACTAAAAATAAGTATTTTTTTTATGTTATAAAGGTGAAAGATTTTGCTAAATTGCCATTATATATTTAACCATGCTGCTGTATAAATTTGTAAATGTGAAAAAAATATATTATACATTTATTGCTCTGATTTAGTAAAAAAAAATTTACTAATTAAACAATTTTAGATGAAATGCTGCCTGAATTAATCTTTTACCATCACGGTTAACAAATAACTCTATAAATCACATCTTCACATAACTAATTAGGCTGGCGGAATAGCTCTTATATATATGGACCTGTGCTTTTGCTAATTGAAAATGCTCCTTCCTCTTACCTTGATAAGTAAAAAAAAAAAGGTTATATTTGATCGTCTTATAAAAATATGGTAAATATTAGATAATTGAGTAAATCTACCTAGCCAAAGTGCTCCATATATAATATTCTCCAGCCTATGCCCAAGAAGGTCATCAACAAATTAAACAAATGACCGATGCGCTGTAAGACCCTGCCAAAACTCATCTCTATAAATTGCCAATTCTTAGCAGTATATCTAGGCAAAAAAATAAGCAAATAATGCCAGTACCATCAATATATATTATGTCTCAGGAGAATGTTGGGGACAACTTATAATTTCTCATTTAGTAATCATCCAAAAAATTGAGGTTCTTAATTAGCTGTTGCTAGCAGGCTCAATAAATCTAAACCTGCTTATTCCAAAAGGCCACTAGAATATAGGCTGATATAACATGCTAAATTTTTTTCGCTCAGTTAAAGGTAAAATTGTGCCATAAATGTAGTCATGATCCCAACTAATTAAAATTAAAATTTGTAGCTAAAATCACACATGAGCTTATTTAAATTCATAAGAGGAAAGCAGTACAAGTTCGGAAATGCAACATGATGACATGCACCAGCACATAAGTTACACACAATGCTCAGAAATAGAAACGACAACTGCAAATACAAGTTATTTTAAACACAACTTTTAAGATGATTTTCTTTCGTCTCAGCAACTGCTAATTAAGGGTGGTATTCTGCACTACTGGTATCAATGATCCCCGCATGGTATAACAAAGCCCATAAATGCGTGATGAATTCGGAGCCATTACCAAGTTCCTCGAAATGCGCCCTGGTAGATCCTGATGGAGCAAGGTAAAGGATCAACTCTGACCAGAAGTCAGCCATCAACTTCCATCTCTTACCATCATCAGGTATATTCTTGATTAAGTACTGCCCGAGTTCCGAGCCCCGATTAATAATTTTCTGACCACCATCTTTAGAGCTCATCAACTTGTTGTACTTTGCTTGCAAGGTGTGCTCTCCGGCAAAAAACTTGGAAGTTTCTTCAACTACACTCCGAAACATACTTTTCACCCAATGGTTTGTTACTGGTAACAGATCAGGAAGATATGCGACCAAGTAAGCGCAATAGTTGGACAGATGGGTTGCCACATTGTGATCAGATTTTATTGATTCTTTATTGCCTCCGACATTTACTGGATGAATTGCACAGAAGCTAGTTGCTATGTGCCACACCATTATAGTGTGAATTGGTGTTGGTAGATCGAGTGTCCATTTTAGTTCATCATAAACACATACCCCGTTCCTTTTCAGAGTTTCCATACCATTTGTGAGCTCACCCCAACTCTCTACTAGAGTGTCAAAAATTGCTTTCTTCAGCTCCGGGCTGAGTGGAACAGATTTGCCCTTTTTCAACCCTGGCGGAGGTACATTTATTTTTGACACTTCACAGGTTGCAATAAGAGAATAGCACCGACTGGAACTTCGTGAGGGGGTTTTGCTGCTATTTGTCAACAGCGAGTATTGTCCAAGGGTATTCTTTACACAGAGATTGCATCTTGGCTTGCAGAAAAATGCTAATACCTGGTAAGAAGTTAACAAATTTATGAATATATCATCATATAAGAATTTTAATGAATCAAGTAAAAACGACATTCATGTAATTTAATATATTAGTATACAGGTATACTGATAGCACGGACATACAGAGAGAGAGATAGATAGATATTTACCTTGTAACCAAATAGCCAAGGTTGTGCTTCATGCGAATTAGCATCTGAAGAAGCCCACTGATTTGTAACAACTGAAGTGTTACTTTTGACATTTCGACAAATCATTATAAGCTTTGTCCAGTGGCAAAATACATATGTGAGCATTTCAAAAAACTCCATCATAAGTATTAGGATCAAGAGTGAACTCGTACAAAGAAAATCAAGATGGAAAGCGTAATTATATCTACACGCTTTGTATTTAAACCAAAGAGTTACACTAATCATTCCGCCAAGTAATACTAAATTCAATACTGGAAAGCCAAATGCAAATCCAACAGGATACCTCGTGAAAATTAAGTCGCGTAGAAAACCGAGCTCCATTTTTATTATCCTAAAGACTCGTTCTTTATCACCCTTCTCAGAGAGAAGCCCATCAAATACAAGTTTCTTTGTCTTGGGTTCCTGGGCCTCTGCTGCAGGATACCCGAAATTCCGTCTTCTCAAGAGCTTAAACAATGCAAATGAGAGGCATAGATCTTTCATCGCCCCATCTGTGTCGACAGAAGGGTGTAACAGCCCCTTTTTGCAACTCCAAACCCTTTCCACTGTAATAACATCATTTGTCAGTTCGATCTCTGGGGAGTAGTCTGGTGCTTTGATCTTGGATTTAATTTTTTCTTCACCCATCACGAGGTACTTGTACCCTTTCATGCTTTTAGGGTCTATTGCATCACTAGGTTGGGTCAGTTTATGCTCGCTCTTCATGTACTCAGCAACCAGGTTGATGTTTTCAAGACCATATGCCCTTTCTGCAAGTAAATAACTCAAGATTCTGATGAAGAACTTAGCAAGAACTAATGACATAAGAGCCAAAAGTGGGTGGTGAAATTCATGAGGCACCTTGTATTTGATGACGAATGCTCCGGTGAAGATAAAGTTGCATAGAAACGAATACTCGCGTGACCTCCTATCAGCACCTTCTCGAGAAGTGAATAGTATGAATTGGTGAAGACATTATCACATGCAATAAGAAGTATCACAACCCAGATCAAGTAGAGTACATTGTCTGTTCGCGATGCTGAAGCGAAACCTATGGCTTGGTTGATCAAAATATTGACTGGATGGTTCGCCAGATTGGGGATATTCTTTAGGACCTTGTTGTTATGCCACAGCCTGAACTGTGTAATGGTAATGGAAAAGGTTGCAAACAACATGAGCGCCGAAACACAAGTGTAGCTGTACACGAGTGCCATGTTTATTAAGCTTTCAGTAGCCTGGTTAGGAACTGGTGGCTGTGCTGGTGCGGAACTGTAATCCATGTTTGCTCTCCTTACTGGTGTTTGAGTTTCGGTGTTGTGAATAGAGTGATTAGAGATTTGTGTTATATCTTATGGGTTTAATTTGATGATTCTCAGGGAAGATATATATAGCTAGATAAGGGTAAAGTGTGTGACGTGTCTGTGTTTAACACAACTTCTTTGGGTGAATTATTGTGTCCTGGTTATTTATTTATAGCAATTGTTGAAGAACATGAAAGATAACGAGATAATGCTGAAATTTTTATATATAGGAACATGAAAAAAAATAAAATAAAAAATAGAAAATGCTGTGTGGAAAATTCAAAAATGAGAAGGTAGCTAGGACTCATGGCGTCCCTGTGACGCCATAAGGTATCTCAAACCATGAAAACAAAAAATGAAACAAACAAAAAATTACGCCATGACCCATCCAAACTGAAAAAAGAAAAAAAAAACCAATTGAGTTGCCATGACCCATCCATATCCACAGAGTTAATACAAGCTAGAACTTAGATCTTTTTATCAGTACATGTGCTCATTTCTCTAAAATTTTCCAATATTCTCACATTAACGGTTAAGTACAGAACCATTATAGTACACAGCAATAAATCCCTAGCTATTATGCGGGTCACACATTCAAGTACACAGCTGTAGAGTACTACAAATTTTGTATTGAGAAGATGGAATAACTAGATGCATGAGTGAAATTTTAATTTTATCAAGCCAGAAATTTTGTTTAGAGGGAACTGGCCAAGCTCCATGCATTGACAAATAGTTGGTTACTCTTAAGTTAGACAGAAAACTCAGTTTTTCTCTGTTTCCTTTTATTTTGGCCGTATCCTGAACTCTATGTTGCTTTCATGAAACGGGCTAGCAAGCCTTTTATCAAAAAAAAAAAAAAAAATAGTTGGTTAGACAGAGCATATATGCTGAATTTGACATTGTATTTACTAAAGTGATTTGTGTGTGTTTAAGATTTTCAATCCAGTATAATGTTGAAGGAATTAGTAATTTTAGAAGAATATATTTCTTTGTAAATTTTTATTAAGTTTAGAATATTTATTAGGAGAATTTTCATCCACTGAACACTGTTCCAATCAATCACTCTTCTCGAATATAGTTCTTTCTTTTTGCACCACTATTTTCCTTATCCTGGTTCTAGTTCCAAGATTCAAATAGAAGCAACAATGTCACTCCAACTAGAAGCTATAACTTAGCAATCATTCGAATGATGCATTTCGACATTGCAATTACATGATTGCTCTTAATTAACTCTTAAGGTGGAATTTATAGACCGCAAGAGAATTTACGCTCCACTGCATGTCACAGTTGCCATCATACCAATAATAATGTCAATTTCGAATTTTTAAATTAAGAAACTTTTCTATTAATTAAACCATAATTCCAAGATGAGTAAGTAGAGACGTTGTGAAGAAGTGAGCACAAGTTTCTTAGAATCTGATTCCAACCAAAAGGTTTTGATGGACCTACACAAGTTCTTTCACCCATTACCTGAAATAAAGTTGACATTGACAGAATTTAGGGACAATTTAATTGGCACATTTCATACTATTATTGTGGCACTTTTGTAATCGTTAATTAAGAAGGTGGTACCATGTAAGGGTGATGAGTATGTGACTAAACTCTGCAATTTAATAGGAATAAATTTTATGTTTGCCATTAATCATCAAGCTTGGAGATTCGAATTCCTTTATTCTGAGAAAAAAACATATTGACAGTGACTTGCAAGGAACATCAGGTTTACCACACAAAAAAAGTACAAAAAGTTCTATTCTTTATCTCACATTTATGTATATTGATTTTTAGAATGAAATAGAGAATAAAAATCCTAGCCACCACTATTTTTTCTCCTCCTCTCATCTTTTCTCCTTTAGCTCGTTTTTCTCACTCTTCTAGATCTCACCTCTGATATAGCTCCTCCCCTCTCTCACGGCTCTACTTTCTTGAGTGGAGAGAAAAATGAGAGAGGAGAGGGACTGAAGCCGAGCAGAGCCGATTGGAGCCGAGAGTGCGGTATCGTCGGAGCTCGGAGTATTGAGTCTCTACGTCATCTCGATCAGAGCACGGGTGAGTAGATCCGGACGTCGGAGCACAGCATCGGTCGAAAGAGCGGATCCGGTCATAGAGAGCTATAGAGTTTAAGGTAATAGAGTAATTGTGAGTGTATATAAGTACTGAGATTAGAATTTTAGAGTAATTTGGAGAATTGTGTGTGAATAAAAATTTAGATTTTGTATTGGGGAGTCATTTGACTCGTTGTAAGTTCGTTTTTATTATCAATGAAATTGTTAGTTGGCATTTAAAGCCACTAACCTTAAAAAAAAAGAATGAAATAGAGAATGATTAACAATGATTTTATTTGATTGTTGTGTTCTGATTTTTACAAGATCTATACATCACTATTTGTAACCTAAAATCGAGCCGTTGGACTATTTCTTAGGAAAAAAAAATTATACATGGGATATTATTCATTTACCAAAAAATTAAAAAAAAACCGTAAGTTGCAAATGGATATACAAAATCAAATATAATAGTGATGGTACGGTTGAAAGGTAGCCACTAACCTTTTGCTATCGGTAGCCACCAACTTGGGATGGGATTTGTTCTAAATAGACGTAAAAAATATATTTATTCAAGGAACATTGGAAGAAGAGGACTTGACTCTTCCTCCAGGTCACAAAAATGCATCTTATCCAATATTGATGTGTAAGTTAAAGAAATCATTACGCTACAAGCTCCGACGATACCGCACTCCCGGCTCTGCTCGGCCCCGGTTTCTCTCCTCTCCACTCGAGAAGATAGAACCGAGAGAAAGGGGAATTGCATGTCACTTTTGTTTATGTTCTCTAAATTATTTGCATGATATTCTATTTTGTCAATGAATATTGAATAGTAGTATATGGCTAGCAAAAATATGGAGGCTGGCCCTAATACAAACAAAACCATGCCAAAAAATTTATGCCAACATTGGCTGTTTGTAAGATCTTTCACTGGTTGTTCTTGAAGAAAAACAGTCAGTGTTGAGGACTTTCACTGACTGTTTTTGAAGAAAAACAGTCGGTGTTGAGGACTTTCACCGAATGTTTTTGAAGAAAAACAGCCAGTATTGATTACTTTCATCGACTATTTTTGAAAAAAGACAGTCAATGTTGATGACTTTTATTGATTTTTTTTTTTCAAAAACAGTCAATGTTGAGAACTTTCACTTACTGTTATTGAAGAAAAACATTCAGTGTTGTGGACTTTTACTGACTGTTCTTAAATCGTCAGTGTAGTGTGCCTTCACTGAATGTTCTGGAACAGTCGGTGTAGGTAAGCCATGATAAACTTTCATGGACTATACACTGTCTGTTGAGGATAGAGAGAGAACCATCATGTTATGAGAGTTGAAGATGATTGCATTGTCTAAATCCAATAGTACATATGAGTTATAGAATCACGAGAATACCTAGATGTACATCACTATTCTTGAACAACTCACAGTGTGAGTATAAATAACAATTAATTAATATTTGTTTTATCAAATTATATGTTATTGACATTGATTTCCTCCAATGTTTCTTTTCACAAGATATGCTTATCAATTAGTTGAATTGTTGGAAAGAAAATCATTATTTTTAGGGTAGAAGTAGTTGATAATATTTTACTGGCTGATGTTTAGTTGATGAAAGATATAATAATGCAAAACATCATGCTAGTAACATGGTACATTGTTAGTTTGCTCACAATAAGTTTGATTCCTTTAATATTAATAATTTAATATTTGTATTTACCATTTACTCAATTAATGTAAATGTTTGGTAGATTGTAGTCATTTCATCAACTCCACAGGGTCATATGCAATAAATGCCATCAGTATTGATGTTTTGTTTATTTCTGCAAGGAATAAAGAAAGAAAGAAAAAAGCCAAAAAAAAGGTACGAAAAAACAGATATTTTTCTTTGCGTTCTTTAAATGAAGATATGAATTATCTTACACTTTCTAATATCAAATTAAAGTTTTGTAAAATAATGAAGTTTTAAGTTGCCAAAATAAAACTTAATAAAGAAAAAAGGTGATTTGATGAGCCTTAAATGAACAATAGCAAATGCTACAATTTCTTAATATTCAAATAGTTTATAACCTAGTTAAATAAATTGACAAAATTAAATAAATCGTACAATAGTTTACGACTTCTCACGATAATTTTAAACAAGTCAAAAAAACACAATATAAAAATAGAGAATGGGGCATTCCGAGAATTGAACTCGGGACCTCTCGCACCCTAAGCGAGAATCATACCACTAGACCAAATGCCCTTTTATCCGTAAAAATCCAATACCTTATATAAGTATTATAAATGATCCCTCCCTGGATAGTTGTAAATCATTGAGCTCCTGCTCTCTCGTCCCCTTCGTCGCCATCCAAGAAAGAAATCAAACTCGTAAGCATCTCTCTCTCTCCTTCATTCCTCCTAAATCGGTTGTTTACACAAGAGATGGATCAGTATCGACCCATGGGGCACCACTATCGGGCTTCGTTATCTTTTCAAATTGGATAATAAGCGATATTCTGTGTATGGGTTGTGTTGATCGGATCGAAATTAGTGATTCTAATTGATAGGTTTGGTACATATCTAGTACATTTCTATCCGATGCTTACGCTGGAATTTGATGATTTTAGCCTGAATTAAGTTTCGTTTTTCTGAGTTTATACAACTGAAATTGACCAATATGGTGAAATTATTCCTTAATTGAAACCGAATTTAATATTTTTTTTTATCTTTCGTTTCAGTTGGAGAGTATAGGGTAAAGCAATAAGGAGTACATAGCAGATGAGAGACAAATTGGATTTGACATTTCAAAGTTGCAATGGAAGAGTTGTAACTGGATTAATATTTATTGCTTCTGGTGTGAGTTCATTTCTGTGTTTCTTCTTTGCTGCTGTACTGTCTAAGCTCCTTCCTCCTTTCCAAAATCAAATCTTGCGTGCTATTCAAAATGACCGGTACGCTACTGAGATTATCCCATTTTTTCTTCTGGTTTTTGGTAATGATGATTCATCATTTACCAGAAATGGACAATTTTTAGAATTTCTTAAACTTATCCTGACATTTTTTTATTTTTGGAAAACACAACAAAGATTCCTCATCATCTGTTTCTGTGAAACCAAATTTTAGGATTATTTGCAATAGCTACCAGATGTAAATACAAAAGAGACAATTGCATATTAGTTTGGGATATGAGTGTCATCTTTTAATGGAACCTACCTTATCCTTAAGATAAGTCCAAAAATGTGGGGGTGTTATTCGCAAATACCTCATAAAACTCTTGTGTTATTAGGAGGTATGTGATATACGGGTGTTATCCGGATCTAATTGAAAAAATTAGTTATAATGTGCCAAAGAGACTTATATTACTTTTGAGGGAAACTATGACCTGAGGATTTATATTAATTCTGATTAGAGAATTTTGTACTAGACATGAGCTCAGTACCGATTATATAGAGACAATTTTGGGGAATATTACCCCATAATGATCTTTTTAAGGCATGATTGAACCTTAAACAATTTGATATCAAACAAACTTACCCAGTTCAAAAAAGTAAAAGGGATGAATATCAACTGTTACTTCGGGTTTTTTCTTTTACTTTATTTATTCATTTTGTTTTTCTTTTTTTGTTGGTTGTAGGTATTACTGCTTTCTGGTACCATTGACAATTCCAGTGATAGTAATAGCTGTATATCTACACTGGCTCAGCATGAAGCTTTTCAAGCATGCTTGATCTCTCTGTTTGCATTTTCTTTTAAACCCCAACCCCACCCAAAAAAAAAAAAATTGAAATTATTCATACTTATGGTAGGTTTTCATTTGTGATTAGGAGCTAATTTTTATTGGAGATTATTAGTATAAAATTTGTGTTTATTTCCTTATAAAGTTTGTTTATCACTAATACATAATTGGCTATAGTTGACGTTTGCTTACGTGTCACACCCCAGATCCGGAGGTGCGACAGCCTACCGCGTATTTTTTTTTACCATTTAATTTACGTAACAGAAGACACAGATTTTTTGTATGCATTGCCAATAGTATCTATTATTTTTACCGCATCCCAAATTATTTTTATAAGAATTATCTGACTATTTATAGTAAATGATGCTAGATGTTGTCCATTTCATATTTTAGGAAAACTTTTTCTAAGCCGTGCGTTATATATCTGAAAAAAACTCTTACTGAAAAGCAAAAGAAGAAAATGTTTGCTTATTTACCGTAACTCATATTACGTTCAATGCAATGCAATTTTGAAACCAACAGCTATACTTGTAGATAGTACACTCATATTGTACCTCGTAGTGACAGCACATGGAGTGCCTGATTATTTTATATGCACCATGGCAGATAAAATATTTCAAATTTCATACATTTAGGTTGTTCTACTGTCAATTACAATCTCACAAATATTTCTCAATCTTTATCTAACATACCTGTAAATCACAAGGAGGAACAGATGAGAAATAATAAATTATTTCTCAATGCTGATTGCCACTCAGATTATTGGATTCGAAGGAAATTCATATTCAAAATGAAATCACTGCACGAGAAATTAATAGTTCAATGTATAATGACGAATGCAAATGCTCAATAAGAGTATTCAATTGAACGATCAAAAGTTTCACAAATAAATCAGAACTCTAAGGATTATTCTGGTTTGGATCTAAATCCTTTAAACCATAGAGTTTGGAGTATTTGGTTTTTTAACTTTTCAATCTCTAGTCAAATAACACTGACGGATACTGATATGTCCCTTCCCGGATGCAGGCGGGCCGTATAGCTGGACCTTCGGTTTACTGGGCTCGACCTGCGTAGGGTCTGCAGGCCGAGATGTGTGGGGTGGAGTGCTGTGCTGTGGGCGAGATGTGCATGTCTGAGGTCTTTAACTCTTCCCTATCCTGCCTCAGTAAGTGTGTGAAAGTCCAACCCGCAATAAATGAAGCTCAGTGCCTTAAATAGGCCTGGTTGTCCGTACGGGCGGTAAGGGCACCGCATGCTGCGGTGGGAATATGCTGAGGCCGAGCTGGGCCCTCTCGGTGCTGGCACCAAGCGAGGCCCAGTTCGGTCTCTTGTCAGGCCGGGATTCGGCCTGTTACTGCTCCTTCCGTTTGGCCTTTGTGTGAGGGCCGGGTGCGAGCAGCTTTCGGCCTGGGCCGTTGATGGTGTGGCGGGGTCAGCTAGGCCTGGACTTTCTTCGTGGCTGCGGCCTGGCCCGGGTTAGGGGTCTAAGGCCGAGCCTACGTCATTTGTCCGAGGCCTGCTTTGTCGTGGGCCATGGGAACAAGGCCCTATCATTTGCCCCTGAAGCCGGGATGCATGGAGCCGAATGCATCTTGGCTTAATAGTATTTTTGGTGACTTAATTATTCCTCACGTCGTTTTGGTGTTAGCCTATTGGCTTACTGCTGGAAGTGTTTCCAGGCTGTGGTGCGTTTTGCCGGGTGGTGTTTTGGTACGGCGATTCTGGCATTTTTTAACTATGTTGCTGGGAGAACGTTATACGTGTGCTTCTCTGTTTTTCCCTGTGCTTTTAAATTGGGGTACTTGGGATACGGGGGCTTTGTTTTTGGTGCGCGTAGTTCGGCGCTAGTATGCAGGTTTTGCTGCTTTCGTCGTTCTGCGTCAAGGTGACTTTGTTACCTCGGCGTCACGTGATGTTAGGGCAGCCGTTGCCCCGTCGTGTGATGTTAAGGTGACTCTGCTACCTTGGCGTTATGTCAGGACGGCTGTCGTCCTGTCGCGTTACGTCGGGGTGACTTTGCTACGTCGGCCTTGCCGCCTTTCTATGTTTTTTTTTTTTTTTTTTTTTTTTTTTTTTTTAACGTTAAATCGATTATGAAGAGTCAAGTTACGGAAACAGATTATATATTATATAGTAAAAGAAAGCAAATACATGGTAAACCCGTTCCTCGTAAGGCGGAGGATTAACGGGGGTTTGGTTGATATGTTGGCTGGGAAGTCAGCCGTGCAATTGGTTTCGACGGTGGTGTTTAGCGCGGGCTGTTAAGGGTGTTGTCGCGGATAGTCACGCTGTGCGCTGGTTCCAACTCGCCGTTGTGGATTAGGCACCACCAATAAGTCCAGCCCGGCGGCTCTCCTTCGACTGAAGGGCCGCGGTCCTGGCATGCTGGGTGGAAGTGATAAAAGCACGCGCTACACTGGATCATGTACTTCTTTTCGCCTATCTTACTGCACAATCGGCAGTGTCGGTATGGCACGTCTTTCGGAGGGCGCTCGCAACTTACGACCTTTTGGGGAGTGCACGGGGGATCCATGGTGGATAATGGCAGATTTTGGTGGGTTGTTTTTAGGGGCGTGTGAATATATAAGCTTGTGTTGGCTCGATTTTTTACGTTGTATGGGGCCCCTAACTGAGTAAATGCTACTGCCTAACTACCCATGCTGATCTAATGGCGTTGCTCGTTAGGCGCTGGTGAGGAGATTCGTGTCGTATTTATTGCAGGACGTATATCTCGAGGTATATAAGCGCATGATCGTGCCCCCGTTGGGGAGTGTATATTGCAGAGCAAAGGGTGCTCGACATTCATATATTGCGACACCGCAGGCCGCGCTAAATCAAAGTACGGTAATAATTGTTTGAACATACATAATGCGACACCATAGGTCGCGCAGTACAAACTGTTTATGAAAAGAAATAACTAGTCACTAAAATCCGAGTCATCGAAGTCATCTTCTTGCGGGAGTTCGTCTTCTTCCTCGCTCTCCTCCTCGCTTGAAGTATCCATCGGCTCGCCAGCGGCGCCTTCGTCCTCGTCGTCATCGCTTATGTCTACTATGTCGTCTTCTGCGTCGATGGCGGCTTGGCAGTCCTCACAGTTCCATCCGTCGAATGCGGGGTCATCGTCCTCTGTCTTCGGGTCACTGCCCTCGCATTCAGGATGGTACCACGCTCGGCATCTCCCACACTTGGTCATGCGGAATCGGGGACCCTCTTCGCCGCAGGTGTAGCATTCTTTCTTGCGCCGGGCCTTATTGCCGGGGTGGTAGGGGCAGCACTTGCAGTGTGGCTCGGCGCGCGGTCGACTTGACGAGGCTCCCTGATGAGGTGTCGACTCGTTTGGGGGCGGCGGGCACTGGACCACGAGGTCGAAGAGGACCTTTCGCTGAGGGATGGTCTCCTTCAGCATTTTGTTGATGGTTTCTTCGGGCCAATGTTGGAGCAGGGCGGCCCGAATGTGTGGGGCCAATTCGGCAGCAGAAGTGGGCCGATTCTTAGGCGGACCAACGTGGGACGGTGGCTGACTGGCGCTTGGGCCTGTTTCATAAGGCACTATCGCTTTACTTGCGCCAGGGGGGCCTCTGTTTTGGCGGCCGGCCCGTCCGCTTGACGGGGCCGGGGTCTTACGAGGACGTCCACGTTTCTTAGGCGGCATGTTGTGCGCTTTGCTAGTAGGAACTGGGCGTGAGAAAAGGTCTCGTTTGTCTTATGTGCCATGGGATATATATATAGGGTTTCATGTGGGCAGTTAGTAGTGCGTAATTAATGCAGCCGCCTTTTCGCCTTACTCTTGTCAGAGTGTTCGGCGGTCGTCACGCCTTCATACGTTCTGGTTACGGGGGGTTCGGTCGCCGCATCCTTCTCTCGCATGGCTCAGGTATCCTTTGGTCGTTTTTATAGTTTTACCGTTATTACGTCGAATCGTCGGGCGAAAGGAGGGGCATTGCGGCAGGAAGATTGAAAGAAAATACGACAATCCAACACAATAATCCATTTTCATTAAAACAAAGTTTGTTTACAATTAGTTTATATTTTACTTGATATATGGCCCTCATACGTTCTGGGCGAGTCGGCATTGCGGGCAGACATATGTTCCGAAGCGTGGATCCTTGGTTCCTTTTGGACGTATCCGGGATACACAGGAGGGATGGAAGGATTCCTCGCATCCTTCGCAGTGAAACATCTCGTTGGTGTTCCCTCGGGCGTCGCAGCGCGGGCATTTATCCATCGCCATTGGGTCCATATTTCTGCTACCAGGCGGTTCCGTCCCACTGCCGTGCCGCATGTGGCTGGCCTCATGGGCGCGGGGGGGCGGCAGCCGGAGTCCTTTCGCAGGGTTTCCAGGTGGCGATGCTTCCCGTGCTGGACGCCGTTCGTCTTCTCCTTCTCCGTGGAGCGTGTCGTCTCCCTTATCGGGGACCTCACTATACGCTCGGCGGGTAGTATCGTGGCTTGTTTCGTGGTTCATCTTGTATTATTAAGATCTTGACCTTACACGTATGTTTGAGCGGTATTTTGGGCCGTTCTTTTATAGACCTACCCGGGACCTCGAAATTCCCGCGTTTGGAGAGCATGACTGGATCGTCGCGTCCCTCTGCGTGTTTTTACAGGCGTCGGTTCCCCTTTTCGGTACACGAATCGTCGCGACTGGGTGCAGTTGGATCGTCGTCCTCCTGGTGATGGGGAAGCATTTTTCTACGGCATTTCACGGATGACTCACTGGGCTAATTGGGCGAAAGCCACGTGTGCAGCGACGTCTTTTCCTGACGTCCTTTCGCATGCCTACGACAATTCACGGGAGCTTATATATATGCGAAGGCCGGGCCCGCAGTTTCGTCGTTTTCATTTAATACTTGCCGTTTTCGGAAAGGAGGTCCTGGTTGTCTGTTTACTTCCGCAGCTGCACCAATTTTCCTTCGTCAACTTTGCAGGTAACTTATCAATCTTTTAAGAGATGTTTCGTTTCACTAGTGGCCGCAGCCGCCGTCACGCCCTTCGCCTGGTGTGCGGTGGGTTGCCGAGCCAGTTCCGCGATCCATCGTTTTATGTGTTACATTCGTTTCTCCTGGCCCTTTGATATGTCTGTTGACTGATCAACTCGGCGTTACGTAGGTGTTCGGAACTTATGGGCGCCGGGGGTGGTCACAATGCGGGGTCCGCGCCTCATCTCTCTGACGAAGAGTGGGATGTCTTTGCGCGTGATCTCTTTCGTCCCGAACATCAGGCTTTGAGCCATGAACAAATTGCTGGTGACGTTATTGCCTTTTTCGATATCCTGAAGGGTTCGGTATTTCTCCCTTTGTCTCCCCTTTCTGATAAGCTGACAGCTCTTCCTTCTGTTCAACTGCCAGGTGAAGGCGTTGTCGATCAAAGGGAAAACGCCGAGGAACCCGCGGTACCTCACCTTGGCGGGTATCGGGTGCGTGAGCCGTTAGCGCCGGGTGACGAGAACTACTATACCTCGAGAGACGGATCGGCCGACGACGTATCTGCGGGTGCTGCTGAGGTAGTACAGCAGATGACGGAGGCCGTCAGCCATTCTGCATCTCCTTCGGATACCTCTGCCCGGGCCGCTGAAGTAGCGCAACATATGGAAGATGCTGCTAGCCGTCCCGTTTCTCCTTCCCGTCAGTCTCCTCCAAAACCCAATCGATCTCGGAGAGGAGGCGGCCGGGGTACCCGCGCTCGGCGCCCGCCCAAAGGGCCGACGCAGAAGTTGTTGAGCGTCAAGGACATACCGTCCTCTGAGCCGAAGAGCAGGGATCAGGAGTGGCTGCTGAATACTTTCCTTCCCGAGTTGGTTAGGAGTGAAGCGCGGGAACGGCTCTCCTTCGACCGCTTCGGGTTCGAGATTCCTTCCGCTGCGGATCGCGCCAACAGTTATGAGAAGGGTTTGTGTCTTTATTGGAGAATGCCCAAGTGTGGCTTCCGTCTTCCTCTTTCAGATTTTCAAATGGAGGTTTTGCGGGAAGTGCGGTTACCTCCTGCGCAACTGACCGCCACCGCTTGGTGTTGCATTTCTTCTTTCGAGCAGCTGTTCGAGGAGTGTCGGGCCCAGCTTGCTGGGCTTAGGCCGTCTGCTGCTTTGTTTTTCCGTTTCTTTGCTTTACTCCGCGTACATGACCACTACGCCTTGCAGAAGGCTAGTGGTTACGACCTCTTTTCCCCTCGGATTACGAAAGTTCAGAACTGGAACAAAGGGTGGGTTTACGTTCGGAACTGGAGAGAGTTGGAGGAGCTCAGAGGTCTGTGTTGCTCGTGGCGGGAAGCGTCTTTGGGCCTTCCTTCCACAGCCCACCTGCGGATGACGGCCGAGGATGAAAGGGCCGAGGCTATTATCCGAGGTTATCGTTGTTTTGTTACTGTTTTTAATCAGGCGTGCGTAGTTATGTGCATGCACATGTATCCGTACTGTATCTGAGTTTCTGACCCGCTTCTTCCCTTCTCTTTTTTTTTTTTTTGTTTTGTAGGTTTAAGGGGAGCAACTGTCATGGCCTTCGCGTTCCTCGGAGCTAGCTACATTCCCGCCCTCATTATGCCGGAAGATCCTGCGGTAGGGGCCTCTGGCGTTGCGGCCCCAAAGATGGCGGTGGCAAAGGTGCCTGTCTCGAGGTCCAAGAGGGGTGCGCCAGGGGGCTCGCCCAAAGCCGCCGAGGCCGAGCGTTCGAAGAAGCAGAAAAGGACGGTAGATCAGGTTGACCAGGCCACTAAAGGGAAGGGTCCTATAGTCAAGGCCCCGCTTCCGACGCCGGGACACGCGGACCACCCTTTGGTGGTTGGCGAAGATGCCGCCACTACTGTCGATGAAGGTAGTCCTGTTCGGTCGGCGGCTTCGATTGATCCGTCATCTCCTCCTCATTGCGAGATTCTGAAGCAGCCGTTCCTGGAGGGTGATTACGACACGATTGCCCTTCGTTTGGGCGGTTTAACCGAGTTTGGCGACTCGTCGCGGAGGCCACCTAGCTTGAGGACCGTTGCTCGCGGTGTCTTCGGGTTGCTAGGCCCTGCGAGTGCATCGCGGAAAATGGATGAGGATCCCGTGGACGGCCTCCATACTCTTCTGGGGCACCTATTCGTGATCGGGAGTAAGCTTGCCTATCTCCAGGATAGCCTTGAGCGGTGCCCCGAATGGCTGCGAAAACCTCCTACTCCGGACGAGCTCGTACGGTTGCGGGATGAGAACGTGCGGCTTCAAGGCGAACGGGATGACCTTAGCGTTGAACTGGCAGAGGTACGGCGTAAATTGGGTTGGACACAGGACGACTTCAGCCTTGCCGCGGTTAAGCTTGGGAATGCCGAAAAGCAAGTCGACAAGTTGAAGGAGGAACTTGCCTCCTCCGACCGCGGCTACAGAGACGTCGAACTTAGGGCTGCCCAGCTGGAGAAGGAAAGGGAGGCACTCACTGCCGAGCTTACTGCCATGAGAGCCCGGGTTTCCGGCGAGCGGGCCGAATGGGAGGCCGAATTTCTGAGGGACTTTTTCCGGAGCGAGGGTTTTCAGACTGCCGCTATGGTGTCTGTCATGAATATGGTGCGGGGCTTCTTTTACACACAGTTGGAGGGCCTGGCACAGCTGTACCCTTTTACTCCCGAAGGACTCGGCTTCGATAGGAAGTTTTGCGGTTCTGTTCCTTCGAAGTTGGAAGGTTATAAGTGGGATCGAGCAACGGACCAACTCATAGATCCCTCTAACGTTCCCGTTCCTCAGAAGATGGAACTTCGGACCGGCCGTGAGTTGCCAATTGCCTTTCCTTGGAGGGACGTTCATCCTTGGCCGTTTTCAGCCTCGCCTTCCGCGCCGTCGCCTATTCCGTCCCCCGAGGTGGTTCCCGGGGCAGAGATTGCGGAGAACGTGCCCGAAACTCCTTCCGCGGAGCAGGGTGGTGTTGGGGATGGCAGGACGGGTGCGGATGCTTCTTAAGGTGATAACTCCTATTACTCTGTACTATGTACTTGTGTTTATTTTCATTTTGTAACTTTTGCGCTTGTATTCGCAGGTCGTTTGCTTTGCGTTTATCTGGATGGCGTCGGTGGTGGTGTCGACAACCCGCTTCTCTCTGTCTTCTTTTTTTTTTTTTATTAATTTGGAGATGGCATTTCCACCCCCGGGATGTGGGGAGTAATAGTCATGTTTTTAACATTTTGGTCCGACGGTACTGAATTTGTGGCATGTATGAACAGTTATTTTCTATGGTGCGTATATCTGTATTTGTTTAAGGCATCGTTGCTGCTGTATCTGTTATTCGTATGGTACTATGCATTTTTTTTTTATTTTACCGTCGGCGCCACTGCTGCCGCGGTTGTCATTTTGTTTACGCGGGGTTTGATCTGAGGCGTCATTGCGGCCTCGCACGCTTAAGCAACTTGTGTGAGTTAATTACCGTGCCGCGAATGGATGGGTTCGGCCCGTTTTGCAGGCTTATTTTTATTCGCTTGCGCGGGTCCTGTTGTTGTCACGCGGTGATTTTATCAAACATCGTGCATATTTCTTAGAGGTAAAGATCGTGCGCATGTTTTATATTTGTGAAATCGCACTCAGTGTTGTTTAAACTTGAGAGAATGGCTAACCTCTGGCCGGGGCTTCCCCTTTTACGGCAGCCATACTTTCCTCTTTTTCGCTGCTTCGCCCGCGGTTCCTTTGTCCAGTTGGCTGGTTGGCTTTTCCGCTAGATTGGCTTTGCCTTCCTTCTGGTTGTCGTCTTCGGTCCTGCCAGGTCTTCTTTCCTTTCGCTAAGGTCTCATTCTTTCACCTCCCCCGGAGGGTCGGCTTTAGTCGTAACCTTAGCGAGGTCTTCTTTTCCTTTGCTAAGGTCTCATTCTTTCACCTCCCCCGGGGGGTCGGCTTTAGTCGTAACCTTAGCGAGGTCTTCTTTTCCTTCGCTAAGGTCTCATTCTTTCACCTTCCCCGGAGGGTCGGCTTTAGTCGTAACCTTAGCGAGGTCTTCTTCTCCTTCGCTAAGGTCTCATTCTTTCACCTCCCCCGGAGGGTCGGCTTTAGTCGTAACCTTAGCGAGGTCTTCTTCTTCTTCGCTAAGGTCTCATTCTTTCACCTCTCCCGGAGGGTCGGCTTTAGTCGTAACCTTAGCGAGGTCTTCTTCTCCTTCGCTAAGGTCTCATTCTTTCACCTCCCCCGGAGGGTCGGCTTTAGTCGTAACCTTAGCGAGGTCTTCTTCTCCTTCGCTAAGGTCTCATTCTTTCACCTCCCCCAGAGGGTCGGCTTTAGTCGTAACCTTAGCGAGGTCTTCTTCTCCTTCGCTAAGGTCTCATTCTTTCACCTCTCCCGGAGGGTCGGCTTTAGTCGTAACCTTAGCGAGGTCTTCTTTTCCTTCGCTAAGGTCTCATTCTTTCACCTTCCCCGGAGGGTCAGCTTTAGTCGTAACCTTAGCGAGGTCTTCTTTTCCTTCGCTAAGGTCTCATTCTTTCACCTTCCCCGGAGGTCGGCTTTAGTCGTAACCTTAGCGAGGTCTTCTTTTCCTTCGCTAAGGTCTCATTCTTTCACCTTCCCCGGAGGGTCGGCTTTAGTCGTAACCTTAGCGAGGTCTTCTTTTCCGCTGCCGGTTCCTGCAATTACAGTTCCTGGGAACATTGTGTGTAATTATATTCAGCAAGCACGGTACATTTCACAATCTGCAATTATATTTGTATCATTCATATTACAAAAAGTTAGTGCAGCAATAAGTGCCGCCTATACATCGTATCCTCACGCAGGCATTCCTGTATGGGGTAATATAAACGATGAAATCAAAAAGTGTTTGCAATAAAAAGAAAGGGTAAATGTGACCTTGCCACTTCACAGGTAAAACTTGCGAAGGTGGCAGGCGTTCCACGTTCTCGGAATTGGGCGGCCCTGCATGTCCCCTAGTTCGTAGGCTCCTATACCTCGGCTTCGTATCACCCGGAACGGTCCGTCCCAGTTCGGTGCCAGCTTCGCAACGTGTTGCCCCGTTGCTTCGACCTTCCTTAGGACCAAGTCACCAGGCTCAAAACCCCTCGGGGACACATGCTTGTCAAAGGCGCGCTTGATTCTTTGCTGGTATGCGGCCATGCGAAGCCTGGCCTGCTCTCTCTTTTCGTCGGCCAATTCAAGGTCCACTTTTCTAGCTCCCTGGTTTCCTCCATCGGCGTAGGCAATCATCCGTAGGGAGGGGGAGACCATTTCGAGCGGGGTTACGGCTTCCATGCCGAACACCAAGGAGTAGGGCGTCTGTTGAGTCGCTTCCCTAGGGGTGGTTCGGTAGGTCCAGAGAATCTCATCTAACTTATCCGGCCAGTCGGTCCTGTTTTCGGACACCTTTCGCTTGAGTCCTTCCAGTATGGTGCGGTTTGTGACTTCAGCTAAACCGTTGCTCGCAGGGTGGCTGACTGAGGTGAAATTATTTTGAACCCCCAACCTTTCGAGAAACTCAACCGTATGATCGGCATTAAACTGTGTTCCGTTGTCCGAGATAATGGCGTGGGGAATGCCAAACCGGCAGATGATATTACGCCATATGAAGTTTGTTGCCGTGGGTGCTCTTATGTTTGACAGAGCCTCGGCCTCTACCCACTTCGTGAAGTATTCTACTGCCACAATGATCCATCTCCTCTGGTACGTCGCCTGCGGGAACGGGCCCACGATGTCGATTCCCCATAGATCGAAAGGCCAGGCCCCTGCTATTGACACCTGCGCATAGGGCGGGATGTTGGAGAGTTTAGCGTGGAACTGGCACTTTTTGCATTTCTTCACCAAGTCGGCCACGTCTTGTTGCAATGTAGGCCAGTACATTCCTGCTCTTAGCACCCTTTTTGCTAAAGTTTTTGCGCCTTGGTGGCTGCCGCAGAGCCCTTCGTGTACCTCTGCAATTAGCTTGTCTGCCTCTTCTCGTTTGACGCACCTTAGCCACGGCCTAACGTATCCCCTTTTGAACATGCAATTGTCAAATATGGAATACATGGGGAAAATCTTCTTCAGCCTCCTAGCCTCGAGGGGATCCGCTGGGAGTGTGCCCGCTGTGAGGTATTTCCATATTGGGGCGTACCAGGCTTCGCCTGGTTCGTTGATGAAAAACGTCTCCTTGGCGTCGGTCTGAACGCTAGGCTCGGTCACATCCCACACGATGACTGGTCTGTCCTGATCCAGGTTTCCCGCGGCCCCTAGTTTGGAGAGCGCATCCGCCTGGCAGTTCTTGCTTCGCGGGACATGTTCCACTTCGACCTTCTCAAACTGTTCTTGCAACGTTTGGAGCTGATCATGATACTTCCTCATCTTTTCATCCAATATACGGCACTCAGCGTTCAGCTGTTTTACTGCTAGTTCGGAGTCACTTCGTAGCAGGACACGTTTCGCTCCGACGCCTTTCGCCAGTTTCAGCCCCGCAATCATTGCTTCGTATTCGGCCATGTTATTGGTGGCGGTAAACTTGAAGTGTAGGGCGTAGTTGAATGCTTCGTCACGGGGGCCAGTGAGGGACACTCCTGCCCCCGCGCCTTGGGGCGAGGCCGCACCGTCAACATACACTGTCCATCTGTCCTCGATGATTTCAGTAACACCCGAATATTCCGCTATAAAGTCCGCGAATATTTGCGATTTCTGGGCCGTCTGGGGGTGAAATGATATGTCAAACTCGGAGATCTCCAAGGCCCATTTGAGAAGCCGGCCCGAAGAATCAAAATTCGCGAAGGCTTTTTTCAGGGGGACGCTTGTGTATACTTTTATCGCGTGAGATTGGAAATATGGCCGCAGCTTGCGCGCCGCTACCACTAACGCATACGCTGCCTTCTCGATTTGCGTGTACCTTGTCTCGGCATCTCGGAGCACATGGGACACAAAGTAAATGGGGCTTTGTTCCTTTCCCTCTTCTCTGACTAGCGCCGCGCTGACAGCGTGGCCCGTGGTGGCTAGATAGAGGGCCAGGGTGTCTCCCTCCATCGGCCTACTGAGGCGGGGTGGGTCGGCGAGATATTGCTTGATTTTCTCGAAGGCCCCGGCGCATTCCTCCGTCCATTCGAACTTCGTCCCTTTTCGCATTGCCTTGAAGAAAGGGAAACATACTTCCCCTAGTTTCGCTATGAATCTGTTGAGGGCTGCCAGTCTACCCGTCAGGCACTGGAGCTCTTTGAGGTTCCTCGGGGGCGTCATTTCTAATATTGCCCGGGACTTTGAAGGATGTATCTCTATGCCCCTCATTGACACCATGAATCCCAGAAACTTTCCTCCCGTCAACCCGAAGAAGCTTTTCTGGGGGTTGAGCTTCATGTCTGCCTTGTTCAAAGTTGCGAACGTTTCCTTCAAATCCCCCACGTGGCCCATGTCTGTGGTGCTCTTCACTAGCATGTCGTCCACATAGGCTTCCACATTCCTGCCGATCTGATTGCTGAATACGCGGTTGACCATTCTCTGGAACGTGGCCCCCGCATTTTTTTAACCCGAAGGGCATCACTTTGTAGCAGTATAACCCGACGTGGGTGGTGAAGGCAGTCTTTCCCTCGTCCGCCAGGTTCATTCGGATCTGGTTGTACCCCGAGAACGCGTCCATGAAGCTAAGGAACGCGTGCCCCGAGGTAGAATCCACGAGTTGGTCTATCTTCGGCAGCGGGAATGGGTCCATTGGGCAGGCCCTGTTGAGGTCTGTGTAATCGATGCACATCCTCCAGTCTCCGTTCGACTTTTTGACGAGGACTGGGTTGGCCATCCATTCTGGGTACTCTACATTTCTGATAAACCCAGCATTCAACAACTTTTCGACCTCCTTCTGGACCGCCGCCTTTCTTTCGGGGCCCATTGCCCTTTGCTTTTGCCGTACCGGTTTAACCCCGGGCTTGGTTGGCAGGCGGTGTTCGGCTACCGATCGGGGAATTCCCGGCATGTCTTCTGCGGTCCATGCAAACACCGATATGCTTTCCTTGAGGAACGTTATCAACTCGTCTCTTGCTTTGCCCTGCACGGCCTTGCCCACATTCAGGAACTTGCCACTCTCTACCTCTACTTGTTCAATTTCATCGAGGGGCTCAAGGCCGCCACCTGACGGTCTTCTGTCGGTTGGGTCTAGGTCGACCGCCGCTTCGTTTGGCTCACGTGCTCCCCTTGCAATGCGGCTCGCCTTTTGGTCAACCTGGTGTATCGCTCCTCCCTGGCCCTGAATGGATGCCAGGTAACAATCTTTTGCTATCTCCTGGTGGCCTCTTTCCTCCCCGACACCGTGGGCAGTGTGGAACTTGACTTTCAGGTGAGGGGACGAGACAATGGCACCGATCTTATTTAATGTTCCTCGGCCTATTATTGCGTTGTAAGCCGAGGGCGCGCTTACCACTAGGAAGCTCACCATTACCTCTGCAATTTTAGGGGTTTCCCCGAACGCCACTTTTAGCCTTACCACCCCCTTAGGCCGGAGCGAGTCGCCTGTAAAGCCTATGAGTGGGGTCGCCCCGCCCTGCAGCATTTCTTTGGGGTATCCCATCTGTTTGAAAGTGGAGAGGTAGAGAATGTCTGCCGAACTACCGGTATCCACTAGGACTCTCTTCACCCGGTGTTCGCCGATCTTCAATTTTAACACCACGGGGTCGTCGTGCGGCCAGGCTACGCCGTGAAAGTCTTTTTCCGAGAAGGAAATCGCCTCCTCTGATCGCGACCTCTTCTTCTCTAACCCCGCCTCCACTGTGAACACGGATGGGTACGGCTTTGTGTTTGTGCGAGGAGGCCGTTCTGAAGCGACGCTCCTGTGGCCCCCGCTGATCACGTGAATGGTGGGCGTCGGTTCCCTTTCTATCGCCTTTGCGTCTCCTTTAACCTGATTCTGCATTCTTTGTTCGGGGTACCGAGGGCCTTTGTAGCTGTCTTTGTAGGGGGTTGTCCTCTTGAACCGCCTGCCGCGTACCCCGTCGTATTTCCAAGCGGAAGTTTTATAGAACTCCCGGGGAATCCATTCGACCAGTTTGCCTTCTCGCGCCAGTCTTTCTAAGACGTCCCTCAGTTGTTTACAGTCTTCCGTAGAGTGTCCGTCCATGTCATGGTACGCGCAGTGCTTTCTCATGTCTTTTGGACCGAAGTCCTTGTCATACATGGGCCCCGGTAAGTCCACCATCTCCTTCACAATGTTGAGCATTTCGTGTTGCCTCTTCACGAACGGGGCATACTCCAAAAAGTGTTGTCTGTACTCCTTCAAGCCTGCTTTTCTTTTCCTTTCGCCTCTCCCGGATCCGCCGCCGTTACGGGTGCCGTAGGAATGGGGGATATTGTCTTCTCGCTGCCATTATTTCTCGGCTGGCGCGGGGGACCGGAGTTTAGGTTTTGAGACGCCACCATTATCCTCTTCAGCCTGTATGTACCCTTGTGCAAACTCCACAAACTCCCCCAGGCTTTCTATCTTGCGGACGTGCGAATCATATCTGAGGGTCGCGGGGCCTTCCTTTCGGAGTCCCTTACGCAAAGCTGTCAAGGCCAGACCTTCATTCAGGTTTTGGACTCTTCTGGCGGCTTCCATGAACCGGCTGATGAAGCCTCGGGTCCCCTCTCTCGACCCCTGGACAATATCAAACAACATGTCGCATGTGACTTGCGGGGGTCTGATGAGAGCATATCTTGTCAGGAAGGCCTTGGCTAAATCGTCGAAGCCACAAATGGACCCTCGGGCTAGGCCCATGTACCAGTCCCACGCTTCTCCAGCTAGACAAGTGGTGAACACTCTACACAGTATTGCGTCGGTGGCCCCCAGCAAACTGAGTCGCTCAACAAACCCGGCCACGAAGTTACGTGGGTCCTGGCTATCCTTGCTACCCCTGAAGCTAGGCAAAGTTGCGGGATATTTGAAATCCCCTATTGATTCTTTATAGATTCTGGTCGAGAGCGGGCCGTCCCCTAGGCCAATTAGCTGTGAATGTCCCCCTAGCTTCTGTTTTTCCATCGCGGCCACCTTCTCCTCAACCTTTCTTTCTATCATCCGCTTAACCGCGTCCTCGTCAATTCTCCTTTCTCTCCTACTTTGTTCTTCCCGTCCTCTAGTAGGGGAGGCGGACTTCGTCCTCTTTTCCTCCCTACGACGCTTCTCTTTCTGAGGACCGCGGCGGTCGCGGGCGGTCGATGCGGACTCCTCCTGCTCCGCTCTCCTTCTATCAACAGTCCTTTCCCTTTCCTTGCTCCTACCCCTCGCGGGCGGGCTGTGCCGGCCTTCTGTTTCTGAGGCCGACCGCTCATCGTCCGTCCCTGTGCATCTGTCACTCGGGGTAGTTGAGCGAGTTCGGAGAAATCTCTTCCGGGACCGTCCCCCTCTGGTTGAGCTCCCGGTCTCAGACTGCTGCTCCTTTCGCACCCGCTCTAGCTCGAGCTCCAGGCTTCTGGCAGTTTTCTTATTGGTGATAGTCTTCTGCCCGCTTCGTGCGGGCCCCTTATCTTTTTGATTGCCTGGGGGGATCTCTGCCTGTGCCCCGCCGCCCCCGGGTGTCTCAGGAAAAGTGACAATGGGGGGGGTCGTACCCTCTGGGGGTGGCTGATTCCCAGACTGGACCAAAGGTAACTGGTTCTGCTGATGGTGTCCTACACCCGCTGTTGGGCCATGGTGTCCCGGCGGGGGATAAGGAGGCATGTAGGGGTAAGGGGAATAGATATAGGGGTATTGCTGATAAGCATACTGCCAAGGGTGAGCAGCGTTGTTTTGCAGCGGGTTGCCTGTGGCCGCCGTCCTGAGGGGAACTGGCCCATGTCCTCGGTTGGCTGCCTCCTCGACAACGACCTTGGAAAGAGGATCGGCGCGTCGCTCGTTGGAACGAGCTTCCGGGGGCTCGAGGACGATCTCCGCATCGATCCCGGTACCCCCAGATCCTTGTCCTATCTCCTTGGTTGTGTTGGCGACAGGCCCAGCCTCGGGGATCGCAGTTTCCGTCGGGTTGCTGCTTCGGGACCGCGCTCCGGTCTTGGCTCCGGATGTCGCCGGTAGGGATGCCATTAAGTCTAGCGAAAGGTGTGGGCCCCACGGTGGTTGATACGCCCCTTCCCGGATGCAGGCGGGCCGTATAGCTGGACCTTCGGTTTACTGGGCTCGACCTGCGTAGGGTCTGCAGGCCGAGATGTGTGGGGTGGAGTGCTGTGCTGTGGGCGAGATGTGCGTGTCTGAGGTCTTTAACTCTTCCCTATCCTGCCTCAGTAAGTGTGTGAAAGTCCAACCCGCAATAAATGAAGCTCAGTGCCTTAAATAGGCCTGGTTGTCCGTACGGGCGGTAAGGGCACCGCATGCTGCGGTGGGAATATGCTGAGGCCGAGCTGGGCCCTCTCGGTGCTGGCACCAAGCGAGGCCCAGTTCGGTCTCTTGTCAGGCCGGGATTCGGCCTGTTACTGCTCCTTCCGTTTGGCCTTTGTGTGAGGGCCGGGTGCGAGCAGCTTTCGGCCTGGGCCGTTGATGGTGTGGCGGGGTCAGCTAGGCCTGGACTTTCTTCGTGGCTGCGGCCTGGCCCGGGTTAGGGGTCTAAGGCCGAGCCTACGTCATTTGTCCGAGGCCTGCTTTGTCGTGGGCCATGGGAACAAGGCCCTATCAGATACCATCCAACTTGCCATGCAGATGCCATCCAGCAACTCACATATGTCTTTTCACATAACATATATATGTCATGCCAGGCTTATACTATTCTAACTATCATAACAATTAGTTAGTGAAAACAATACGAAATCAATATTACAATGATGTCCTTATCAGAAAAAAAAATTATTGATAAGACAGTTACCACAGTTCATTAATCTTACGGTCACAGTTTATATTTATTCAATATCCCCTGCCCAACTGGTACTAAGTTCAGTTGGGGTCATTTACCATATGTGTAAAAGGGTCCTGAAGTAAAGTCTAAGATTACAATATATGGAGGTCACTTCTAGCTAGACTTTACGATATATTAATCATTTTTCTCCACTGTATTGAGATTCAAGGATTACAATATTCAATATTTAATCAATTCAATCACTGTGGTCTTAATTAATCATTTGTAATAAAAATTAATCAATCGATAAATAATATCAACATGACAGTCACAGACTTACCTATAGTTCAGTTTCAATTGTATTGAGCTATGCATATGATGCAACAGTTCAATGAATGTAGTCAACCAATATTCGAAATGCACAACGAGTTACGATTTAATTTCTAGTCATAAATTTCAAACTAATCCAATAACCCCGCACCTGATATCATAGCGCCGCAGGTGAGATCACTTGCTATCTGTTCTTCCTAAGCATTCCATCATCCTCCTCTTTTGTAATTATGCCTAAAGGAAGATGACATTTTCTTTATTATCACTTATAACATTTATTATTACCAGATAATTTACATATACTCGTAACATGTGTATTGGCTATTCAGTTTTAATTAATGGCATGAGCTACTAATTAATTATTCATTGTTTAAATCATTTTTAATTAAATTCAATGTTCGGTTTCAATAAATTGTCCAACAGTCCAAGAGAGTTTACAACTTTATTTCATAATCAAAGCTCAATATTCCAAAATTCCTGTTTAATTCCAAATTTAACTTAGTCCAAAACAACGGCCTCTGCATTTTGCCTCTTTGTTATCGGACAAGTCTAAATGACTCAAACTCAAATAGAAAAGCTTCTCATATTATACAACTATATATCCAAGTCATTTAATCATTTTCCAACAGAGTTCAAGAATCAAGGTTCAATTATTTAGCAACTCAATCCCTCTGACATGGAAACTTAACCATTCATAAGAATTTAACAAAAACACTTTCAAATATTAAACAAGTTTCCTTGCTATTTAAATCACCACATAAATTATAGCTATTACGACTTGAGTTGTTTAACATCTGAACCTTCAAATCAAATTAGAAAGAAATAAAACATATAAAGAAGGATATACCTAATAAAATTTTATATTAACACAACAACTTCAATTTTTTTATTTTATGGACAAATTTATCCTTGTTTAAATTATTTCAAGATAGCATATCTTTTCTAGAATGCGCACTTTCTTTATATTAATGATCATTGATTATTTATTTTATTTCTATAATTAAAAACATCTAGTGAAATCTTTAAAAACTTATTTCGAATATTTATTTTCAAATTTGAAAAGTATAGCAACAAAAATTTAAGCATCTTTATTGTAGATAAAAATAGAGAACAACAAAGCTTTTTTTTCACTGACTTTAACCAACTTAGTCAAATTTGTAACATTAATACTTCATTTCTTGCATCACAAATTTTATATTGTTAAGTTTCAAAGGAAAAAAAAAAGCACAAACTACATTCAAAATATATTATCATAATTCATATTGACACTAGAAATTCTATTAATTTTAAATAAACTTCTTACTAAAACAAAATACTACAAGCTAACATAGTTGATTGATGGGAATGATTTTCTAAATGATATATTTTATTTATTATTATTTTGTTCTTTGAAAATGAAATGTTTTAGGGGGGAGTTTTAGCTATAGAAATAAAACAAATAACTAGTCATTAATATGAAGAAATAAGATACAATTGATGGGCTATTTGTATACAATTTGGCATTTTTTTTAATTATTTACTTCCACAAATTTTTTTATTCCATAATTTTTTTTATCATTATCACATGTTTGGTTCATTTAAATAGACATGCTTTATGTGAATACTTATTTTGATTGAAATTAATCTAAATATTTAATATATGATATTATTTTATTATTGGTCTTGATTTTTAGAGACAATATTGAAAGATATTATTAAATTTCATAACAATATAATATATGACTATATTAAAATAAATAGTGAAATTTAGTTTTATATTTCTTATGTCAACTAAATATATTCAAATAAAAGAGAACCGAAATACATATTTACTGAAAGTTAAAATCATTGATACGCATCCAAAGAGATTCATGGGATATTTTTTTTATTGTTGTTCTTCCCAATTAGATGAAGATCTAACATATATAGTACTTAATAATGGCCCTTGTAATAGAAGATTGTACGATCACCGGGAACCAAAATGACATTTGAAAGAAATCTATATAGACTGTAAATATTATAGAGGACAAAAATGTCTATTAAATTTGAATATTTGAAGTTGTTGTGTTAAAATAAAATTTTATTGTCCTAATATCAACACTCGAAAGAGAAGGGTAATTTTACTATTTTAGAGATATAAATGGTTCTATTGGAAGGTTTGACTGTTTGCATGTACTTCTTTTATATTCCGTAAAAAAAAATAGTCTGGCTTTAATGACAATATTTTAAGCACAGAAAAAAAATGTATACACCATTTAAAAATGGGGGATGCTATTCTAAGAGCACAAATTGAAGTTTTGAGTGCTGAGAAAATTTTGTATCAATAAATACCTAATTTATCCTTTTTCTCTCTCATATTAACTAATTAAGAAATGGAGCTAATAAAAGAAGTGAGAGAGAATTCTACCTTTAACTGATTACCAAATTAAATAAGGTTCAGAATTCTACAGGCCACACAATATTATATTCTTAGATTTTTACTGATATTTGTGTAGAATTTTTTGTAACATCTTAGACATATTTGATCATATTATATGATTTAAAGGAAGTCTGTGGCAGAAATTTGTTAAGACACTAATAGCCTGAATTTTTTTTAACATATACAATATTGATATTTGATCAATATAGGATACTTTTCTGTTTGGAGATGATTATTATATGATTATTATATAATTAAGTCTACGGTAGAAATTTGTTTAGATATTGATAGTGTTGAAATTTTTTGTAACATATTCGACACGAATATGGATACGGATAATTATATGTATTTGTATTTTTTTTTTATCTATTTGCTTTAGAATTATATATGTTTAGATAGGAATATTTATTTTTGTCCATATCTTTTGATTAGAAATATGATTATGTTGGTGTTAACTTTTTGTTAATGAGAGATATATTTTGTAAATATAAAAAAATTATTTAGTTCATCATAATTACTAAATGTCCGAAGTATATATGGGTTTTATGTTACTTTATTTTCTAATAGAAAAATAATTTATTGAATAATATGTTAATTTTGTTATAATATTTAAATTATATATTTGAATTATATATGTGTGTTAATATCTAATTTGTATATGTATTTGTTTAATATTTAATTTGTATTTGTATCCATTTAATATTCGATTTGTATATATATGTACGTATCCGTTTGATATCCAATTTATATATGTATCTAAAAAATAAACACAAATACAAATATAGTTTTACTACTATCGGATATGTATCCGATCAGTTTTCAATCTTAGCAAAACAAAGATCAGCTGCAAATAGAGATGCGCCAATGATGAAAATGCTCGACCAGACAAACAACTTAGCATGGTACTTATATCATATTCTTTTGATCTACATTGAATTTTCTATGATGCCTTGATCCCCATTCAAACAGAAAAGTATCATATGTTTTTCACATCTCTCATATGATTTCACACAAATAAATCATATAATAATCATCTCCAAACAAAAATGTATCCGATATTAAATATCAGTATGTTAAAAAAATTCAGCGTTATTAGTGTCTCAACAAATTTCTGCCCCAAATTTACTTAAACTCATATAATAATCATTTTTGTACTTATTCAAAGTCAAGAGTACAGTGGAATCAATGAGGACATTACTCTTTGTTTGATAAATAATTTTTTTTTGTAATGTTACTTGTATAAGTTGCTCACTCTTTGAAGTTTGAACAAAACTGCAATGCTTTTTTTAGTAGTTGGTATAATTTTTTATGTGACGTCTTTGGTAATAACTTACAAAAGGAATTTTTCTCTCATTTCTTTTATCAGGTGTATGTCTTAATTACTTAATATGAAAGAGAAAGGGTAAAATAGTCATTTATGAAGAAAGTTTTCTCACAGACCTCAAAACTTTAATTTGTGCTCTTAAAATAGCACTCCTCTTTAAAAATATATATATACAGGAAACAAATTAATTAAACCGGGGCTTCTCTTATTGAGCGTAATTAATAATATATCTAGAAGTAAAAGTTTCTTAAAATAAAAATATGTCTGAAAATTGCCTTAAAACCCGTAATATATTAAAAGTAAAATTTTCTTAAAATAGAAGTTCATCTAGAGAACTTCCGAAATATTAAGATTGTCTAAAAACAAGAGAGATTAATAAAAGCACATCCGCTTATAGAAACATAAACTTTCCTTTATAAATGGTTCTCCCTCGTTTTCATTTTCTCTATTCTCAAATTTTTCATTTCTCATTTAATAATCTCCAAAAAATCATGGAAATGTACAAAATGCTAGCTTTGGCAATTATGGGTTCTGGCATGGCACAGACATTTGGCCCGGCGATGAATCCAACGGATGAAATTTTCAAGAAAAACAAGAAAGAGACGAAGGAACAGGGTGCGCCAAAGGTCCTGTCGAAGGAAGATAAAAAACCAACAGAGATGAATGCAGAAAGAGAGACGAAGATCGAGAAGAAAGGACGTCGACGCATTGCATTTGCACCAGTTTTCGATGGACTTTGTTGCTTTGAAACTTTGATTTTGTATTAGCTAAGCAAAGTCTGTTGATTTAATTAGAAATTGGTTCGAATAAATTATTGTTTTTTGTAATTTCTTTTTGTAACTTTGATCAGGGTCTGATGATTTGCTTGGATTATGGTGCAACATAATCTTATATGCAATTTAAAATAATTCTTAACAATTAATGGAATGCCTTTTTAAGTTTTGATTTTGCTCTTTTTTTGTACTGAAGCATAAAAATGTGTTTTTCCTATTTTATTATCATAAATAACATTATTCACATGTAAAGGTTTCCCATTAATATGTCTTGTTTACATAAAATTGTCCTTTCCATTTATTATTATAAATAAGATTAATTTAAAGAATACTGTGACTATCCAAAAACATATGTTGAATAAAAAGACATAAGAGAATTATCTTAGCTTTACATGCACAATTAACCTATGAGAAATACAATTTTTTTAGTTGTATATATGCTTGTATTAAATGAGATAGCCTTGAGAATACAATATTATGCACCCACCACCTATGTTAATGTGGCCGCATATATGGTATAGACGTACGGTCAATAATTTATAACACTATTTATATAATACTGGCCCCATTCAATTTAATTTGAATAAAGAAATTGAACTAAAAATTACTATTTATGTGGAAAAAAAAAATCAATTGAACTGATTTTTTTTTTCCCACGGAAACAGTGGAGCGGCCGAACAGGATCTTAATCATCAAGTGAGTCAGGTAAAAATGGGATAATTAGAAATTAAACTAACACAAATACATCTCTAATGCCTAGCTAGTTAGAACCCAACTAGCATACATGTTACTTAATTTCTCCTCAGAATTGCGACCTACAAGCAGCAAATTAACGCTTGCCTATAGAAAATGACAGAAGTAAAAAATCAAGAAAGAAATATGAAATGGATAAGTTTCATGTAATTTAATTTTTTGAAGAGAGCTAATAATAATAATATTTGTATGACCCAGCAGTGCATCAAATTATTTTCTAAATATCTCACTTCAGAATTTTATTTCACCACTTTTATAGCTCGCTTGTCTTATTATAAATTAACGTTCTAGGCATGCAGAAAATTCATACCAAAAATATTTATTTTTTGTCATGAGAATTAATTAAATGAGGAGATAAAATCGACTTTTTTTAGTAATAATATTATTAACATTTGGTACATGTGAATATGTGACCAACAACATTCTAAAGATGATTTGCAATTAATTAAATAATTACAGAAAATATATTTAGCATTCTATTAATAATTTAGTAAAAAACCCAAAAATATATATTAATAAACTGGTACTAGTTAAATCCAGATATATTCATATATATGAATATGACAAATGGGTGATGCACTACCGATCAAATCTTATTAGTCTATGATGTTTATACTCACCATTTGCATTGAGATTCGTGCAAATATATTTAAAACTTAATAAATTAACTGGCTTCTTTAATTATTCTAAATGTTTGTACGAATTTTGATACAGAACGGACAGTTTAGGTTCCAATCATGGATTTCAAATCTGCTGAAATTCAAAACGCATGAACAGTAATCCTGAAATCCCTGAAATTCACGATTCAGCCGTCCAAATTTTTCTATGCACGCATCTCAAAATAGCTGCTTTTTATGTGCACGCATCTCAAAACAATTCAATAGCTGGATCATGAATTTCAGGAATTCCAAGGTCACTGTTTATGGCCCAGAATTTCAGCAGATTCGGACTCCCAATCATGTCACCTGGCTAATTTTCTCAATATTATTTTGTTATTCTTCATTTATTTGACAGTGTTTTATTATTTTTAGCATTAATTTTTTTCTATGAACTTAGAATTAAAAAAAAAAAATTGTGTGACTAGTTATAGCGCGACTACCCTTTATGTGGTCATTCATATGACAAAAATGTTTTTTACTATTTTAATCAAGTCATACCACATGAAAAAAAAATATTTAGTCATGAGTCGTAATATGAAGTGATCAAATCACAACGTATTAATCAGATTACATTTTTTTCGTTAATAGTTAAGTATTATATTTGCATAGTCATAATTGAATTAATCCGCCTTTCAACACAGGATGTTGATTCAACACACACATAATTTAGTTTAGTATCATTAATGATTTTATAATGAAATCTGTCCCTATATAATGTAACGAGCTTATTTACATTATTTTGAGAATAGTATAACAAATCTTCGTGATTTCATTTAATTTTACGATTCGATTCAAAATATTATAATTTACAATATGTTTCACAATTTTCCCGCTTAGATTACATTGAAAACCTTATTAGTAACATGATAAGAAGTCCAAAGACGTCAGTAACACAAATCTTCGATGTACAACAATAAAAAAAAATGGGGCATTCCGAGAATCGAACTCGGGACCTCTCGCACCCAAAGCGAGAATCATACCACTAGACCAAATGCCCTTATTGTTTTTTAAAGATGTTTTTTTCTTCATAATCTATTTAATATTCATGACAATTATGCTCTCTAAGCATTTAAGATGAAATTATTTTAACGATCTTGACATTTTTCCCTAAGTCTCAATAAATTGGAAATTTCCATACCGCAGATTAATTTTACCATACAGTGAACCAAATTTATTAATTTGTATGCATTTAGTTTTTTTTTTTTAACAAAGAACTGTATATGTAAACACTTCAATAATTAGCTTTGATACTAAATTAGTTATTATTAAATATAATCGTAAAAATTCAGACATATGTAGTTATAATTGTCTCGACGTATCTATTGATTGTATGAAAGTCAAATATGTTGTCATTACGACATTTCCGTATCATTATTAGACACATCTTGAGAATTATAACTATATTGATATATATGAGGGTTCAAAATGCACAGCCATACCGTCATTTTTTACAATTATATATCAAAAACGATTAATTTGTTATTAAAAATAAGTAATTAAGTATTTAGAGGTACACTTTCTACTGCTGCTACTGTTTAGCGTACCTTTTCGTTTCCCTCCAAAAATTGGGTCCGGATCCCCTAATGTAATTCAATTTTTGGGTTTTGGATCGAGATCGTCTAATTAGAATCCGATGTTCCATGTCGCACAATTTATCTCGGAATGTGTGCTCCATCTCGAATCCAGCGCTCCATCTCGCGCGCTCATCTCGAATCGGACGGTCCCGATTTAAAACTCAAAAATTGGGTTACATTAATGGATCTGGATTAGTTCGAGTAAATATTTTAACAGGGAAATTTTGGCTTCATGCAGCGACAAACTATATGCAGTGCTGTTTTGATTCTACAACCAGTGTGCTGCATGAAGCCAAAAATACTCGGTTAAAATCTTTACTCGAAAATTCTTAGTTGCACCGCACGAGTGGAATTTGCATTCTCTGAGATATCTTAAACTTTGCGTGACTTTTTGGAATATCTCAATCGTTCAAATATGTTCTACACGAATCTCAAAGCTTAAATAATACTGCCCCTACATCCCCCCGAATAGGCACCGGACACGTCGGTCACGCAAAAATTGAGATATCTCAGAGGATACGCACCCTCACGAGTGCAGATAATAAAATAATGTTCTATTCTCTCTGCAAAGAACTTTGTGTTATTTGTGACTTTGTGTTACACTCTCGAAACCTTGTCCACATCTTTATAACACCGATGTGGAAACACTAAATCCGATTTCGATAGAAGCACTCCCTTCTCCAAGATGATGCCCAAAGGCCCCAGCCCCCAAACCAGAATTCATATCCTCTGCTTTATCGCACCGTTTGAATATAGATCCAGTCCGTCCGATCAGAATTCAGTTCTTTATTATTCGTGTATATTTAAATCGGACGGTATGGATCTAACCTCAAAATTTGTTATAACTCAGAGATTAGAATTCCCCAACGCCGATCGCCTTGTATTTTCTCCTGTAAGAAGATATTTTCCTCGTGGAACCCAAGAGATAAATCTTCTAGTTCGATTCCTCTTAGTTACTCCGTTTTTCTCTAAATCGCTCTTGCAGTACTTGATCGATCGATCGAAGCAGCATCGATGCTTTTCGTCTGAGATAACTCGAGGTCAGTGAGAACTGTTAGTATAGTTATTGCTTTCTTTTGTTTTTCATCTTTCAATCCGTTTCAAATCATTCGAAATGATGCGTTTTCGATGAAAGCGGGATGGAAAGTGCCATCATCGATGGTTTTGGGAGGGTTCTATGCAAAAATTTACAATTCAAGGTTTTTGAGAATTTTCAAGGCTTCTATGTAGTTGCTTATGAAAACAATCATATCATCTCTCCTTTATGATGCCTTTAGGACTAATTTTTATTGTGCTTGTTTTCTTTCATTTTATCTCATTGGAGAGGTCAACAAAACCCTTTCGTTTCATGAAACTCCCAGTGAAAGCTGAAATTGATTTGTATTTATCCCAAATAGCTCACTTCACTTAGTTCTGTCAAACATGATTGACTGTTTACTAAGCAGAAATTTTCTCAGCATATGGAATAATTCAAATTTCAGGTTAAATGCATATCAATGCTTAAGCTGGAGATCAAATGCATGTCTTGATCTTTATTAGTCCTTCATTTACTACCTTTATCATTGACAGCATAAATAGGAAAAAAATATAAGATCCTGAAAATGCATAATCATTGAAAAGAGAGCTGATTGATATGACAAAATAGCACATTGGATTACTCAAATAACAACAATAGTTTATAGCCCCTTTCAAATTAGCAATATACACAGAAATATTAGTTGAAGTTTTTTTTTTTAAAACTTTCCTCTCAGCCAGTTATCCTTGTTTAATTCATAGTTTTTATCTATTTGTTACCATTTGGCACAGCAAAAAATCTGTCAAAATTTCCTTTTATTCAGAGCTAATAATTTATACTTAACAGGTCTAAGGCAAAAACAAGCTCAGTAAAGCTACCTTTGAACATAATATTTGATAAAATGGAGGGTGAGAATGAAAATACACCGCCGACTAGAAGATTAGCATATGTCGAGTCTCAAGAGCCCGACGAGCTATCCCAAGCCAATGCATTAAATGCAATTGATAGATTCCTCTCAATTGAAGAAGAGGAAGAGAAAGAGAATAGGTACTTAGGCATATTATCACACATTAATTGCACTGATATGGTTCCAGAGACAAATACAGAGCTCAATTTAAGTGCAAAAGTGGTCAAGTATTTGTCAAACCGGCATGAGGACAAGTCTTTGATCCGTAAATTGGATGCTTTTGACTGGGTTGAGACGTGTCAGGAGGAGGGGGAGAATTGCAGCACTTATGATGTGGGCCCCGCTACTCAGATGGCAGCCGAAGTATTAGAGGAGTTGTTCCATGCGCCACCTCCAAATAAAATTGAAGAAACCAAGATGGGAAGTGTGAAGGAACACTGTGCGTTTACACACCCCAAGAGAAGACGAACTATTGCGAATAAAACTCTGCGGCGCTCTGTGTTGCATGGTCTGTACGGATGTGTGTCAGATAGGTTGCCTTTAATTATGGATACAGTCAAAAGAAAGAAGAGGTCGCATTTTGTCAGGCACTATGAGTCTAAACATGGAAATTTGAGTGTTTGTACAGGTTCTGATGGTGGTGTGGATTTCTCGAATGAGAGAAGAAATAGAAGAGATATGCATGATGATAGCACGAGTTTTTCCGATCAGAGAAGAATTAGAAGTCGTGCGCATGAAATTCGTGTTATTTTTAGCCAAAACTTAGACCCGAAGGTCGTGAGGCAACAGAAAAAGGTATAATTTATCCTTTTCTCATATCCTATTTCAGGTATCTAATTCTGGGTTCTTTTTTTTATAAAATCGGGTTTGTCTATTTATAAAAATCAACACCATTTCTCATATGCACTTTTGCCACAATTGTTTGGGTAAATTGGAGAAAGATAATCATCAGACAATATGACAAAAAATAGAAGTTGACAAAATTGCCTTTTATCCATCATACTAATCTAAAGATCATGTAACTGGCAAATATCACAAAAAGGTGGTGCAAATTGCAATTATGAGAACTGTTAGCAGTTTTTTGCAAATATCACAAACTGTTGATCTTTCTTTGCAAAAAAAAAAACCATGATTTTCTAGTATACATTTTCACAAATCTCTGAAAATTCATTGAACAATGTGTTATTCTTTGATTGTTATTTCTAATATTCCATCCTTTTTAGAATTAACTTAAAAATACATGTATCTCGTTGATGTACCAATACCAATATATTATATATATACCAACCAGTGCTAAATTCAAACCAGATCATATATAACTCCGACTGTCTGCTATCTAAGGTGGAGTAAATGTGTAAAGTCACAATCTGAAATTTCACCCTTAATACGTTTTTCTACTTTTGGTAAGATTTTGTGGCAGTTTGGCGCTTCAACTGTGTTATCAATGTCAGATGCAACCCACTTTGTAGTGGATCAGTTTGCAAGGACCAAGAACATGCTGGAGGCGATTGCTATGGGGCGACATGTGGTGAGACATGATTGGCTTGAGAACTGTGCCGAGGCTGGCCGTCTTGTCAGTGAAGAGAAATTTGTATTAAGAGATCTGAAGAAGGAGAGAGAGATTGGGTTTAGCATGCCTGATTCAATACACCGTGCTCAGATATTTCCTTTGTTAGAGGTACGTGTTTGTTAGTTGTTTATTATAGGATAAAAAAAAGAGAGTTAGGTTATGGTACTATGCATAGTGCAGATTGGTCCGTACTATGGATCAATATCTACGCTTTCCAAAAAGTCGATCTAATTGTTCAACATGATCTCCATATGAAAATTACTTGTAGATCAAATTTTACATTTTTTAGAGTTTTTTTACCATTTTTTTAGATAGGTAGAAAATCACTTGATCTAAAAATTCTAGACCATTCAAAAGTAATGATCTTCTACCTATCTAAAAAAATAGTAAACAAATATTGATATGTAGAACGAACCAGGGGCGGACCCAGGATTTTTGTCAGGGGGGGGCAAAAAAATATCGAATCGGGTTTAAATAGCTAATCGGGTTCAAATCCATTAACTAATTAAGTACTTAATAAAAAATAATGGTTTAATTTATACTTTTCAATTATCTGACTTGTAATTTCTGATATTTTAATCTATAATTCTAATTATTAATCATAATTGAAGAAATTTATTTTAATTTTAATCCTAAATTTAACCCGAACTACAAATTAAACGTCCAGCGGGGGGCAAAAAATTTTCCAGGGGGGGGCAGACTCGATCGAAACGTTCCAACTTCCACTAAAACGCAAAATCCAGGAGGGGGCAGCTGCCCCCCCCTGGACCCAAGTGGGTCCGCCACTGGAACGGACCAATCTGCGTTATGCATAGTACCATAGCCTCACTCAAAAGAAAATATACATGTTTCATGCATTATTCGCAGAAATGTATCTAGTCCATTTGAAATTAAAAATATATTCCCCCTTGTTCTTTTTACTTGTTATGAAATATTATTAGTTAGGACTTGGGAGAGTTATTATTGATGAAATAACCTTAATTTAAGTCAGATTGATCATTTATGTTGGGTTTCTCAATTACTAAAATTCATGCTGCTCTTGTGCATTTAATCAGGGCTGGAGGGTTTCAATTACACCAAAAGTTCGGCCCAATAAAGAGCTTCTAAAATGCTTAGTTAAGGCTTCTCGTGGCCAGGTATATTTTATCATTTTAATGCTTTATTATCGGTAGTTGAGCATGTGCTAATATTATGTTAGATGCACTTGACTTTGACTTGGGAATAAGCAGCACATGTACTTAACATATTTCTTTCCTAATTTGAACAGTTGGTGGAGCGGTTGAGTAGGTACACAATGGAGGATGAAGATAATTTACAGGGCAACTTCTTCATAATTTCATGCAAGGAAGACTACCAAATTTGTTCACCGCTCCTTAAAATAGGTACCCTGCATAATATTGTGAAAATACATTATCTAAACCAAAGGAGTACTTACCTTGGTTTAGTTCAGTAATTGAAACCTAAAAGAACCATGAAACAAATTATGATATCTGGCATAGGCCCACATAAAATATTTTGCAATTGTATAACTTGTATTTAAAGAAAACAAACTTATTGCAGGGATTAAAGCTTATGACTCAGAGCTGTTGCTAAATGGTATAGTTACTCAAAAACTGGATTTTGAGAGGTAAACTTAAATTCTCTTTGCTTTTATGAGAGGAGTTTGAAATTGGAAACGGAAAATACAATTTATTTCAAAAATATCTTTGAATTATTGGCATGCGGACTTGATTCAGATCTGAAGGAAAACTGAAGTTCTTAATTTTCTTGTGATGAAATAGGAAGAAAACAATTCCTGATTTGATGGAAGTAAAAAAAAAAAATTATGGCCATCTGACAGCTTCTGTCAGATTTTTCAAAAAAAAAAAAAAATTATGAGAGAGACTGCAAGAAAAAAGAATCTGTTATGATTGAACCTTGACAGTTACATCTAAACACTGAGTTGCTTCAATTTAATCTGTAGTTCTTTTCTATGATTGTAGGCATCGCCTTTTTGCTCGAAAGCGCTGATTTATAACTCTTGAACTTACTTTAGGAGAAGCAATGTCCCCCGCTCCCCCCCCCCCCCCCCCCCCACAGCCCCACACGTCATGTTTTGTCTCTTTCTTTTTTATGATAGATAATCATGTTTTGTAATTAAGAACCAAGATGTGATTATCTCTTATACAAGTATAGAAGAGCTTATTTTTTGTTACTGGGTAGTATAGAATCCATTTGTAGAAAACTGTACAATTATAGCGTTTGTGTGCCCTTTCTGCTCTCTTTTTACCTCATGATTCATCCAAAAATGGAGCTTCTCTTTACTGTTTGAGTAGATTTTGAGAGTTTTTGAGTTTCGCACTGCTCGTATTAGAGCAAAGGTTTAATGTGGTTTGCTCAATTGCTTTATCCATCTGTGGTTTGCTCGATAAAGTGTTTATATCGGTTCAAAGTTCAAACAAATGTATATTCAGATGAGTATGTATTTTACCATAAATTGGAAAACATATAGTGGATGAATTGGAGAGAAAAGTGTTCATTTTCAAATTTAAATGAGCTTGCATTTCAACCGAAACAAGTACTTACTCTAGATGTGCATTTTAGGTGGATCTGATCTTAGTAATGAGTTTAGAAGTTTTTATGGGTCTACAGTTGCTCATTTCAATTTAAATGATGTGCATATATTAAAATTAATTGTGCATTTCAATTTAAATGAGTGTCTCTTATATTAGTGCATTCAAAATTATGTATTTTATCTTCTAAATTTCAAAAATTTATAGATTTATCTAATTTATTGTTTTTCTATTAAAACTCATTATTAATTTATAAACTCTTTAGTAAAAAAATTTAAAAAATATGTAGCATCTGTAAGAGAAATATCTAGTATTCTGATTGGCTGGTTTATGTAGATAAATAGTTCAATTTGAAGAAAAAATATATAATTTCAAAGTTATCGAAGTACTTGCATGAAATTCCCCATTAAAAAAAAAGACTCAGGACAAAAGAAGACTTGACCAAGTTCAAAAGAAGATAAGATTCAGATAAAGATAAAATTTTAAAGTTACGCGCTATTATTATGGCTTGTATTTTACGATAAGGGAATGAAAAAGAAACCACTGGGAGATGTGGGGATAGTTGTTGAGAAATTGCCTGTTAGACTCATCGCTTTTGAAAAGTTTTATTTTGAAATTTACGAGAGAAGTTGTGAGAGAGAATCGAATTTTCAATTTTTGAGTAACCAATTATTTTAAAACTTTTTTTCTAACTGAGTTACCTCTCCTTTCTCGATAAATTGAAAATTCTCTATAATTTACTCAGAAATTGCTGCTCAATAAATTCACACGCTGCCTTAAAATGATAATTGATATATCCGAGATGAAACTAACATGAAAGCTATCGAAAATTTGAAATAAAAAAATATTTATTTGATGTGATCATTAGTAATTCTATGGATATACAAGTAATTTCTATGAATGGCCTTTGATTGGATTAACTTTGATTCATAAGCAATCTATGTGCAACATTAGAACTATAGTAGTTTTTGTTAAATATAAGTGAAACATGGCAAGATAATGCATAATCAAACTATTCTGTTTTTAAAATCACATGTCAAGTGAGAACAATATGGGTTCGAAACTCAGATGGAGAAAATCCTTTGTTGTAATAACAAAAATATTAAATAGTTGGATAACTTGACTTCCAACATTTATTCAAAAAAAAAAAAATCACATGTTAGGTTATTTAGCTTACTAGTAGAAAAATTGTGAGAAATTTTTTTTTTTCAGTTGTAATTTTATGTTGAGTATTCTGATGTAAGTTTACCTCATGCCCATGATGAAACCCAAATATTTCTTCATGTTGTTAAAATATATGTGAAGCGAAATGTTCCACATTTTTTTTTCATTATAGATATTCATGTATGTCAACCCAAAATTCCCAACAATATATAATTCTAGTTTGATCAAGGAACCACGAAAATAAATAAATCAAAAGATTCATAATATCTTTTATGATATACGTCAATGTACAAAATGAGGTAGAGATACTGACAAAGCTATTTCGGCTTCAAGCAGTGCATCAATCATATATTTTTTCGTCTTGTTTCTATTGATCGTGGGTTGCATGAAATCAAATTGCTCTGTCAATAGTAATGTCGAGAACGTAATTTTGAAATTTAAGAAATGGTATAATAATTCAATAAAGAAAATCTCTAACTACAAAATATGATAAAAGAAAAAGTTATATAGACAGTCTTGACAACTGTGCTGGCCCAACGTGCTCATCATTCAAAAAGGAAAAAAAAAAAAAGCGAGCTCAAATCTGACAAGGCTCTTTATTATACGCGCTTATAACCGTTTTTTGTTTTATTAATAGGAAAAACAAAAACAAAATATTGATAATGGAGTAAGATTTCATGAAATTTTAAAATGTAGAAGGGCTGATTTTTTTTATTAATAGGAAAGAAAAAAAAATATCAATAATAAGGTACGTTTTCGTGAAATTTCGTGAAATTTCGGAAAATAAGAAGAACAATATGGTTTATAACGTCCTGTTAATATAATCGCTAATCGTTAAAAAAAAAATGTAGCTGGACGTTATGAATCATGATGTCCATTTAATCTACTCGCTAATGATTGTTAAAAAAAATGTAGCTGGACGTTATTGTTTATAACGTCTAGCTACAATGTTTTTTTAACGATTAGCAATCAGATTAACTGAACGTTATAAACCATAACGTTCTTTTTATTTTCCAAAATTTCACGAAAACGTACCTCATTATTGATATTTTTTTTTTTCTTTCCTATTAATAAAAAAAATCAACGCTTCTAAATATATATATATAATCTCTTTTCAGTTTACACCCAGAAAATTTACAAATACCTACTACTATGACGTGCAGAGGCGAAACCAGACCTTCAAACTATATGGGTCAAACTTGAATGGGGTCAAACATATAAAAATTTTATGCTGCAAATGAGGTCAATTTGATAGTTTTATAGTATTTTCTACTAAATTATATAGAAATTTACTAATAAATATAAAAAAAATAAAAATTAATGGAGGTTGGAGGTCAATTGACTCTATTTAAATTTGACTCGTCTCTGATGACGTGGCTCAATTTCATTGGATTGCTCCCTCTCATAGTCTCATAAGCTGCTTTTGCTCTCGTGTACTGCTGAGTGCTGAGTGCTGACAGCTCAAAATAGTAACCCCATTCTATACTTTAGAATTTAGATATGATAACGAAATTAATTACACATTTTTGTGCAAACATCTAAGATACTAGAGCGAAATAATAGCAATAATTAATTCTTATGATGAGATGTCAGATGATGATATGATAATGAAAAGGGGGATTTTTTATATGGGTATAGATTATAGAATCAAATTTGATTTGCGTTAAAATTCTTGCTGAAAATTAAAATTTATAAACATATTTTGACGCAGATGGAACGGTTCAAATCACAGCAAATAAACATTTCTCAAGTAACACCCATTGCCTATAATTAACATCAAATGCCAAAGATCTTCAAACAAGGAGGAAAAAATATATACATAAATGTAATGAAAAGAATCATCTATGTCTCGGATATATAACGTCGAATTGATTTTCGACAGTATAAAAAAAGTATATTTGATAGAATCGTAACCATAGAATACGATTCTAATTAATCAGAATGTATATATTTGTCTTATACACTACGGGATGGTGTGGAGATATATTTTACATCTCAGAGGAGCTAAAATTGAAGATACCATTGCTTCTAGTCAGTGCTGTAAAATGCGGTTCATGCGGCCGCATATGCATATACAGTCTGATTCTGCATAAAAATTCTCATGCAGTCTCAAATATGCGGTTTCGCATATGCGGTCGCATATTGGTCTGCATATATGCGAATTTATTGTTTGAATGATTTTAATGGAAATATATTGCATGTTTTGAGTGAAAATAAATTAATATATAGTTTAAAATCCGCATATATAAGTCCGCATAAAATTCTGCATATGCGGTATGTAGTGGCCTCCCGCATGCATGAACAAAACCGCATTTTACAACATTGCTTCTAGTACAAAAGCTTTTATTAGTTGTAAAATAAAATATGTAGTTTCCTCTGACTTGAAACAAGTATTTTATTAGTTCTACATCCATCTCTTGAAAATCACTCGTTTACAATTTTTTACATTGACAGACTAATAGTAATAGCACCTGAGCCCAATTGTATAATGTTTATTTTAAATTAATTTAACAACCAATTAATCAGGACTCACAAAGCAATTCATTGATCAAATGTGAAGGGGCATCTGCGTAATTTCATGTATTCTAAATTCAAATTTCATGTTCTGTAGTGGGGTCACCTCTATCTCTATATATGTTCATCATGTGTGGGTCAATGGCACCAAATTTCTCTTAAACTAAAACTTTCAACAGCAAAAAAAAGAAATATCAGAGAGAGATAGGGAGAGAGATGGGAGGGTGTTTTTCAGACTTGAGAGGAGGAATGGTTGCGGTTGGCGGATCGGCGAAACCGCAACAAGACGAGTTGAATGATGCGGTTGCCGGTTTCTTTCAAGCACGAGGTCTTCAAGACCTATACATGCCTCTTCAGGTACAGTATTTTTTTTTCTTATGAAATTTAGAAAATTTAAATGCATTTAGTTTTAATTGAATAAATCTGTAAACGTGTCCTCATTTTTCATCTTTTATGGATAGGTTTTGTATTTTTGCTGGTATAATACACTGATATGATACCAGCAATTAATACATGTTGCCTACCGCATTTATAAACTTATTAATTGTGATAGTGTTAGTCGAGACTTGTTTATTTTGAGAAACAAGTATTAAAAATATAAAAAAGTATTCAACATGTTTTAGAAAAATATTAGCCTTCTAATTGATCGGTTCCGAAGACAAATAAGCCATGTTGCATGAATACAAGTACAAATATCATATCGAATACGATACGAAATACGACAATACAACAATTTTAACATGATACGGATATTGATACGACAATACGATATGTATCAGATACGAATACGAGACCATATATGAAGTATCAGGTAACATAACAAATAAGCTATTTTTTAATTTCTAGTGCTTACACAAACATATACCAAATTGTACCGAAATATCAATGTGTAAGCATCACAATACAATAGTCACTTTTTCAACTGTAAACTTTATATGATTGGATCGTATATTCGTCTAATTATCAATTAATTACTCGTTCTTAACATTTTAACTAGATATTATTAATATTTGACGAAATAAAAATTTAAAATGGAGATATCTAGATATCTAGAAGTATATAGTGGGTAGATAAAACTTAGGTGAACTTATTGACAAATATTATAGTTACTCTTTGATCTTCTTGCTTTTTCAAATACATTGCACACGAAATTGAAAATGAATAAATAAATCTTTATTTCGGTTCAGTAAAGTGTTCATTTCAACTAAAAGGCGAGTCTTTTTTTAGGAGATAGAATATTAAGTCTGAAAATTCAAAATATATGTTTTTAATAGTTAATTTGAACTAAAATAGATGAATGCATGATTATTTCAATTCAAACATATGCCCATTCAAATTGAAATGTACGTAGTCTAATTAATAGATAAAGTTAATTTGACGAATAATTTGGTTTGCGAAGACTTTTCAATAAGACAATTTCTAATGCATTTCACCAAATTGTATAATCAACACATTTATTTGAATTTTGAAACAACCAAAAATGGCGGCTACGTCAGTACCCTTTTTCCTGATAAAAAAGTAAATTTTAAGGAACCAAACAGGAAACTTTAGTGTACGTACCTAAAAATTTTGAATGAAACAATCAACGGTCAAATGGAAACGGACATAGCTTTAACAAATCAGGGGCAGGCGGGCAGCTTCTATATAACTACTCTCTAAAACTCAATTAATGGCATAATTTACTCAACCTTATATCCTAATTAATCTCCTCTCTACATATTGCATCTCAATTACTTGAAAAATAAATTGCCCCCACAAAGCTAGAGAGAGAGAGAGAGAGAGATGGGTGGGTGTTTTCCAGGAATAAGATTTGGTTCAAATGGCTTTGGACTGGACACCGTCCAAAGCCTCTAAAAATTGTACGATTAAAGTCCGAACAGTCAATCCGAACCATTCAGCGTGATTTTCATATTAAAATGTGCTCAGAGACCAAATTTTATATTTTTTGGAAATTTATTACTATTCGATCCGAACCATACAACATCACTGTTTCTGAACGGTCCAAAAACAGTTATTTTGTACGTATCTAAAAAATAGTAAAAAAAATTCAAAAAAATATAAAATTTGGTCTCCGAGTACATTTTAATATGGAAATCATGTTGAACCGTTCGGATCGATTGTTCGAACTTTAAATCGTACGATTTTTAGATACTTTAGATGATGTCCGGTCTAAAGCCATTTGGATCAAACCTTAACCCTTTTTCATACTTAGGAGGAGGAATGGCAGCTGTGTCTGGATCGATAAATACACAACGAAACGAGTTTAACGACGCGGTCGCCAATTTCTTTCAAATGCAAGGTCTTTGAACTTTGAGCCTATACATGCCCAACGGTTTGTAAGTTGACGATCGACTTTGCTATTAAAAATTGCCCAAGGCTCTGTCAAGTCATGGACTCATGTGACTGCTTAGAAGTTTGAACTTTGAAAGCTGACTCCACGTGGGTGTCACTATACTTTGATTCCCCTATTATATAAGGGCCTGTTCGGCGGGCCACTGGGAATGGGAATGGGAATGGGTACGGGAATTGAACTGCGAGTTACTGTTCACGCGGGAAAAAAAAAATTCAGTTGAACTGAATTTTTCTTTTCCCGCGTGAACAGTAACTCACGGGAAGTCGGCCGAACAGGCCCTAAAGGTTCCATTTACGCTGATTCCAGTCGTGGGACTAAGAATTCCTATCCTATGCATTAACTCAAAAGGATGAACCGCTCCATTAACTTCATTTAAAATCAGACAGTTAAGATTCATTAATTCAAAAAAATTTCTTTTGAGTTAATGCAGAAAATACGCGTTTGTGAGGGTAAATTGTGCTCCCGTCCGAAGCAATATTTTTATTTCCTTTTTTTTTCTTTGTTTGCATTACTAAAAAAAATATTATTTTGATTATAATACTTATATTTTATTATATAAGTAGATTATTTAAGTGGATTATTCATATAACTTAATTATCCGATAATAATTTATTTCGTATTTGTATTATCTGTTCTATATCTGTTTAAGACAGATTTGATTTTAAATTTTAATATTCTTTTACTATTCATATTCATATTCGTATCCGCTCATTGATGGATACAGATTTAATATCAGTATTATACGCTTCGATTACGCTCTACTGCCAAAGCCTTCTAAGAAAGAGAATATATTTCAAAATAATAATGATGATGAGAAGGAGGAGAGAGAAATTATTGATCAACTGTCTATCTGCCTCCCTTTAAAAATTCAAGCAATCCAAACTGTTAGTTAGTTTACAGGTGGAGCAGGTAACATGCCAAGTCATTTTTTTTTCTCTGTTCTTTGGTTTAAGTTAATTAAGCACACCAAACATACCGTCATACTTCATATAAGTTGGTCAAATTATTTATTAAATTTTCCTCCCTAATGACTTGATATAATTCCAAAAAAATGTCTATGAATTTTTCTATTTCTTAGATTTTTTTTTTAGCTTGATTTAAGAAAAAATCAAGATAGTCAGTGTCAAAGAATCCCAAGTCCCAACCCTATTTATTTAGAATAATTATTTTCATCCCCACACTTCCATCCCCCCATTATCCCCACACCCTCCCCACATTAATTAACTACCTTAATTAACATCCTTCTCACATTCCATTTCCATCTCCGCACTTTCTCCATATTAATTAACTACCATAATTAGCATCCTTCTCCACATTAATTATCTATCTTAATTAAATTTGATCTCTTTCCTTAATTTGAATAAATATTATATTTTTTCTTTTGTCATTTCATCAGATAAATACTAACTTTCATAATATTAAATACTAACGTTCCTAAAGTTAAAGAATAATTATTTTCATCCCCGCGCTACAGTACCCGCACTGTACATTAAATGCATGATGTGTTATGCTCTCCACTAATTACTTGGTCTCCCCTTTTCAGTCCCCACACTCGTCCAGTGTTACCCTTTATAAATATGAATAATTATATAGAACCCTCCATTCCCATCCCCCTTCATCCCCGCATCCTCCAAAAATGGAAAGTTGCTACCTAATATAATTTTTTTTTGTCTTTTAGTGGGTATATGGGGGAACAACATTTTTCGCTGTTAGACGCCAATGGTTAATACTACAATGAACAAAGTTAAATACTAGATTGATGAACGGTAAATACACTAAAAACTGAAGTTAAATACTGCAGGAAATTAAATATCTGAAGTTAAATACTGACATTCATAAAGTTAAATACTAATGTGTATAAAATTAAATACTAAGATATATATGCTAAATAGAATCCATGCAACTTATTTATAATTTTAGAGATTAATACTTTTGACTTTAAAAATAAATACTAACGTTCATAATGTTAAATACTAACATTCCTAAAGTTAAATACTGATGTGCGGGACACGGGGACGATACCAAATTAGTTTGTCATTTTTGCGGGGACAGATTGTGTCGCTGTTGGACGCGGACGGTTAAATACTCCAATGAATAGAGTTAAATACTTGTTCGATGCACTATTAATACACTAAAGATTGAAGTTAAATACTGGAGAAAATTTAAACCATCAAATGTCGGAATCTAATTTTTTTGTCTTTTAGTGCGGGGATGCGGAGACAGATATGTTAAATTTTTGTGGGGACAGATATTATTTTGCTGTTGGACAGACAGTTAATACTCCAATGAATAGAGTTAAATACTTGTTCGATGCACTGTAAATACATTACATATAGATGTTAAATACTATGCGGAACCATATTTTTTGTCTTTTAGTGCGAACTTTTTTGTCTTTTAGTGTGGGGATATAGGGGGGATGGGAATGCGGGGACAGTTATCTGGATCCATTTATTTAATAACATGCAAGAGCAACACATAAAACATTTTAACCGGGACCTTTTTTTTAATAAAAAATAAATTCAGAATTAAGTCCCTAAATATATAATAAATAAATTTTGAGGAAATGCTCGGGGTTTTATATTCCAAAATTTATTGTACTAGAGATCCAATTTCGAATTTAATTTCTCTATAGTAAGAAATTTATTATTTGTAGTAATTAGATAATTAATGTATCCTCTTTTATAGTAAAAATTAAAGTCCTTCGTATATTTACCTTAAAATAAAAGAAAACGCGTGACAATATTTTATTGGTAAGCATTAAATGCTATCTTTAAATTACTAATATTTCCCATTTTTTTTCCATATTTTTTCCTAAATTTCTGCAATTGACTCGTGATTCCCAAATTCCCATGTTCTCCACTTCCATATAATCAATTAATTACTAAATTTAAGCTCTTTAAATTAAACCCCACAGAAACGAATAATTAAATAAACGCGTTTTTCCCTTTCACCCGCACTTCTTTTCAATTTTGCCTTCGGAGTAGGTCCGATGCCATTTGGACTTTGATAGGTTTTAGGACCGTCTGATTCTCTTTGATCTATGTCAAAAGCTTTAGTAATCGTGAACGCTCGCATCAATAATCGTACGCGAGAATCTTAAAGCAAATAGGTCCTTCCTAATTTTATAAATATAAATATAATCCCACCTGACGTCTGACGACGACTGAACAACAGCGACATAAAAGAGTAGAGAGAGAGAGAGATAAGGTGACTTTAGGATGGGAGGATGTTGCTCGGACTCGAGGGGAGGGATGGAAGGGGTCGGAGGTGGGGCCCAGGGGGCCTTCGCCGGACATCCGGCGACGGCGACGGCGACGGCGGGTCTCACTTCTCAGACCGAAGCCAACGCCGCCGTAGACCATTTCTTCAACTCGCGCGGTTTGCGAGGCCTCTATATCCCTCTTGAGGTACAAAAATTGAAATTCAAATTGCACCTGTAATAGCAATTTAGAAAGAATTTCATGCGACGTGTAGACTGTAGTTTGCTTTTTTGAAGGTATTTATGCGAAGCTTAAATTTTGGTTTCAAATTATGCGATTGCTTTTAGTTTAACTGACAGAATTTTGGGTAAAGATTTTAACAGTGTAGTTTTTTGCCTTCATGCAGCGCTGTTTTGTTTCTTTAGTCCGTGCGCTGTATGAAGCCAAAACTGCTCTGTTAAAATTTTGGGATTTACCAGGATTTACCTTGTTAATTGTGTTCACAAGCAACACTTTTGTTGTAACAGTTGTCTCTGTCTGCTTCTAAGCTACAAGACATGGATGTATTTTCTAAGGTACATTTCCTAATTACTTCATTTTTTTTTTCTTTATTTTCTGAGTTCAAATTTCCATGGCTTTTAATATTTTGAAGTGTATATTTTTTTTGGTTGATTGTATGTAGAGTGACCCAATGGCAGTATTATATGTTAAAAAACAAGATGGTAAACTAGAAGAAGTAGGTCGTACTGAGGTTGTACAGAATTCTCTAAATCCCGCTTGGATAACAAAAATTTGCATAAATTTCCAGTTCGAGATGGTGCAAAATTTAGTGTAAGTTCTCCTTGAATTCACGTTTTGTATGTCATTTTTCTCTCTTTTTGCCAGTATATATGCTGTATCTTTTTAGCTATTTACTATTTTTTGGTTTTTATGCAAATTGTATTAGACTTTACAGACTATCAGTAAGTAAAGAACAAAAACAAAAATCTAGTTGTTCCTTTCATGTTTGACTTATTCAAATTTCTTCTTAACAAGTGCATCAGGCCAGGATCTTAATATAATAATTGTCAACATGTGTAGAGATGCATGATTTGTAATTGCTCCATAAATGTGATGTTGTATTGCTTGAAATGCAATTCTGGCTTAATTAGTTTGCTTAAGTTATATTGCTGTAATATCTTCTATGTGATACTTACTTGATTTATCTTCTCTTATGATATCAGTTTTCGCATCTTTGATATAGATACAAAATTTCACAGCACACCCGTTAAGGTATACTATTGTTTCTTTCGTCATCTGAAATGGGGCACTGTTTCCGGATCTATGCTAATTATTTGTCTTTTTTAGTCTCTGCAATTGAACGATCAAGATTATCTAGGCGAAGCTTCTTGTGTACTCTCTGAGGTTCGCCCCCCCCCTGCCCCCCTCTCTCTCTCTCTAAAAAAATGCACTATTATATAGACACGCACCTGAGAATGTGAACAATATCTCAGTTCTTGTCAGATTTAAAAAAAGTGACTTTTATATATTGTGTGGTGGATTGGCAGTATGTAGATAAATTAGGGTTTATCGATGCTCCAAATTTGACTTTTGGTTAATATTCAAAACTTCCTCACAAAGGCATGCATGTTTATTTTTCCCAAATTGGGCACCGTATACATTCCAATTAAATAGTACAACTTTCTATTTTCCAGATACATAGCATAGTTTATTCCTAGAAACATAAACTAGCACGCCTCTTGGTTTTATTTCCTATATTATCTGATTTTGTTATTACTATCTTACCGCTTTGTCTCTGTGGCAGATTGTGACTAAGCAAGACCGCAGCGTGACTCTTAAACTTCAAAAACGTCCTGGCATGGCCCACTTTGGGTCACTCATGGTTCATGCCGAAGAGACGGTTGCCTCAAAACAAGCCGTCGAGTTGATCTTGCGCTGCACCCGTTTGGAAAACAAAGATACCTTCTCGAAAAGTGTATGCTTCGAACTTTGTATTTCCTCCTTTTTTTTAACTGGTTTTGACACCTCTGTATTATTTCAAGTGACAGAACAATTTTTGGAAATTTCAGGGGGTTAACCGGTATATCCTATCAAGTAGTGACTAGCTTTGGCAAATAAAGAGAAAAGTTGTTCACCTTACAGCATTCTTAATTAAATCATCTTTATTGATGGAATTGAATCTATCACAGAAATACAAAATTATATATCTATTTGATTTAATATGTTGTTTCAATAGAGGCCTAATATCAGAACTACTTTTACAGCTGAAATGTGTATATCATGCCTTGGTAATAATATTATAATACAGCTTAGGCCCACAAATGACTTTTTCTTTTTAAAATCTTCAAATTCCTGATGAGCTTTGAATGCACAGGATCCTTTTATTCGAATTTCTCGAACAATAGAAGGTGGTGCATCGGTTCCTATTTGTAAAACAGAGGTAATAAACAACAATTTAAACCCTGTTTGGCGACCCGTTACTCTTACAACCCAACAGTTTTATAGCAAGGTAAAGTCTCATTCCTTTTTAATTACTTTCTAAGCAGAATAAAACTAACCTTGTGCTTTTTGCAAATATTTTTTATATTAAGACTTTTTTCCCCTTTGCTTTTGGTTTAATTTACTCGGGTTTTGGTTTACAGGAGAATCCACTGGTGATTGAATGTTTTGATTTTGAATCAAGTGGCAAACATGTCCTTCTTGGGTAAGTTATTTAATCATAATTATTGTTACTACTGTATAATAAATAATGTAATTTTCAAAAGTGAAACTAAACTACAAAATAATTTACTATTTAAACAGGAGAATAGATGTAAGTATTGCTGAACTACAAAGACTTAACAGAGAAAGAACTGGTACAAACTTCTATGTCAATCACCATGGACAAAGAAAGGTAACATCTTAAATATCTAAATAGTACCCTTAAATTTTTTCTAAATTTCTTTGAACATTTGGGTGAGTAGTAGTATATTGACTATTGAGTTGATTTTTATTTTGTTTCACGTCAGGTGTTGAAAGGACAGTTATTTGTTGACAAATTTGACGAGAAAACACAATATAGTTTCTTGGATTACATCTCAGGCGGATTCGAGCTTAATTTCATGGTTGCCATTGATTTTACTGGTTAGCACTTGATCTTATCAATCAGGTATCTCCAGTCATATTTGCACTGGAGATGTTACTCCGTTGAAAATAACGATCACTTTGTATCTTTTTCTATGTTACAGCATCAAATGGTGATCCAAGATTGCCTCAGTCTCTGCATTATATCGATTCACCTGGCAGACTCAATTCTTATCAACAGGTATTATGTTGTAAATTTATTTGCAAAAGTTATGGGTTGAGTGAGTATTAATATAGTCATAATTGTTCATTGACGGTTATTTTGGGGAAACTAAATTATGCTATATTTTGCTTGTAAAACTGGTTTATTTTAATGTGGTGACAAGCCGACAACTAATTACTATATTGACATCTACAATACAGAATTGAATACATTTTTCTTTCTTTTGCTCTGATAATCTTACGTTTTACTAGTTACAATTATTTTTCTTTTCTTAATAGGCAATCATAGGAGTAGGAGAGGTATTACAGTTCTATGACACTGACAAGCGATTTCCCGCTTGGGGTTTCGGTGGAAGAACACGTGAAGGAGTTTCACATTGTTTTAATCTCAATTTACTACCCATGGAAGCTGAGGTAACTTCTTGTAATTTGTCACTCTCATGCTAGCCAAGTAGTTACTTAGGAGCCAATTTTATCTTTTTTATTTAAGGTTAGTGGCCTTAATGCCTACTAACGATTGAATTAACAACCGAAAAAATATTTACAACACTTAAATGAAAAGCTTTATTCCAGAAAATAAGCCTCAATGCTTCTCTATTCTAGTCTTGACCCTCTCTATTTTTACTCTACGCTAGATAAGAATCTCTTTAATCCTCCCAAAATCTGAAAAATATTACCCTATTCTTTTTTTCTTAGTAGTTTCTTACAGATCTACTATATTTATTCCCTCTATTCTACTCTATTCTACAGATTTCAGTTAATGTGGTGAAACAGACAATTTTATCTAATTTTACTTGAATCCGTTAATGTCTTCTACAGAGTATAGAATGGAACTTTTGTACACTTCTACAGATGTTTAATCTTGGTTTTTTTACCTTTTTCTCTTTATTTATTACTTTTTTTTTTAAATAACAGGTAGTTGGACTAGAGGGAATAATGGGTGCTTATTCCACAGCTCTGCATAGTGTTTCCCTTGCGGGCCCGACTTTATTTGGGCCGGTGATAAACAGAGCTGCAGAGATTGCAGCACATTCTCTCTCATATAGCCAAAACAAATATTTTGTTTTGCTCATCATAACAGTATGTTGCAACATTCTCACCTTTGTAGTGATGTCTTTAGTAATTAGTAAACTACAATTTGACCTGAACATCTTATTTAGAGGAAGGTTCTAGTGACACTATATTTACTTGCCACAATTTTGTTTATGCATTAGTTTTTTTAAATCCTAATTTGAAACAATGAATCGAAACCATTGCACTGGTTCTTCATGAGCGATGCGTCCATGTAAAATTTCATAATTTTTTTGGGTTAGTTCCCGCTAAGATCAAGAATCCAAAAGACGAATGCACTTTATTTATTTATCTATTGTAGTTCACATGACCCATTCATTTTATGGATTGTTGATCTTGTGCGAAACAAGCTCAAAGAAGAGAAATAAAATGTGATCATGTGTGGATGCATCTCTTGTGAAAAAGAACAGATCTACTGTTTGAATTAATTGTTTTGATCCTGGACTTGAAAATAAAAGAGAGATTGTGCCAATCAGTAAAGATATTATCAGAACCTTCCTCATTTATTTATGCCCTGCACAATTGAAAAGAAAATAACAGGCATAGATAGCCACAAGAAAGTATCTTGTTTTTGATAATTGCCGAAACAAATAGTATAATATTTACTTTTAGGGTTATATATAATTATTTGCTTTGTGTGTGTATCAGGATGGTGTTATCAATGATCCAAATGAAACAAAAGATGCAATTGTACGAGCTTCTGATCTGCCCTTATCAATTCTTATAGTGGGAGTTGGAAATGCCGATTTCAAGGAAATGGAGGTAATAAACTTAAAAAGTGACATTTTATTACCAAACTTTAATATATATATATATATTAAAAGTGACATTTTATTTCAATTGAAAATTGGCGTGATAGTCCCCTTCTGGCTAGTACATTTCACCTTGGTATAAGTTTACAATGACATATTTGCCCCTGTACTGTACTGTCAACAGATACTGGATGCCGATGGAGGTAGAAGACTGGAAAGCTCTACTGGAAGAGTGGCCACTAGAGATATTGTACAATTTGTGCCTATGCGTGATTACTTGGGTAGGTCCTATAATTTCACCGTTTTAGCTATGTTAAATACCTGATTAAATAATTAATTTTAACTAGAGGAGGGTTCAAATGCCTTCATTTTTTGTGCCTCTATTTTTAAGATTTTAATAACTCAAAATTTAAAACTTAAATGTCAAAATAAAACCGTTAGATATGATCTCCGTTATTTTCTCTATACAAAGGTAAAAAAATTATGATATTTCAACTTTGTTTTGATTGTTATCAAGAGCTTGCAAAAATACACTGTGTGGATGATTTCTGGATGATGGTTTTTCAACTCATTTATTTACATAAAAAACAAAATTGAAAAGTGATAATTTTATATTTGCATATAGAGAAAATAACATAGATCACTTCAAATAGTTTTATTTGGTATTAGAAAATAAAAAAATGAAGCCATGATAGAAGCACAAAAAGGTATTTGAACCTCTTTTTAAACTATTGACAGTGGAGGCATGAGATTGGAAGGGGTTTTGGGGGGACTTTTTCCCTTTTTTTTTAAAAAAAAGGATCGTTTTTATGCCAATTGGTGATTTCTGTGTGTTCAACTCTTTATTTGAGTTTATTTTTGTAAGAAGCAGGTGGCCAGGTGTCAATTGTTCAAGCATTACTTGAAGAACTGCCAGGTCAATTCTTGTCTTATGTGAGAAGCCGAGATATTAAGCCCCTCTTTGCACAACAACTTAGCTAACATAATAAGAAATGTTATAACTTGTAGTTGGTGAAATAATGGTTTTTCTAAGTTTTGTTGAACTTGGTATATTTATTTTTTTTTTATAAGACTTTTTTTTTGCCTCTTCGGAGGTTACTTTTTCTAGCTGATCTTTTGAATTAGTGGTATAAGTGCTGTTGATGGTTCCTGTGTGAATATGCTTGGAGCCTTGTTTTTTTTTTTTTCCAATTTGTACTGTCCTTTGGGATACTCTTGATTTTATGTGCATATCTTTCGGTTTATTTTCATTGTGTAAATACGAATATATATATAATTTTATGGTCTATGACTCTGAGACTATGAATGAATTCACAATTTAACAAGGATAAAATTATTTAACAGTATCGATATTCTCGTGGATAGTTCGATCGATAATAATTATATCCTCAAAAATAGTAAATTTTGTGGTTTGACCTTTTGACAATAGCCATTTTTTATCCTTGCGGTAAAAACAAAATTTTGTAGTATGCATTGTTTTACCTCTCCTATTTGTTGAACTGCTATGCGGTTAAATAAAAAAAAAAAAACACAATGAGATGTCAAAGCTGCTCATTTGAGAGTGATATATTTCTTTCTCATGCACATGAGCATCTCCATATGCTTGCTAATTGAATTGTAAAATTTTAGTTAACACTTTCAGAATCTATATTGGTACATTCAATTTCATTTTCATAGATGTAGTGCAATTGGCATTAAAAATAATTGCTAATTAATTACATGGATGTAGGAGTTGTGAAATTAAGTTTTGAAATTAATTTCTCTTTACTCTTTACTCTTTAACAGTTGTTTGAAATTGATAATTGATTTCATGGATGGAGTTAGAGGAATTGTGTTAATAGTCTTTAATAGTTGAAGAAGAAACTTCCTTTGCTAATAGTACCCAAAGTTTTGGATATTTTGCAACTGTGGCTGGAAGGATGATTTTTCTAAAAAGGATTCAAGAATTTCCTCGAGGAACTCCCAGTTTTAGTAAATGAAATTAATTATATTCAACCTTTTTTTGTGGTTTTCACCCTCATGTTTATTCTGGTAGATGTTTGTGTGAATACTTAAATTTCAACTCAGGCTTCAACCTTATGCCTCAACTGGTATGAATGTGTAAATGAACATATATTTAACAAGTAAAGATGAACAATATATATAAACTTGGAAAGTAGTAGTTTCTTGTACAACATAATTTGCAAACATACATATATAAATCCAACTTAAGCACCTAACTTTGGAACATAACTAAAATTTGAAGAGAACTTTTGTGAGGCAAAAGACTTCTCTAGAGTTCCCATTGTAGGAGAAGGTGCCACTTGCAAGAACATATAGTTGCCGGCGAAGAGATCGGCAATGTACGGTTTTCCTTCCTTGAACCTCTTCACAACCTTTGCCACCGAATACTTAAAGGCGGTACCGACACCCCTAGCTTTCCTTCTCAAAACCCTCTTCAAACTAGCTATTCTAAGCCTTGTTCTTGGCCTCCGCCATCTCCGGCTCGTACCACCGGTACGGAACGACCACTTCCGAGTGATAAATCCAGTGTTACTACTAGGTTTGAACACTACAATCTCATCTTTGTCTTGATCTTGGATTTGCTTGTCTAGTTTTTGATAGGAGAGCTTGAGTGAGGAAGCCATTTTGGCTTTTGAAATAGTAGTTTGTGTTTTTAGTTTTGTTTTGAACAATAGCTAGGGTTATAGGTAAGGATGGAAACAGAAACTTCATCTCTTGCGTCTCTTTGCTGTTCAATAGAAAAAGACATTTGCTCATGGAGTACCATTTAATTGTTTGATTAACCAATTCAAATTTGTGATAGAATGATAAGTACAAATTACATAGAAATTTATTGATAAGATGATATTTATACAGTTCATTATGTCACTCAGTGATATGCTTTTTAGTATCATATATTTATTATTACATTTGAATACCTATTCATGACAATTTAAACAATCAAAATCGATTCTCTTAAAAGTTGTAGTAAACTTGGCAACTCGTGCTTATTTATATAAGTAACTTGATAAGTTAATAGAAGGTTCTAATTTTGTAAGAATTAATATAAATAAATTTTCTTAATTTTTATGCAGAAATTAAATTTTATCTATCTTCAATTGTTATAAAAATATATATATATATATATATATATATTTGTTTTCAAGCATTTTGTTGTCACCCATGTACCAATTAATTCCCTGGTGCAAAAATTGAATGGTAGTACCTGTGCAAAAACCGATTTCTCTCTCTCTCTCTCTCTCTTCTCCATAATGAATTAGGAATACAGTTGGGGTGAAGCTGGTGATAGCATTGAATGCTTGAAGAGTACTGTGAAACTGATAGTGTGGAAAAAGAGAGAAATCGGTTCAATAAATGCCACTTTATCCATGCCTCGTTAATTAGTTTGTTAGAGTTTAGGGTTTGGACAGTGTTGCTAATGCTAGCACATTAATTAAAAGGACATATGATATATGTGATATTTGTTAGTTTGTTAAGTAATTAATTAGGGTTTGGACAGTGTTGCTGGCACATTAATTAAAAGGCCAATTTGTCTCTCTCTTTCTCCTATAGACATTTTGTTAAAGGCTTCAAAGGTACATCTAATTAGGTACATCCAAAAGCTATATCTTAATTAAGACTTATTAATTGTTTGTGTAATTGTGTACGGTCACAGCTCCTGTAAATAATTATATGATCTTAATTAAGGGTGATCGTTGCATGATCTAGATTGTTCATTTAAGATTGAATGGTTAAAATCGAGTTTGATTTTTTTTATTTCTAAAACAGGACGGAGCCAACATTTTTAATAGGATGGAGAAAAATTTTAGAGTGAGATACAATTTTATGAAGTATAATTATTTTGAATATATATTAAGTATATTTCATTATAAAAAAATATTTGTTGAGAAAAGCATAACTAGGGTGAAACATAATTTTATAAAAAAAATGATCTCAAGTTATGTTTATAAATTGTTCTGAGAAAAGCATATAAATAAAATTATGTTATTGAAATTTTGTTGAGCTAGAAGCAATTGTCCTTTTCTGATTTTATGTGACATCGCGACACTTTTTATAAGAACTGAAGGAGAGCAATCATACATTCATGTTAAATCTCATTTGCTTGATATGAAACTGCCAGTTCATTTTTGTTAAAAAAAATTGAAAAATTAATGTCATGCCAGTTCATATAATCATATTTAGGCTTGGATTATTATATCCTGCTTTTCTGTTTCAAAATGTCCGATTCAATGTAAAAAACCAGATGGATTTACAAATTGTTATAAAAAAAAAAGTTATCCTTAAATAATAACTTCAGCTGAATGATCTAGAAACTATTACTTTTACATCCTCTTAAGTAGGATCCGACTCTGGCAGGGTCCTGCTTTTCTGATCCCAACCATTTAAAATTTTCAATTCGCGTATCTCGATAAAAAGCTTTTTCATACACAAATCTCAACGAATTTGAATGGTTGAGATCGGAAAAGCAGGACCCTGTTTTTCTTTAAAAAAAGCAGCAAAGTCCGATTCATGGCCTACGGGCATGTTTTAATGCAAAAAAAAAAAAAAAAAAAAAAAGCTGATTGATCTAACAAATTCATTTTTTTTTTCAAAAAAGAACTACAGATACGGACTAAAGTGCAATTTAACCATTAGTTTTATGATTAAGGTGTTTTGTAATTTTTGTAGGGGTTCAGGTGCAATTTAGCAATTAATTGTACCTTTTATAATTTTTATGGGTTCAGGTGCAATTTACCCATTATTTAATGATTGTACTGGTTTGTGATTTTGATAGGGATTAAGGTGCAATTTAGCCAATATTTAACGATAGGTACCAGTCCTTGTAAGAGCAATAATGTTGTTGTCCAAGCGTGATCTCGGACCCGGTACAATAATTGCTGGTGTCAATCACAACTTGCAAGTGACTCCAATAAAGAATAATTATGACTTAAGAAAGATTCGGATCCTCTACAGTTGCATTTTGTACCTTTTATTGAGTAAACAGCACTTGACAGATATAAATTTAAAATTAATATAAACCATTTGATCCAGAAATGGACAGTCCAGATCCTTCCAGAATGATCCAAGAAATTTCATACAAATTGAAATTGGTGGGAAGCCAACTCAACTACTAGTGACCTAATAGGCTTACAAATTTCGATGCCCCTTATCATGTTAGTTTTTGCACATAAATTCAAGGTTAAAATGTTGGCACTTCTCATTTATATGCTAAATAAATAAGAAATGATGAAATGGATTTATTTATTTTTCATTTTTTTTTTGTCTTTTATCATCTTTACTTTTAAATATTTTAATTACAAAACTTTTAAATTTTATATGCCAAAATAAAATCGTTAGATATAATCCATATTGTTTTTTCTACATGCACACAAGTAATTATCATATTTTTATTTTGTCTTTATATAAATTAATATTTGAAAGATAAATGTCTAAAAATTATCCACATCAATGTATTCTTACAAGCAGTTGATAACAATCAAACAAATTTTAACTATCAGAATTTTTTATATGTACATAGAAAAAATAAAATGCATCATATCTCACAATATTATTTTGACTTCTAACTTTTAAACTTAAGTTATTAAAGTTTTGAAAATAGAGTTACAATGAAGACATCCAAACGATAGCATTTGAATCATACTATGTATTAATGAAAAAATGGCTCGAGTCTTCAACTATGCAAAAAAGAAAATATATATATTCTAGTAGTATATAGTTCATGTGTTAAGATTAGAATAATATCATTACATATCTAGCAAGATTTCACACAGGACGAATTAACACCATCAAAAGAAAAACAGGCAGGGATTGTTCTGTCAATGGTGCTTTATTTCATGAAAGATACACTAATTAGATGTCAGTTAATTAGTTGTATAGTTAGTTACATTTGGTCAAGGTTTTTTAAAAAGAGAAAAGGCAAAATGGTCATGAATATTCCAAAATTGTTTGCAAAATGCAAATAATAATTATGACTTAACAGTTATTTTCAACATGAATTTCTCTTCCAAGTTTTAGTTTTTCAGTAGTACATTGCAAAAGACAGCAGCAAGAATGTGTTTCGACCAGTGGGGCCTGCCACTTACATGGCTTTGACCCCAAAAAACCACAGTTGCCATTTCCTTGCATTTACATGATTAAATATATACAAACACTACAATGCAGCCTCCTCTCAACTCTAGTCCAGCGATTGACTGAGACGGTTGTGTTTAGTAATTTGGTGTATTTTGCGGGGTCTAAAAGGAAAAACATGTTTAGGTTTCCTAATCTTCATACCAGTCTCATTGTAGTAGTAGTAATAGATATAAGATGGGTCCTATAAACGACCCGATTCTCACTGCATGAGAAGCACGACCTACAAACGAAAAAAAAATAATTAACACTGAGAGATCTTTGTATACAAGTTTAAACTGCACTGCAACCAAACCAGTTACCGTACCAATCAGGTACAGTGCAATATCGGTAGGGCAACCCTTGGTATAGACCACTTCACAGTAACAGCAGTTACAGCACCAGCAAATATCCCATGATTTCTAATCTGCTTGCAATTTAAATAACATGCATGAAGGGTATACAAAGGACAAAAAAAAATTATCCAAATATAACAAAATCATGAAACTCACATGAATTAGGCTGAGGCGACGGAGAAGGAACCATTTTCCAATTATGCCCCTTGTCACTCCTCTCACTTTCACTTGGTGGGTTTACATGCTCAAAAGAAACCCCAGACAACGGTGCGCCCCTTGATGACCCAGTATGGGTAGCAGAAGGTGCCGGAGCCGGTGTCTCCTTGCTAGGTGGCAACGCCTCATTTACCGGTGGAGATGCCACGGGAGCAGCCGCATGGTTCCTAGTCACATTATTTTGATATCCTTGAAACCTACAACCAGTCGGTGGCGGAGGTTTTGGTGCAGGAGCGGGAGCATGGACCGGGTTCAGGGCAGATCTATGATTATGGTGATGGTGATGATGGTGGGAATGGGGAAGAGGAGATGGACCCGGTGCATAGGGTCCATTTGTCAGAGAGTGGCGAAGGTAGGAGGACAGGCTGATCTGTTTTACCCGGCCAAATGTGGTGTGGTTGAGGCCAAGGTTTGATCGGGAAGAAGAGTTTGTTATGGTTTGTGCCAGCTGACGCAGCCTCGGCTGAGATGGCTGGTGGTTGCCGACCTCTAGTACAATTGAGGTTTGCACTATGGTTGGTGGATTTACCGTTGACCCCTCCAGGTTTGTTAATTTTATGAAGAGGTTCTATTTTATTGACAAAAGAGTAAAGAGTGTATTAGAGAACCAAATTCAAATCTAGCTGTCAATAGAATTGAAATGTAATACAAGAAGAGTGAGGCAATGGAACAATGCATAGCACGGATTGGTCCATACTACGGATCAATATTTTTGTTTTCAAAGTTCATATAGTCAATCTGAACTGTTCAACATGATTTGAATGCAAAAATGTACTTGAAGACTAAATTTTTCATTTTTTATATATTTTTTAAGATAGGTAGAAAATCATTACTTTTGAATGGTCTGGTATCTTTAGATCAATTGATTTTCTACCTATCTAAAAAAATAGTAAAAAGATTCAAAATTCATGAGATAATGTTGAACGATTCAGACCCAATTGTTTGGACTTTCAAACTAAAGATATTGATTCATAGCCTCACTCGTACAAGACATGCAATATTGAATTTGGGAAAATTGCCTAACATGTCAGGTTGGTAAAATTGTTATTTCGGTTTGGTAAATATTTTGGGTACTTGTGAAAAATACAGATATAACAATATAATTGAAAAAATTACCTCATAAGAGTTGAGATATAACCCCTGTTTCATCTGGTTCTTCAATTCCTCAACTTCATTTTGAACTTTATAAATTGGAAAATTCAAAGTGAAATTGAAGAAGGCATGGGGTCTTTGTAAGAGAAATGCACTCTGCTGGGGTATAATGGTAATTCCACCTGGGAATCTTACTACTTCGAAAAAAGATGAATTTCCAAAAAGGGGTTCGGTGAGTTGCAGTGTCGACTGTTGTACCACCAAAGCCATGAACTTGGATCGGATAATACTGATCCAGGTGGGAGAAATTGTCGAGTTTTTAGGGTAAGGCCATATACTGAAAACCACTGTGGTGTAAGCTGACCCGTTAACCAACCCATTTACTGGCTCGAGAGAGCTAACAGATACCTGTAGAAGAACAAGAGTGAATAAAAAATTGAAGGGATGTATGCTTCAAAATTTCAGTGAAGGTGTTGCACTGATATTATATGGCATCAGGTGGGCGACCATCTCATTATTTCCTATTTAATAACACATTTCTAGTTTTATCTAACAGGGGTGGATCTAAGTACAGTTTAGGGGTTCTTAGCCACCCCCATGATTTCAAACATTTTAATCATGTATATTAAAATTTAATTACATTTTCATTTTTCTTAAAAGTTTTTATATAGTTCAGCCCCCTCATGAAATGGTAAATGTGTGCTTGTAGCCTAGTGGTTAGAATTTCATTTGTTTTTTTATTTTTTGGAAGCCCTTGGGCATGTTAGAATTCCATTTAGTGGTTGTGGAGACTTTGGTTCGAATCCGAGTGACCACACGTTACATATTTTTTCATATTATCCATTTTACGTTGCAGCCCCCCCCCCCCCCCCCCCCACCCCTTCGCCATGAATCTAATGGCTCGAAAATTTTTATGCAGGGATAGATTTACAGTTGTTAGCAGGTATTCAGTAGTGTTGCTGTGCTGGTATTGAAAGAAAAGAGAGAAATATAATTAACATACAATGGTACCGGGGCTGCCAACTTCTCCATAAATATCATATTCAAGTCTCGAAATGTTTTCTTTCAATTCATTAATTGTCCTTTGAAGCCTAAAGCTTGCCACCATATCAGCTGTCAGAAGAAAAAACACATAATTAGACTAGTCTTAAAGGATATCTTATATACCCTTGCAAAAATGGAAATATCTTTATTGTCTATAAAATAGGCCATGGTTTTCTTACTAAAGGTTTCGCACAACTTCATAACAATTTAAAGGTATTTCTAAATTTCCCAAGGGTATCTGATAATTCTTTTATTTGCAGGGGTGTTTTGCTATATTTTTGGGAATAGCAGCAATCTACAATATTTCTGGTAATTCTTTTATTTGCAAGGGTGTTTTGCTACATTTTTTGGAATAGCAGCGATCTACAATATTTGTAATAATGCAAATCAAGAATTTTAGATTGCTGGTGGCTGTCTCTATTTCAATTTTCCATTATGATGCTACTTTTTCCCTAATTGGTCAATAGTGCAATTAACCTAATAAAGTAAAATTCAGTTATGTCAAATCAAATAACTCTTCAATGCATTAAACTTTAAAAAGAAGCTATAGGAGAATTAGGCTGTTATAGTAACACTGTTCCAATAATAGACACAGTATATTGACAGAATGAACAGCAAATTGTATAACAATGGAATCTTTATTCCATGCCACATTTTAATATTTTATCATCCTGAAATTACAATCAAATACTGATATTTTACAACTGTTTAGATTAAGCTAAATTAAAATTAAAATTGGGGAAGAAAATCTTCAGATCTGGACCGACAAATCCAACAGGACCAAAAAACTTGAAAAAAATTGGAAAATAAGAGAGAATTTCATACAGAAGCAACACCCTAAAGGGGAAAAATCCAGATCTGGCAATGCTAAATCCAGCAATAACTCAATCAAAACAAATCGGTGATCGATTAACCCGCATTCCTTAAAAGCAACGATACACTCACCTTCTATGATACCGTCAGTACCGGGACCCACTGTTCTGTGATGCCACGTGTCAAAAGGAGGTAACCAGAACACAGCTGATAGCAACACCGCCAAACCGAAGAACAACACAGCGGCACAGCGCCAAGTCACACACTTTCTACAACTCCGTACAGGGCCCCATCCATTCTCCTCCGACGACGACGACGCCGCGCCGCCGAATCCCGGCGTTTGATCCTCTTCATCCTTCCCCATTGCTGGAGGGGGCTTTTGTGCTAGTCTCCATGCAATGTGTGGTTGAGGAAGGGAGGCATTGTTGGGTTAGAGCTAGATTTTGATTTTGTTTGATTTTGAATTGGGTGGTAATAGAGAGAGAGAAAGGATGATGGAAGGTGAGAGAAAGTGAGAGTTAAACTAGAGTTGAGAGGGAGAGAGGGAGAGAGAGAGAGAGAGAGAGAGAGGGGAAGACTGTCACTATGTTTATTTTATTTTCTCGAATTTTCTTTTGTTCATTTTGAGTTTGTTTTTTGGTGTTTGAATTATTTTGTGAAAGGGATTTGTTATGTGACACCTGATTGACTCCCTCTGTACAGCTCAAATTTAAATTGTGAAGAATAGTTTCAATTTTGATTGAAAGGGATTTGGATTTTGGAGTTAATATATATATATATATATATATATATATATATATATATATATATAGGAATCGTATTCTATGGTACAATATAGAGGTACTATTCCGTAAAATAATTGAATCTAAACTGTTATTTTAACTTTGTACAAATTTCAAAGCTCAAATAATATTGTCACCGCGATACTTCTGGCACTGTTTTGTAGTTAATATGAGTTGTGAAGTAGTGGGCTCTACACGTACGGTATTACTGAGAATACTTGTATGTTAGTACTATGTAGGGCTGTCCAAAAAGCTCGTAAGCTCGTGGCTCGCTCGCGACTCACATTGGCTCGATCGGTAACAGCTCGTTCGATAGTGGACCGAGCTGTTAACGAGCTAGCTCGCTAACAGCTCGGGCCAAAATTAACAAGCTGAGCTTTTGCCCAGCTCGCGAGCTAGCTCGGCTAGGCATCAATTTGTGAATTTGTATGAATTTGTGTGTATTTTATACTGTCAAGCTTGATCCAGCTTGATCCAGCTCAGTTCAGCTCGGTCCAGTTCGGTCCAAAAATGTTTGTAAAATTTATTTTCTTCTTAAAACAAGGTCCAACCAAACCCAGTGAGCCAGCTCGTGGCTCGCGAGCCACCTCGGGAGCTGGCTCATCACGAGTTTGAGCTGAGATTTTAGCTCGCGAGCTGTTAACGAGCTGGCTCGCGAGCTGTTAACGAGCTGGCTTGCTAACAGCTCGGTCCAGAATTAACGAGCTGAGCTTTTGCCCAGCTCGGCTCGAGCCAGTTCATTTACAGCCCTAGTACTATGTACTGTTACTTTATTTGTTTCTTCTAACATTATTCGAACTATATATAATCTAAATAACACTATAATAGTATTATTCTTATTTTGTTTATTAAACTATAGCACATATTAAATAAATTTACTATAGCTATCCAAAATTTACGAAAAATCCTTTGAAACTTGAGCTTAGCACATATGTATCTTCTTAATTAGTCACACTCTTGAATTTAAAAAATATATATATAAACTCACTTTTTTTTTTTTACCATTAAATTTGTACATTCTTGCAATAATCTTAATTTTAAGAAGCACACAATTTTTTTATATTTTCTATGCCTCTTAAAAGAGAAAAGTTTTACTTATAAACTTAATTAAAATCATATTTTGTTTAACTTCTCAAGGTATGGTAATCAAAAGTACAAATGTATTGTAAATGGTTTCATATCAATTTTATTCTTCTCAATATCAACAATTGCAATGCAATGCACTGCACTACACTACAATTCGGAGAAAAAATAGATGATAAATTGAACTCAAAGTCATGCTTATATTCATATGTAAAGAATCCTACAAGTGATATATTTATTGTTTTAAAAATTATATCACTTTAGTTTTGTTCATTTTTTCATGAAATGGAGATTTGTACTCCTTTGAGTCAAAGTCAAAGTCAAATTTAAAATATAACGAACTACACAAATTTTGAAATCCATACTCCAAACACTTATTTCACGCTGATTTAAACTTTTACTATAAAATATTAATTACCTAATTTGTATCTATCGAGTTTATAATGTTCCTTTTATTGATTTTCATTTTTCATATCTACACGTTACAAACCTAATATGAATGCTAAATGGGGTACAACTTGGGTCGCTGGAAATTTTCCGAAGGGCTAAAGAGGAATCTGTTTACCGAACCTAAGACAAATTTTCGTGAATTTTTGGGTGGTTTATCCGTTTAAAAATTGTCTGTCGTCTTATTGTGCCTAAATTTATTAACACCGTAGATTTTCTGTGAACACCAAACAACCAATGGTCAGGGGCGAATCTAGAATTTTCGGCAAGAGGGCAAAAAAATATTAAATCGGATTTAAATAACTAAACGGGTTCAAATTCATTAACTAATTATGTACTTAATAAAAAATAATGCTTTTGACTTGTAATTTCTGATATTTCAATCGATAATTCTAATTATTAATTATAATTGAAGAAATTTTACTTTAATTTTAACTCTAAATTTAACCCGAACTACAAATTAAACATCCAGCGGGGGCAAAATTTCCAAGGAGAGGCAAAGTCAATCGAAACGTTCTGACTTCCACTAAAATGCAAAATTCAGGGGCGCAACCCCCCTTGGATACACTTGGTCCGCCCCTGCCGATGGTCATTTCTTGTAGGTCCAAAAAATAAAATTCTGAAAAAAATTCGGAAAAAATTTGTAAAATTCGGAAATAATTCGTAAAATTTGCGAATTATTCGGAAATTATTTGGTCAAAGTTCAGTCAACCGAATAATTCGGCGTTCGGTTCGACATCACCAAAAAAACCGAATAGTTACGAATCTTGTCATAGAAACCCAAACTGCATAAAACTCACACATAGATTAAGAAATGGCTACATATGATCTCATTCGTATTGTTGAGAGAATTTTAGTGAAGTTTGAGTGGGTTTTCCCGTGCTTTGCTTATGTAGAACGGGATCGGAGGTGAAAAGTACTCTTATTAAGGCCTGGATTTCAAAAGAATTGCTATAGTGCCACTGGTACGTGAGACGTAGGTGAGGTTGGGGAAGAAAGCTTGGATGGATGGTGACATAATTGTTTACACCCGGACCACAAACACTCGGGGGAATTTGTTCTTGCTATCCGTTTTTAATAAATACTGGATATCTCCAGTCTCGTACATATCTGGTGGTATTAGTGCTAAAATAGATGGTCTACCGGAGTTATGGTTATAATGCAAATGAAGAGTTCTCGTGAATTTTGTTTGGTGAAAAGTTATGTTAATATTATTGTATTGTACTGTTATTTGCTATAATTTTCGGCACATTTTTTTTTATTGTAAAATGCAGTCATATTTTCTTATACTATCAGTTATGATTGTTAGTAAAATAAGATAAAATTTTGATATCCATAAATGTGATAGTATTTTTAGATGCGAGTGTAGAATTGTTTATTAGTCATTATATTAAAGTTCTTCATAATTTTTATATAAATTGAAAGACGACTGCGAAAAATTCATTACAAATATTGATATTACTTTATCATTCAAAATTCAAATTTGAAATTTCAATTTTACTTTTCTATTTCCAGTATACAAAAAAAAACCATCATTTGAATCATGTTAATTTTATAGATGTCCTAAAAAAAAATAGCCAGAATATAACTATTTTTAATGTGTCGTTCTATAAAAGTTTATTGAAATTGCAAAAGATGTCAATATCTTGTGTTGCATTATAATATATTTAATACTTGCTAAATTCAGAGGCGGATCTAAAACCATTAAAAAGGTGGCTAAGCCATCCCTATGATTTTAAAATTTTAATTATGTATACTAAAATTTAATTGAATTTTTTTTTAGAACAATTTATATAATCCAATCCTCCACATGAATTATCATATGTCTACTTGTAATCTAGTGGTAAGAGGTTTTGTTATTATTGTGGAGAGCTTGAGTTCAATTTTTACTAGCCACAATTTGTGCATTTTAATTTTTAGCCTTCTCAATTGGAATTTTCTAGTCCCACCCTTGATTAGATTGTATCAACCTTTCTTAATATCCAATAGTATAAGATTCTTAATAGAAAATAAACCATAATTATATTAGTTAGATTCTCTATTCTTTTTCCCTTAAATAGCACAACAATTCTTTATTATTATGAAAAAAATATATATTAATTGTAGAAATGTCTTTGCTTTGACCACAATTTTGAAATACCATGTGCATAACATAGTCGTCTCTAAAAAGATATTAGAATGAATGGATCATGGTTAAATAAAAGACCGGGTGCAGTTGGAGTCACCTTTTGCAATAGCAAGTGTCGGTTCTAATGCAAATGCTATTTCTCCATCTGTACAAGGACCCAGGAACTAACCTGATCTCCATGGATGTGACTATTATTTTTATTTGTAAATTGAAAGAAAAATTATATATTTTGTTTCCTTAAAATTGGGTACTGCCCGTGACTAAGCGTGTCGCTGATATGTTTGACAATTTAGGATTTTTTCTGTTGTCATGGATTGTGCGGGATAATTTTTTTTTGAATTCGAAAATCTACAAATTAATTTGCTGAAATCCACACTCATAAATATACACTCATAAATATACACGGAAAGAGCTATGAGAATAGCTGAAATAGGTGTTCAATTGTACTACGAAAATAGTCGTGGGAAATCTTATTTTTCTTCTAAAATACTTAATATCAATACGATTATTCTTTTAATAATTATTAATATAATTAAATAAAATAATTAAACAATAACATTACAATATTTATCAATTATTTGATCAAAAAAAATTTATCAATTATTATTTCATAACAATAATTTTGCTCATAAACTTGTTATCTAATCACCGAAAAAAAAAAAAAGTTAAATTAGCAAATTGATTATCCAATCCTGATGTATATATATAATTTATTTGAATGTTTAAGATGTTATTAATTAGTGCTTTGTATTAATTTGCAAGTTACTTTTTATATTATTAACTAGCGTATTGTAATAATTGATACAAATTAAAAGTATAGTCTATGTTATATTTATATTAGTAAATTTTAATAGAAAATAAAGTCACTTAAATTGCTAAGCTCCACATAATTTATAGTTATTTCGTAATTAAAAAAAAATTGTGAAGAGATGCAACAAGTAATAAAAAGTGAGAAAAAATAAATTGAATCTGATCAAATAATTTTTTTCCCACAGACTAACAAAGAAATGAGAATCGAAACGTGAATAGCCAATCCCATTTTCCAAAAAATACAGCCGAACATGTTATTGGAAAATTTCTAGGACTCAATATTCTATGAATCCCAACAGTTGGGATTGTATCCGAACTGGTCCTGTTTTTTTTTTTTTTTTTTTTTCTTAGAAATGCTCGTAGGCTATTTTTACAATTATGTAGAGCTAAGGTGTGTTCATCGTACTTCAGGTAATTTATATGTAAAGTGAGGGGAGGAGAGAATACGGATAAGTAGAGAGATACTGGACGGTGAGGTTCACAATTTTACAATCTAATTAACTTAATTCAGTGTCTATTCGGAGATAACGTATGGAGCAATACTAATTGTACTTTGAGATTATTGCAAAGTTAAAAGAACAATTTGGATCTACTAATTCTAAAATATTCTCTTGTCTGCTTTCAAAGAGGAAATGAATTAAGAGAATACAAGATAGAAAGTGTACTTTTCATATACTTTGATGGGAGCATTAGAAAATTTAAATTGTTTGTATATTGAATTTACCTTCTTTCTTTTTATCTTCTATTATTTTTAAAATTTAGTGTTCTAAAGCAGGGTAAATAGTAGTCGGTTAGGTCTGATCACCTTCCTTTTGTCTTGCTCTTCCCTTATGTATATCTTGAGGAGCACACCCTTAAGCTCGTCAAGTATTTAATGAGCTTAATTTCAAAATTTATCGCATTATTTTTAAAAAACAAATTTAAAACGTCGAAACCGATATACTTTACCAAGAATGTGTTTGTATACAAAAGTTGAAAATTTTGAATTAATTTAGGTATAAAGTTAAGTGGTTAGAAAATAATGAAAAAAAATAAATGCTTTGAAATCAACTCATAATATTTTTTTACTACTTAACGTGATACTAAATTAAATTAATTTTTATAAATTATGAATATAAATACATATCATTTGATGCGCATTTAATAGATTTTAGAGTTGAGCTCGCCAAAAGACTTTGATGAGCTTAAGCACAACCTATTTCTATTCTATTCTTGATAATTTCATATTTAATATAAAAAAACTTCACTAACTAACAGATGCGCACTTAAATAAAAAAAATTAAAAAATGCAAATATTCAGTTTTAATCGGTATTTGACAAATTTGAAGAACAAAGTACCAAAATAATAAAAAAAAATATAAATAAAAGCATGCAATGCGATCTAAAAGCATTCCAGCATTTTTACTGGCTCAATATTAAAGTTTTTGGTTACTAAAGACTTCATTTTAAGTCCTACAATCATATAAAATTACAGATATACTCTGAATATTACCACGTACATGAACGTAATTTTCATTGCTAAAAAAAAAACATACAACATATATTACGAGGAGAAATGTGTTGGAATCTATTTAGAGCACACTGTTGATGTTTATTAATATTTTTCTAATCAATAGAAAATTCATTTCAAGCCTTAAAGTCATCAATATTCACTCTAAATATTTTCTTGTACTTGAAAACATAGGACGTATATTACAAAGATAAATAATTAAAATATGCATGTTTTTTTTACAGCACGTTGCGAACTTTCTCTAATGTTTTTAATCGATTGAGAGTTCATTTCAAGTTCTACAATCACAAAAATTTGCATATATACTCTAAATATTACTTGTATTTGCTTGTGAATTATTTTGCGCAAAATAAAAAAAATATGACATATATTACACAGATAAATTTGCAGAAATGTATTTACAGCACATTATGAACATTGCTCGTGAATTCATACGATATTAATCAAAGTTCTAAATAGCAATTATAGCATTATAAATTTTAAGGTCTGAAAACGCTATAGCGCAACCATAGCTAGCGATTTAGAATTATTATAAAAGAAAAATAGTTAATAGTGTTATAGTTTTCAAGATCTGAAAATGTTATATCTAGCTATTTAGAACCTGATATTAATAAATGAATGAGTGAGTTCAGATGAGAATATTTTAATGGATACATTTCTACATCAGAAAATTCTGTTAGGTATATAGATAAACTTACCTATTCTAAAAAGGTTTGTGGATGCCTGGATGGTCGTCAAATCTCAATTAGGTCGACCAAATCACCTAACCTTCTGTCGAAGATTCGTGTAAACGCTTCAGATGATCTGTACGGACGGTTGAGATTTGTCAAGATCAGATAGACGAAAAGTTTTTTTTTTTTTTTTTGAAAACCAGGTAGTGACTACAGATAGACGAAAAGTTTGGGTAAATATTTTAACAGATAAATTTTAGCTTCAAGCAGCGCAAAAGCGGCAAAACCCATATGTAGCGCTCTTTTGATTCTATAGTACGTGCGCTGCCTGAAGCCTAAACTTTTCTGTTAAATATTTACCCAAAAGTTACGAGCTGCGTTTTTGTACTACAGGAAGCTTGAGATGTTCATTGGGCTTGGGCTGAATGCTGTATCAACTAAATAGGCCCAAATAATTTGAAGATCCTATTTTGCTCTATAAATGGACCCGTTTTATGAGCTAATAGTAATAGAAGTATAGAACTATAGAAGGGCTCGGAATCTTTGACTGACTGCAAATGATTATTAGCAAATGGATAAACGGGATAATAGGATAATTTCCATCCGACCCATTAACTGGCCCATTCGATAGCCACACCAAGTGGGTTGGCCTCCTCTCATTATGGGATTTCGTTTCGTCCATCTCGAGAAGAACGGAGCGTCGAATTTTGATCGAACGTTCCATATTACATATGACGTCCCCATATCCTAACCCGCCCTTGACGATTAAATCCATGTAAACTGTCCGATTTAAAATGGACGTACCAGATTAACTTTCGTTGCTTCAATGTATGGTCCGGATGACAGGATCCCCGGCAAGTGGTCAATCAAACACCACTACACCATGGTATATAAAGCCCCTCCGCCTTTCTCCTCCGTTTGGATCTAGGGTTTTGACATCTTTGTCTAAAGCTAGGGTTTAGCCACGCTCTCGATCTCTTGTTCTCTCTTCACTCGATCTATACACCAGCTATACCATGACGGCGCAAACACAGGAGGAGCTTCTTGCCGCTCAGCTTGAGCAACAAAAGATCGAGGTTCGTCTCTCTCTCCCCTTTCTATCAATTCGATCATTTCATGGCGATAGATCTCCTCGAATTTTATTTTCGATTACTAGATATCATTGATCGTCCCCGTGTTAGTAGAGAGTGATTGAAAGTTAGATAGTTTGATGTAGATATACGATCAAAGTAGGTTTATCACGCCCTGATTGTAGTATAACAGCAATTGAGTGAAATAATATAGATCTAACACTTGGATTTGTGTAAACACGAACATTAATCCGGACTGATTAGCTTTAGTCTTCTTCTGATTGTGATAAAGTGTGCATTTTTTATTTGCTTTCTAAACAAGCAACATTATGAATATATTCTTCCCTGTTGTTTGTTATTTGCGTAGTTTTGGTTGTGTCTGTCATGCTTATTAGTGTACGGTCTTCTTCCCTATAGTACGGTCTTCTTCTAATTTTCAGTCAATTTTTTTGTTGCATGCTCATTTTTTTAATTTAATTTGATTTAAATAATTGAGCGCAGAGTGAGGAGCCACTTGTTGAAGATGAGGATGACGACGACGACGATGACGACGATGATGACAATGATGCCGATGATGCCGAGGGTAATTTTGTAATTTCCCCTAATTTCCATACTCGTTATATTCACAATTTGACTAGCCAGAAGTAACAATTACTGTTTGTATTTATCAAAATGTTTACTCATAGGCCTGTGTGATAACTTCCATAGCTTTAGACAACACAATCAACAGAGAAAAATATAGGATTAAAAATGAAAAGAAATACCTATTGTACTACCATTCTATTGAAATATTTTTTTACTGTTATTACAGGGCATGTTGATGGATCTGGTCGGTCAAAGCAGAGTAGGAGTGAGAAAAAGAGCCGCAAGGCGATGCTCAAGCTCGGCATGAAGCCTATTCCTGGTGTCAGCCGTGTCACTGTTAAGAAAAGCAAAAATGTGGGTTTTCTTTCTCCCCGCTTTCTTTTGCGGTTTCTCTCTGTTGACTTATCCTTTCTAACAGCTAATTTGCATTTTACACTTCGCTTATCTAATTTGGAATACCTGATAGTTAGCACCACAACCTGAAGTGTAACTGTTTTAGGTTGGAACCATCACTTACCTGAAAGTGCCTGAAATATAACACCACAGCTGAAGTGCAACCAATGTCAACCGGAGCGCAATCACACTTTTCTTCTAATCATAGCCACCCGGAAAAGCAAATGCCCAAAAATTGGAATTCACATCCTCTGAGATATCGCAAACTTTGAGTTGATTTGTGGCAAATCCTGACCGTTCAAACCCTTTCTGCATGAATCTCAAACTGACTTCCTGCATTCTGATCTGGCACGGCTTTATATAAACTGAAAATTTGAGATTTCTCAGGCGATATGGACTCCAACAATTGTCCCTTGCAATGATATTAATTTGACTTAGCTAAAACAACTCTCTCAATTTGGCTAATTGGCAGCAAGTAATTTGAGCAAAACTAGGGTGTGAATGTGTGATATGCTCACCAAGAGGGGTTGATGAGCACATCTTCAAGAGGCTATCGGATTGACTTTGAACTACGAATCCAAACCGTTAAAATCCATGTACTTCGGGAGTGATGCGTGTATATGCAAAAAATTTAAAGTTTCGAATTCATTAGTACATGGTCAAGCGGTGAAAAAAATGATGAAAAATGAATACATAAAATAACTTAAAAATAACTTATAGAATGTTCATTGTTTTGACTGCTTGATCATGTGCTAAGTGAATTCGAAACTTTAAAAAATTTGCATGTACATGTATCACTCACGAAGTACATGAATTTCAATGGTTTGGATTTGTAGTTTGAAGTCAATCCGATAGCCTTTTGGAGGTGTCCTCACTAACCTGTCTTGGTGAGCACATCACACCCTAGTTTTGCTCAAGTAATTTAGTAGAAATGCACCAACCATAAGTTGACCTGAAGTCGCTAGAAATAGAATAATTCTGACTAACAACCTTTTAAAAATTGCAGATTCTGTTTGTCATATCAAAGCCAGACGTGTTCAAGAGCCCGACATCTGACACCTACGTAATTTTTGGTGAGGCAAAGATCGAGGATCTGAGCTCACAGCTGCAGACCCAGGCAGCAGAGCAGTTCAAGGCACCTGACCTGAGTCACATGGTCACTAAACCTGAGACATCTGCAATTGCTCAGGATGAGGAGGAAGAGGAATGTGATGACACAGGTGTCGAGCCCAAGGATATCGAGCTCGTCATGACCCAGGCCAGCGTGTCCCGGTCGAAGGCTGTCAAGGCGCTCAAGGCTGCTGATGGAGATATTGTTAGTGCTATTATGGAGCTCACCAATTAGTCGGGTCGGTTTTGGGGTTTTTTATTAGAGGATAATTTTTTTTAATTTGGTTTTGTTGGTGCTTTGGTTGGAGGGTACTGTCACTGAGGTTGATGTTTTATTCTCCGGGACTGAATCTTTCTTTGTATGGTGAATTGGTGATGTGTTGTTCTAGAGGTGACAACTCCTTAATTTTGCTGCTTTTGATTTTGGGGGAACATTGGAAATCAGTGGTAAATTATGAGGCTTGTTTGGGTATTTTCTCAGAAAGGAAAACTTGGCCATGCAGCATAAACCAACACACACACTCCAAATGATGACTGGATCAAGTGTTTCTTGCTTTTCTGTTTGGCCAATTCAAATGGTGTGGTAACATTGTTTGTCATTTTTTTTATGGAAGAATTTGTGATTATATGGGTAAATTGTTAGCTGATAGGGCATCCAGGGGTGTTTGAAATGTTTGAAAATGAGGGAAAGCGCTAAACAAGAGAGGCAATGGAATACTATTTTTGGGTTTTTCTTGCCTTGGTTTGTTTGATATTTAAAATTTTCAAGAAAAACTAATTGATTTTACAAAGCAGTTATGTTGCAGAAATAATAATTGATTTTACAAAATTGTAAAATATATTAACAAATTGATCTAGCAATTACAATGTAAAATATATTACAAAATTGTGAAGCAATTACATTATGCACAACTCGATCAAGTTCAAGACGTACTTCAAAACTTAAGACGCTGCGTCCCGCTGACAAATTGATTTAGCACATTTAACTCTTTAGAATCAAATACTACCGGATCCGTACTCTAATATGCCAAGAGTCATGAGACATTTTATGTGATCAATTCATTACATTTATGTGACTGCTTGCTTAGATATATATGCTTATTATCAACTCTTAATTTTTGGATGAAAATAAAAAAATTATTTACAAAATATTCCATATACATGTTTCATCTATTCACATGAATTTGTTTACGGTTGTAAGTGTATGTTAAAATAAAATATCAGAGGAAATCAATAAAATGCAAATTTATAGCAAGTTGAGTAGGTGGTGGCATATGATAGGCCTGCCATGCCATTCCAATTCAAAATTCAAGGTGATTATTTTTTCTTAGTAAATTAGGAGTTAGATTTAGAAAAACAGTGATTATTTGTGCATGATATACAAAAATTATAAACCCCTCTTGCATAGTGATTATCCATGCATTACTATTTGAGAGGACTATGGATGATGATGTGGACTGTGCACGCCACATGGCCAAAATACTCTGGCTCAAGTACATGCATCGCTTTGGCCTCCAATCTGAACAACTCCCTGCCGGTTGGTCTGATAAATTTCTTTTACACAGAATTGAGCCTGGTCCATCACCGAGTTGTAATTTTTTTGGAATTTCTTTGATTTTTTATTTTCAATTTTGTTCGGTTTTTTTTTTTTATTAAGCATCAGAATCTATATGTTAATTCAGAATTGAAAAAAGAACAATCAATTGTATCCTGCTACAATTTTTGTAAATCAATTTTTGACTTTAAAAACCAAAATTTCTATATTTTATTCTTTGTTGTTCATGGATAATTTTTCCTGATAGTTTGAATCTAGTACGCACAGACTTGGATTTTGTCAAATGTACCCATATTTTCTTAACTGCAATTCTTTGTTTTACAGTCCTTTTTTTTTAACAACTATAGGGGCATTATCTTCTAATTTTGTGCGAATTGAGTTGTGTGTATGGAAGGAGATGCTAGCTAGGTATTCAATTCAGACAATACTTGGCAAAACTGGAGTGCCATTGGCCAAATCAAACATGGAGGAAATTTATAAAATGGAGAAAATAACCAGATGGGTTTCATGATATGTTTGTTCTTGTTAACAGGGTAATTTTTTTTAACAATTTTTTTTTCCAACTGAATAAAATTTGATAATTTGAAAAAATTATTGAGTTTCTTTATAATTTCTTGGGATCGATTGTTTTAAATTGTTATTTTATTTCTGTTTTAATTTGAAACATTTCTTTTTGCTTTATTATTTAAACTTTTTGTTATTTTTTCAGGAATTCTTCTAACTTCATTTTTTAGTCTGTTAAAGTTATAAGAAATGCTTCTTGATGAATTTAAACGTTTTCTTCCTTCTGTTGATGGTATGTCAATTTATTTTGCATTTTCTACTTCTATTAATTCCTAAATTTTGTTTTATTATTTTATTTTTAATATATTTTGTTTTTGCAGATTCTTTAGGTGTGCAGAGTTTTTAGAAATAGACTTATTCCTAAAAGGGATGTTATTTTGGTTCTAACTGACCAATTTTCATCAGAACAAGATTTGCAATTGATAGAGCTTTTCTTGGTGGAAATTCACAAAATAGCCATCCCTGGTTGGAAGAGAATTGTTTTATTCAGTAACGCAAATAGTGAATTTACTTTCTTTCAGTTGGTAGATTAAGGGTACTGAATGATTTATTCTGCTGTAAAATTTCAGTTATAAACTGTTTTGATGGATGCTTTTGACACAAAACTATGATGTAATACATAAATTGATTGATAATTTTATGTTTGTAGAAAGCTACTGTTATATGATAATACTGTATGGTAGAGTACCCTTTTGTTGTATCTCACATAGAACAACTATTAATTTGATTAAATTGCATTGATTTTTTATCTTTACTGAATAATTGTTCATATTTTTACAATACAATCTTAGTTCTATATATGATTTATAAGTGGCTTTCCTAGCTGTTACAATTGAACCTAAAAATTTAATGCAGAAATAGAAGCAGGGTTGTATCAACAAATTTTCCTTAGGCACCTCTACTTAATATGCTATGATATTTGCACAGGCAATTGTGGAACAATTGTTCAATCAAGGGTTTAGTTAAAAGGAATTGTTAGGTTATATTTATACTTCAATGTTTGAGTAGTTTCATTAGAACACAGAAATCTGGATGCTATGTAACTATTGGGTGTCACTTGTTAACCCTAGCAATCTGGACTGTGCTACAGAAGACCCAAAAAAAAAATCCAAAAAACTTTTATTTTGCAGGAAGAAAGGCCATATAAAGGCCGATTGTTTCAAGATCAAGAATAAACCGAAGGCATACAAGACTTATACTTCTTCATGCGATTCTAATTTAGTTAAAACTCAAGATAATTATGTGTGTTTAGGAGTTTATTTTGGAGTTTGGTTTAAGGTTGAGATTTCAAGTCTAGAGGAGGATTGTTGTGTATGTTTTTTTATCTAATAATATATTTACATTACACTTGATTTAGTAGGATGTCAAAATAGTAGGCATTTAACAGACTATATTAAGGAGGAAAAAATTAATATTTTAGTATAGAGTATTTTAGGACGTGTTATTTATAGAGTTGTCTTTTTTATAAATTTATGTTATTATAAATTATGTCATTTGAGATGATGTTAATGAATACAATTAAGCTTTCTCATAAAATTTTGTCTCTTATTTTCCGACCTCTATCTCCTTCTCGAACCCTAACAGTATAAACATTTGTATGACATGAACACAAGTACACAACTTAGTTCGACATGTCCATACTACATAAGAAATATTGTTGGGTTCTAGGCTTCTACTTTACCTTTAAATCAGAAGCCCAATATGAACTTGGACTTTAATTTGGGTCCGATAGTGATTCGACCGTTGTTGATATATTAAGACTGTTCAACAAGAAGAGATTAAACTTCCTGGGGGCTTAATTCATTTTTTTTAGGGTTTCTTAGCTGTTTAATTCTGTCGAACACTGGGCTTTTAGTGCGAATTAATATCATCTCCTCCTTTTGTTTAAATCTTAATTTTCTGTTCGAATCTTAAGACACCTCTATTTTTTCCTTTAACTTTCTTTAGCTTTCATTGACGGATTAAGACAACTGAACATCAGTTCCTTATCTATTTTGAGCTTTTATTCATTCTCTTTTAATTTCTTGTTGCTGAACGTCTAATAATAACATCTTTAACTTTTTTTTTAAAGTCAGATGTAATTAATGCTCCAACAATATATACGTATTTAATTGAGGGTTAAAGGCCCAAAAGTTGAGTCAATCCCCATTTTCTTGAATTCAGATCCAGTGAAGTAACCCGAAGATTGGGTTTTAAATCGGGACCGTCCGATTCGAATCCGAGACAATCTATCTGGATCTGAGATGCACGCATCTCAAGAACGAATTCGAATTCCAAGACAGTTCTGAGCGACGGATTCGAATCGGACGGTCTTAATCCAAAACCCAAAGATTGGGTTACATTAGGGGATCCGGACTTTTCCCACCGGACACAGGCCATTTTTTTGACCTTTTTTGCAAAGATAAAGTTGTATCAGTATATCTATAAAAAAAATTGGGAGTTAATTCATTTCGGTAAATTTATAATGGTTAATCGCACAACCCTTAAATAGGTGCTGAAGGTGTTTATTAATATTTAAAAATCATATCAGTCCAAATAGCTATATATTTTCATCGTATGATGTACACTACATCTTTCCACTTTTGTCAAGTAATTTCTAGAAAACCAATGTTTTATATCCGGCTTAATTATGGGTTCATTACTAGCACCGAATTACATTACTTTTACTTTTTTTTTTTTTTCAAATGCTTTGGTCTAATTGAGGAAATCTTCTTATAAGATAAATACAATTCATTTCTGTTGAAGAATATTTTTAGATTATTTAGTCTGATACTTTCGTGAGTACTTACTATCTAACTTCATTAAGTTTAATAAAAAAAATGCCGGCATTTTTATTCATAACCAAAAAAAAATATAAAATATTATTAATAACCCGACTCCCGCCGATTTTCCACCCATAACCAACCCGCCCCCCCGTGGGGCGGTTTACCCCCCCCCCCCCCCCCCCCCCAACCCGCCCCCCCGTGGGGCGGTTTACACCCCCCCCCAACCCGCCCCCCAGTGGGACGGTTTAGTAATATATATATATATATATTTTTTAAATACCCTCCCTCCCCAAACCAAACCCTACCCGCCTCCCCACAGCCCCCACCCGAAACCACCCCCAACCCGCCGGTTTTGGCCCAAAAACGGCGTTTTTTCGTCCCGAACGCGACATTTCGCATCTCTCAACCGTTCCCGACCCCTCTCTCTCTCTCTACCGCCCTCTCCCTCTCTCCCTCTCTCTACCCGCCACCCTCTCTCTCTCCATTTCATTTTCATTTTTTCGCCCCGTCACCGCCGCGCCGTCGCTCCGAATCCATTTTCGGGTATGAAGTTATTTCTTTAACTTGTTTATAAATTATTTAGATTTTTATAAATTATTTGGAATTTTGTATAAATTATTCGAAATTACGGGATTTATATGAAATTGTTAGAAATTGCGGAATTTGCTTGAAATTGTTGTTATTGAATTTAGTAGAAATTGATTGGAATTGTTTAGGGTTGTTAGAAATAGTTTGAAATTTTTGAAAAATGGTAGAAATTTTTACAAATTGTTAGAAATTGTTAGAAATTATTAAATTAGAAATGTTAGAAATTGGAATTGTTAGAAATTATTTGATTGGAATTGTTAGAAATTAGTTGATTGGAATTGTTAGAAATTATTTGATTGGAATTGTTAGAAATTATTTTATTGGAATTGTTAGAAATTATTTGATTGGAATTGTTAGAAATTATTAGAAATTGAAATTGTTAGAAATTATTAGAAATTGAAATTGTTAGAAATTATTTTATTGGAATTGTTAGAAATTAGTTGATTGGAATTGTTAGAAATTATTTGATTGGAATTGTTAGAAATTATTAGAAATTGGAATTGTTAGAAATTAGTTGATTGGAATTGTTAGAAATTATTTGATTGGAATTGTTAGAAATTATTAGAAATTGAAATTGTTAGAAATTATTTGATTAGAATTGTTAGAAATTATTTGATTGGAATTGTTAGAAATTATTTTATTGGAATTGTTAGAAATTATTAGAAATTGGAATTGTTAGAAATTATTTGATTGGAACTGTTAGAAATTATTTGATTGGAATTGTTAGAAATTATTTGATTGGAATTGTTAGAAATTATTAGATGAGAATTTGAGAAAATAACAGAGTTGAAATTTAATTGAGTGGAATTAAGTTGTACAATCTCATAGGAATTTTTAAATAGAATTGTTAGAAATTGGTGTTATAATTATAAACTTGATATTTTCAAATGCAGCATGACTAGACATCGACGTGAGCGACCACGAGATACGTCGGAGCCATCACCAGCTCACGCCGATCCCACTGCGGAGGGTGACGATCCATGGGATGGCGCACCACATCGTGCAGATACGTTCAGTCCTCTCCTGTGGGTCCCTCACAGGATTCACCGTGTCTCACTTGCATCGATAGAGGTACGTTTCAAACAACAAATAGTTATTCAGTTCCACTGGTCTAAAACATTGATAAATGCAGGACGAGTCCATGTTGACGGTGCGGCACCGCTCGCCGGAGATACCGTATGTCGCAAATCCACTGATGGATCGGTACCTCATTAACCTCGGGTTATACCAGCTAGCCACAATGAAACAACCACGGCGGATTGACCAGGCACTCATGTGCGGTCTCGTGGAGAGATGGCGACCTGAGACCCATTCATTCCATCTCCCGGTGGGGGAGATGACAGTGACCCTACAGGACGTGAGTGCTTTATGGGGTCTGCGGATCGATGGTGATCCGGTAGGGGGTGTCTCGGATCATCAGACACTCCAGATGTTGATCCCAGAGCTGTTGGGTGTGCATGTGGAGGGGGTGGCAAAGAAGCTAAAACGGAAGAATGAGGACGATGATGAGAAGTTCTCCCAGTACTGCATCAGTCTTAAGGCTCTCCGCCAATATGCCGTCGAAATTGCCATTACCCCATTCACGTCTGACGTGGAGCATGTCAAGAGATAATTTCTAAGTCCATTACATTACATTAAAAATATTTTTGAAAAGAATAAACAGTTATTTACTTTCTCTTGAAACTGTAAGTATGTTAGGGCATTCGTGCTTGACTTATGTGGTACCACGATGTTTGTCGATTCTAGTGGCGACTCGGTTCCGATTATGTTCCTCCAGCAGCTGGAGCTACTCGATAAGCAATCGCGGTGGAACTGGGGTGGAGCCGTGCTTGCATGTTTGTACAGAGGACTGTGCCACGCTTGTCTGGTAAGTCTTCTTCAATTAATGTTATTTACGTTTTTTTTATTTGATAATAACAAATACACATCTACAATTTCAGAGAGGCAGCCAGCAGTTCAATGGGCCACTCCTTCTACTACAGCAATGGTCCTGGTCGCACCTACCGGTCTGCCGACCCGAAATTCCATCAAATGTGAAGTGGCAAAGGGGCTCCGACATCGAGAAAAGCCCTCCATACGGCGCCATATGGGGTAGCCGCCTCCGCTATTTTAACACGCCGAGGGGAGGGACGGCGGGTATCTCGTACGTCCGAAATCAGCTCCAACTGTTGCACCAGGCAAACATCGAGTGGTTCCCGTATCGGCCGTGGTACCGGGCTAGGATATTCTGTCGCTTGACGATGGAACAGAGGGATCTCGGTTTATATCGGGGTCCGATCGTTTGTTACTGGATAGTTGAGTATCACTATCCTGATCGGGTTTCTCGTCAGTTCGGCTTCGATGCTTTCATCCCAGATGACCCGATACTTGGTGAGGATGAGACGGAGAAGTTGCACAAGTAAGTAATACACACCTGAATATTGATATTATTTTACAAATTGTATCTAACTAACTTATAATGCAGTACCTTCCATAAGAAGCCAGAGGTGGATTGGAGCGGCCGCCATTTAGCCCACTATAGGATTGCCCGCACGCCTGAGAACCACTTGTGGGTCCCGCCTGACCCGGCAGACGTCAGTTTGGGAGCGGGACCATGGGCATTGCGATATATGGTCTGGTACCAGCGGTGGTGCATGAATTCGGTGTACTTACAGGGCGACTACGGTGATTCTCTTCGGCGGAGAATGATGGGTGACGAGAGTAAGACCCATTTGCCATGGGGCCCGACCAGTACTCGAGCGGTAAGTAATAAAGATTACTTGTAGTATTAGTTTTTTCCATACAACTTATTTTCTAATTAATCGTTATGAACAGGTACTAACGGGGATCCGAGGAGTTGCACACAGCTTGGTGTGCATGGCGAAAAAAAGTTTTCGGGCGTTCGGGTGTACTATGCTGCATCACACTGCTCCGATCGTCGAGGATTCCCAGTTCGATGGACGCCTCATTGGCATGTTGCACGACGCTGGTGAGAACATCAACTGGCGTGAGATCAAGAAAGACTCACCAGCGCCGACCCAGCCAAATCAAGAACGGGAATTAGTATACGACGATGACCTACCACCACCCCCCGAAGGTATTATAAGTTAAATTATTTTACCATACACGTCAATTTTGTTTTACAAAGTGTGTTCTTAACAATTTCAACTGAAATGTTGCAGAAGACAACCCGGATTGGGCGTTCCACGATTGGGTGCTCGACAACAAAAAATGGCACGCCTACTACAATAAATTTAATGTGCCGGTGCAGCTTGGCGAGGTAAGCTGGTTTGTCTCTGTATAAATTAAATTTTCGTTATTTTCATAAAGAAAAACTAACATTATATAACTGCAGGATGGAAATCCTATGTGGTGTGCTGAACCCACTTTCACTGCAGCAGACTTTGGCCTCACCGCCACCGGTGTAGAGGATGTCACCGGAGCCACACCATCGATGCCACCCCCCAGGCAGCACGACCACGAGGCTAGTGGCAGTGGGGCACAGCAGCCCACTGATGCTTGGGAGACTGCTGCGTTCGGGACACAGCCCCCGAGCACATATACTGGGGACTGGGAGTTCGATCCATGGGAGACGAATCCATCACAGGGTACTCAGTATGATCCATTGCCCGATTCATACCGACGATCCACGGGCACAATGCAGGAGGACATGCATGTGGATTATTCTGATGACGAGGAGGACGTGCATGTGGATCTGACTCATAACGAGGATCCTCCACAGCCACGGAGGAGGCGTGTGCAGCGACAAAAGACCCGCACGCAGCCGCCGAGGGCGTGCGGGCCGGCTTCCAGACTGTCATTGTCCGGTTGTCGTCCTCGTTGATAGTTTTTTATATTTCATATTGTAGACCTGACAGTAGTATTTTTATATTTCCGTTTCTATATTTTATGTTGATTAGACGTTATTTGCTGATTTTATTCACTTTGTTTTCGTTTCTATATTTTATGTTGATCAGATGTTATTTGATTATTTTGTTCACTTATGTTTTAAACTATTCACAAATCATAAAATCCATCGTATTAAAAATATAAACAAATACTTATAAATCTATCGTATTAAATAAAAAAAAAAATAGTAAACCGCCCCACTGGGGGGCGGGTTGGGGGGGGGGGGGGGGGGTAAACCGCCCCACGGGGGGGCGGGTTGGGGGGGGGGGGGGGGTTAAACCGCCCCATGGGAGGGCGGGTTGGGCATGGGTGGAAAACTTTCGGGAGTCAGGTTATTAATAATATTTTATATTTTTTTTTGGTTATGAATAAAAATGCCGGCAAAAAATGACTTCTTTTAAAAAAAAAAATTCTATGATAAGCAAAAGATTTAGCGAAGGAATTTATACTATTGTTGGAGCATTATCTAAGTTTTTCTACTATTAGATTTCACTTTCCAGTTCATAATCAAATAATTATTTAAGTTTTTTATGTTTATTAGGCCTAATACATTCATTAAAATAAGTAAAACACACTAGAACAATTCTCAGTTTTTTTTAGTACTTGACAGGGGCTAACACTAGAACAATTCAATACCACAAAATTTGCAAATAAGAAGTAAATAAATCTATATTATGTTTGTTCAAATATTGGACTAAAATCGTGTCCTAGAAAAGAATCTAGTGACGAGAACCAACCTGAGTCGGACTCTGATTCAGCTTCAGACTCGCTTTGAGAAGGGCGGAGCTGCTATTAAAGAAGGACATTACTTTGAGAATTGACCATTTACATTTTCTAGAAATATTAGTAGCTGTTTACATTTTCTATATAAAAAATTCGGTGTACCACTTTTCCCCACCCAGCTACAACGCAAATTGTACCAAAATTATGCATACATGAGATCAAAATTCCAGTGTAAGAACTATCCTTACATATACACCAGATATTTGCTCCGGTTCTCTCTTCTCTGAAAATTCCGGTTGTTGAATTTTTCAAGTGATATAACCGGAAAGTGTTTGCAAATATTAAATAAATTAAAAAAATTCTGAAACAATGTCTACAAGTAGGTGTGCAATTTTTTCAACTGTCTAAAATGGTAATTTTTTGTTGGATTTTATTCAGAAATTTAAATATTTTTTAGTTTTAATTTGATTGCAAACTTTAGTAAAGAAAGCCAGGAGCAAAACTATGTATGCTTCAATCCATTTGAAAACGATCGTTCTAATATGAGATGTCGGATCTGGATCAACGGTACCGAAACATTAGACTGTTCTCGCCGAAACCCGCACCTATCTCTGCCTCAATATATTTCAATTGTCCCCTTATTAACCCGGTCCAGTATCCTCTGCGGAGTTTTTACTTGCGGGGCTGTGCGGAGTTTATCGGACGGCCCATATTTAATCTCAGCCGGTGAGTGCTCGAAATGATGGAGGGGGCAGTATTAATTTTTCTTTGAGATTCGTGTCATAATCTTATTTGGTCCGTCCAATCAAAACGAACGGACTAAATTAAAAGAACTGCACAGCTCCGTAGGTAAAAACTCCACAGAGGATATGATTCCTATCAACCCTGATCTAGGAAATGATTTATCCTCTGAGATATCTCAATTTTTGCGTGACCTACGTGTCCGGTGCCTATTCAGGGGAATGTAGGGGGGCATTATTATTTGAGCTTTGAGATTCGTGCAGAACGTATTTGAACGATTGAGTTATTCCAAAAAGTCACGCAAAGTTTGAGATATCTCAGAGGATGCAAATTCGGAAATGATGCGGCAACAACGACTCAATTCAGCTCCAATGTGCTAAGTAGGATACAAATATTCAAAGCATATTAAACATTCTAATATATAGAAAACAACATCCATTGTCCATTGACAATCTGATTTTAATCTCCTATTACATGTTAATCAGCATTAAGTTCTCTCTTTCTTAAAAACACTTGAGGACTTAACTAAGCATCGATCTAAGCATAGGTTGTAATAAACTGTAGGGCTTTAATCAGGCAAAATCTATTGCTATTTTAACTAATTCATCTGTCACTTTCTCTAAAATAAACAAGTTCTTCAATGCTCCCCTCAATTCTTCGTCCAACTTTTTGCTAGCAAGATCCTCCAATTGTGCACTACTAGAATTTCAACTTTTTCCATGAACCGAAAAATGGATATTTCCATGGGCTTACCCATGGAAAAAGCCCAAAAATCGTCATTTCCATGCGCTACCATTGGAAATGCTCCTGTCGCTAATATCTTCGTTGAAAATAATCAGTATTTCCAAGGGCACCATTGGAAATACCCATTTGTGGCTTTTTCCATGAGCCTACTCATGGAAAAGGGGCGCATGAAAATACCTTCAAACTTGGCCACTAGCTGGATTATTTCCAAAGGGAGTATCGTGGGACCCACTTCAGTATTTCCAAGGGGATTAAACGAGGGACCCACCCGAGTATTTCCAAGGGGAGGGAATGTGGGACCCACCTTAACATTTTCAAGGGTGAGGCCCCTGAAACCCACCTGAGTAATTCCAAGGGTAATTTACGTGGGACCCACCTCAGGCCAGAGAAAGTGGGCCCCACCTGTCAGATTTTGGCACTATTATTTGAATGGTTGTGTACATTTCTTCCATGGATGTACCCCTGGAAATACTGCCCTTCTTATTTTGCACCAAAAAGCTTTCATTCAACAATCCTCCAGATACCAACCTAGTACATTATAATCCCAAATTCACATTCTAATGATAACACATCTTACAAATAGACAGTAAACATAATGAGAAAAGAGATTGCAAAACATGTAATAAGCATATATCATTAACAGAGCATAATCAACACATTGTATCAAAAAAAAAAGTGAAACATAGTTAATACATGCAATAGAACATGCAACTGAAACATATTTAATTATTAACATAATATAGCATAATTAACACATCAGAAACATATTTAACAAAAAAAATATATTAATATATGCATTGACTTTGCAGGGAATATTAAAAAAATCTAATATATATACCAATAGCTTCTTCAGTAATCCTTTGTTCTTCTTTCTTAGCTGCTTGTTGAGATTCTGAAACAACCTAAAAGCATAGTAATAGATAAAAATTTACTAAAGAAAAATAACTAAGAAATTATTAATACATGCAATAGAACCATTGATCTTACATTATTTTCCATAGTAGGCTCCAAAGTGTTCACCATTCCAGAGACTGGAAAACAGAAATAAATCTAGTCAGATCAGAAATTTGAATTCCAATACAAGTTGAAAAGAAAGAAATGCTACCCATGTTTAATATAATGCATCCACATATTGCTATTTGTATTTGGCAATAATTGTCTACCTAGCATAGTCTCAAGTACCTCAATCCAATCAACCTCTTTGATTAGTTCCTCAAGTGACTCATTTTTATTGTTTCTAATATCAAAAAGTTCAATATGAGGACCATATATTAGTGTAATTCAATAATGCTTTTTAAAATGACTCTCGAGAAACACACAACTTACCTCTTGATTTACTGTTTGAACCAATGTTATCAGAACCAAACAGGACGTTGACCCAGTAAACCTTCGGATCAACAGTTTACTGGTTGGACCGGTGGGTCAATCGGTTCAACCGCTAATTTTTAAAATAATTATATACATATTATGGCTCAGATTATATGTATAAATGACCATAATTTTACATATTTTTTATGAAAATAATCATATTGTTACATACTGTGTACTTTAATTTACAACTTGACCTTTGAAGTGGGGAGATTGTATAAAATTATTTTCTGTAGAGAGGAGGCGAGTGCATTCTTTTATTTAGAAACATGGAATGCTACATAATAACAACCATAAAATAACCAATGTATAACTAAAACAAGAGAAAACAGAAAAGATGGGTTCTCTAAATGAGCAGGCTCTCCTTATTTGAGTTCTTCCATTCGTACTAAGCCAAACCACCCCTCCCCCCCATCTCTTTCCTTCCAATTCGTGCTTAGCTATCTCTCAAATCCCAATGTATTTTGCTCGCTGGAACGTTACCTCAAATACGTTATCTTTTTGAGACACGATTTAAAATCCACTAAGCAGTTAAATCTCGAGCACGAAATCAAGATTTTGCCTAGTGCAATAGAAAGATTGCACCGTCCAGTGAAGCATTGGGCCATCAAATATCCACAAGCAGCAGTTCAGATGGGAGATCAGAGAAGAGGACGGAAATAAGAACCAAATATTATTCGTTTAAAACCGGTTTTTCTTTTTCAAAACGGTTTGGTTTTGAAATAAAACCAATATAAAATCGGATTTGGACCGGTTCAGTTACTTAAACGATCCCTTTAAAGAACCAAACATGACGACGAGGATGGCGAGGATCTCAGCAGAGATGGTACTTCTTAGATTTTCTTGAGTTGGTATATATATCTATGTTATAGTTTAGGTTCAGATATTTATGTTAGCATACTTATGTGGATTGGATATTTAGCATACTTATGTAGATTTGATCTTTATATTTGGTATATTTATATTTTTGTGATACTTATTCATATTATTGTCCTATGTGATTGTTTATGTGTTTTTAATATTGATTATATATGGGAATATCCATGCGATTGTACGTCTGATAACAATTCCGAAACGATGAAATATCAATAATAAATAAAACCAATAGAATCAGAACCAATAATAATAAAAAAAAACAGAAACAAAATTATTTAAAAAAAATTACTATCATCGACCGGTACAAAAAGTATCAGAGACTAGGTTCTAGTCTCTGATACTAGAAGCATCAGAGACTAGGTTCTAGTCTCTGATACTAAAAGCATCAGTGACCGGCGCCTTAGTTATCAGCGACCAGAAATAATGGTCTCTGATACTCAGGGTATCAACGACCGTTTGTGGTTATCAGCGACTAACAGGTTTTGTCGCTGTTAACTAAACATGACGTCACCATACACTTTCAGCGACCAAAGTGATGTAGTCTCTGATGACCTATCAGCGACCGGGGTGACGTCATTTACCGACAGGTGACGTTATCCGAGAAGTAGCAGCGACCATGCTTTCAGCGACCGGTATATCAGCGACCGTTTGCACCGGTCACTGATAACCCTTTCTGCTGTAGTGAATTGTGCATATGAGATTGTATTTTGTTCCCAATATATATAAGGCATAAATTTCAAGATTCGATTAAGTTTGGTTGTTTCAAAAATTCAGACCAATATTTAATTGTTTTAATTTTTAAACTCCTCGTTCGCAACAAAATTTTCAATTATGTTTTAAACATTCTAATTTTATTTATCTATATTTTATTATTAATTTTTTTTTTGTTTAAAATTTCCTAAACGTAACAGGTATATTGTTTTTTTTATGTATGCTCGAAATTGACCGCATAGTAACTAAAATCTAGACGGCAATACTTGTCACTTGGTATTTTTTTTTTTTTTTGACATCTTCATATCTAAATCATAACTCATGGACCAGGAATTCTTACTGAGTACAAGGACAACTAATATAACTACTATGGATTTCTCAAAAGCAATGTTAATGACGTTAAGGAAATCCGATTTCTGCCCCTCCCTGGCAAAAATCCTGCGTCCGCTCCTGAGTGGGCCCGATTACTACACGGCAAATAAGAGCTCAGACAATTTTTATCTCTAAATACCTATGTTACCCTTTCATATCTAATTAATGGAAGAAGTTAATAAAGAAATGTATCTAATTAATGAAAGAAATTAATAGCGGAAAGTAATTCTTTCCTTCCAAGAGGAAAAATCTCACATCTCGAATTCCTCTTGTATCTAACTGCAAGTGTATTTTCAATATTTCTCTTATTTGCATTTGATTATAATACACAAATAATACCTCAATTGCTGGATAGAGTGCAAAACAAAAAAAAAAACCTTTATGCTAATAACATCTTGTTCAAATCCAGGTCCTGAATCTGTTCCTACACTTAGAATCCAACATTTCATTAACTCACACAGTTTAAACAAGTACAAACTATAGAAGGTCGAAACCATCGAAAGATGTCCCTCAAAAATACATCAAATGAAAAAAAAAAAATATACCCCAAAGAAATTTAAATAAAAATTAGAAGAAGCTTGGCGAAACATCATATAGAATAGAACTTCAAATACAGTTTTGCATCAGCATATTGTGCCTTACTTTGTGTACTGTTTTCAAATTACAAATCTTGAAATAGCTAATTATCGAGAGGTGCTGTAAATACTTATCGATTTTTAATACATTGTTGGTAGGCATCTGACAAACCAAAATGGAGGCACATTTTAAAAACATTTTGATATTTTATTTTGTTTTTAATTTACTGTACAATTACTTTTTTTTTTGTTTAGTGATTTGAGTTATATGGTAAAATTAAAGGGGGCTTTACACATGCGAATAGAAACAATGAGCAATTTGTATTTTATAATTTTAGTATCTTTTAATTTTTGGTATAAACTCTTTGCATGATTTTTGTCTAGTTTAAGTATACTACATACAACTTTAGCATCTGGCCCTCGACATAATGTTGAAGTGTGTCACGGAAAATATTCAAGTTCCATATCCACACATCGGGAGAGACAAATTGAAAAACTATAAGATACAAGAAAAATGTCAAAGCAAAAAAAAAAATAAAGAAAAAAAAGAGGATTCACATGTCAAATTTTATTCCAGTAATTATTAAAATACACGGTAGAAAAAAAAAACAATGAATTATGTAAATTGGAGCAAAAGAATTGTGAGGGGTGTAGCTGGGGAGGAGAAAGGAGATATCAGATAAAATCATTTTTTTTTCCTTTATTAATTTTTTCCTTAAATAACATTCTCATTTAATAAGACATATATTAGAGAGAGAGACTTGAAGAGTAAAACAAGTATATATTTAGAGAAAAACAAAATCCCACAGCCCTCAATATTATAAAAGTTGAGCTCAAAATAGCACTCCTCATTGTTTTATTTTCCAAATGATAACATAAATATTAATCTCCTTTGCATACTATGAACAAATTTTCTCTCTAACCTTAGTCTCACATATTCATGCCCATATCTAATCATAATTAGGATAAACAAACGCTATTTGCAAAATGAGGATTTACTTTTTGGTAATTATTCACATAATTATTATAACTCTCAAATTTAGGTTAATAATGAAGATAGAGGATGAAATGAGTGTCAGAGAAATTTTAGAGAATTGATGATGTTATGTCAGGTTGAAGGCCAATATTAATCTGCATCAACAGGTGTGTCCAATGGCCAGTACTGCTAAGGGGTGACATAAAATAGATGATATTTCCATTATCTTAGTTGTTATATTAAGAGTTTATTGTTTTTGTTTTCTTTTATGATTTTTAGTGTTTTTCTGTTAACTTTGTAGACATTTAATACAATTAAGTTTATAACTTATTTTTAATTGCTAATTTTATTTGAATTTCCACAACTTTGAATTAGTTAATTTTATTCTAGGATTATAATAAATTTACTTTCTAGGTGATAGTTATACTTAGTAATTTTGTGAACAAGTACTTATATTGTTGTACTTATGGGAGAATAAGGTATGAACTATATTAATTTAACATTTCTAATTTTATTATTTTATTATATGTTTTCAATTTGAGCAACTATAATCTACTTTTTCATATTTTGTTTGTTTATTTCATAAATGTTGGACTACATTGTAGAGGACCACACTGATAATAATATTTCAAGAACTTTTTTCATGTTATATGTGATCCGTATTTGTCATTTATTATTGTTTATTTTATTGTTATTTATTATTTAAATTTCCATTTTTTTTTCAATTGTGTCTTTTATTTTCATTTAAATATATATTTTTTCTTAATTTTGTGTGAATGTCAAACAAAAATATATCTTCATATTTCATTCAATCTTATAATATGCCCCGTTGCAATGCATGGACACGTACTAGTATTGATATAATAAAATATAAAATAGAACCACAATAGTTATATAATATTGTATTTTAATAGTTATTTAATTGCTAGTGTTGTTGATCGATGTTTCCTCCAAAAGGCTGGAATATATTTATTTAATTTCTATGTTATATATGTAACGTGAAACTTATAAAGACATTAGGCATCCAACACCAACAGATTGCTTTGATGGCCTTTTAACTGGACTGTCACAAAGATCTATTTGATCATTATGAAAATAGGAAATTAAGCCTATTAAAGAAAATTTTAATTTATTTCAAAATAATACTCCGTTCACTAAATTTTACCTTCACAAATTTTATTAGTAATAAAAAGAAAGATAACTGAATTAAATCTGTTTCATTGTCGGTCAACATTTTTTTTTGGGAAGGAACAATAATAATATTCCACGCATACTCTAATTTCTAAAGCTCACAAAAGTAACACACAAATACTAAAAGAGTAACAAATAAATACCATCATATTTTGAGTCAACAATTCAATAGTTTATAGTCATATAAACTTCATGTTTCACGATACAAATATGATGTGATCAAATGAAAATGATGTGAGTCAACAAATTAAAATGATGTGATCAAATGAATGAAAATGATGTGAGTCAACAAATTAAAATGATGTGATCAAATGAATGAATACCTTGCGCTAGCTTCATTGCACTTATAAATATCTCGAAACAAAGGCTTTTACATATAGCGAATTATTCTATTTCAATAATTAAGATTTTACATTTTCAAGTAGTATGTTGCTTGCAAAATCAACTACTTATTACAAAAATATTATATACATATATTGAACAATTAAGATATTTGAGAAAATCAATGTATATTTGAATAATTGTTCGTATTTTTACAATACAATCTTAGTTCTATGTCAGCACCGTCGGTGAACTCCGTACATTACTAATTGAGAAGACTATGGATGATGATGTCGACTGTGCACGCCACGTGGCCAAAATACTCTGGCTCAAGTACATGCATTGCTTTGGCCTCCAATCTGAACAACTCCTTGCCGATTGGTTTGATAAATATATTTTACACATAACTGAGCCTGGTCCATCGCTGAGTTGTAAGTTTTTTTGGAATTTCTTTGATTTTTGATTTTCAATTTTGTTCGATTTTGAGAGAATTTTTTTTTATTAAGTATCAGAATCTATATGTTAATTCAGAATTGAAAAAAGAACAATCAATTGTATCCTGCTACAATCTTTGTAAATCAATTTTTGACTTTAAAAACCAAATTTTCTATATTTTATTCTTTGTTGTTCATGGATAATTTTTCCTGATAGTTTGAATCTAGTACGCACAGACTTGAATTTTGTCAAATGTTCCCATTTTTTCTTAACTGCAATTCTATGTTTTACAGTCCTTTTTTTTTAACAACTATAGGGGCATTATCTTCTATTTTGTGCGAATTGATTTGTGTGTATGGAAGGCCATGCCAGGTAGGTATTCAATTCAGACGATACTTGACCAAACTGGAGTGCCATTGGCCAAATCAAACATGGAGGAAATTTATCAAATGGAGGAAATAACCAGATGGGTTTCATGATATGTTTGTTCTTATTAACAGGGTAATTTTTTTAACAATTTTTTTTCAACTGAATAAAATTTGATAATTTGAAAAAATTATAGGGTTTCTTTATAATTTCTTGGGATCGATTGTTTTAAATTGTTATTTTATTTCTGTTTTAATTTGAAACATTTCTTTTTGCTTTATTATTTAAACTTTTTGTTATTTTTTAAGGAATTCTTCCAACTTCATTTTTAAGTCTGTTAAAGTTATAAGAAATGCTTCTTAAAGAATTTAAACTTTTTCTTCCTTTTGTTGATGGTATGTCAATTTATTTTGCATTTTCTACTTCTATTAATTCCTGAATTTTGTTTTGTTATTTTATTTTTAATATATTTTTGTTTTGCAGATTCTTCAGGTGTGCAGAGTTTTTGGAAATAGACTTATTCCTAAAAGGGATGTTATTTTGGTTCTAACTGACCAATTTCCATCATAACAAGATTTGCAATTGATAGAGCTTTTCTTGATGGAAATTCACGAAATAGCCATCACCAGTTGGAAGAGAATTGTTTCATTCAGTTGTGCAAATAGTGAATTTACTTTCTTTCAATTGGTAGATTAAGAGTACTGAATGATTTATTCTGCTGTAAAATTTCAGTTATAAACTGTTTTGATGGATGCTTTTGACACAAAAACTATGATGTAATACATAAATTGATTGATAATTTTATGTTTGTAGAAAGCTACTGTTATATGATAATACTGTATGGTAGAGTACCCCTCTGTTGTATCTCACATAGAACAACTATTAATTTGATTAAATTGCATTGATTTTTATCTTTACTGAATAATTGTTCATATTTTTACAATACAATCTTAGTTCTATATATGATTTATAAGTGGCTTTCCTAGCTGTTACAATTGAACCTAAAAATGTAATGCAGAAATAGAAGCAGGGTTGTATAAACAAATTTTCCTTGGGCACCTCTACTTAATATGCTATGATATTTGCACAGGCAATTGTGGAACAATTGTTCAATCAAGGGTTTAGTTAAAAGGAATTGTTAGGTTATATTTATACTTCAATGTTTGAGTAGTTTCATTAGAACACAGAAATCTGGATGCTATGTAACTATTGGGTGTCACTTGCTAACTCTAGCAATCTAGACTGTGCTACAGAAGACCCCAAAAAAAAATCCAAAAAACTTTTATTTTGCAGGAAGAAAGGCCATAGCAAGGCCGATTGTTTCAAGATCAAGAATAAACCGAAGGCATACAAGAATTATACTTCTTCATGCGATTCTAATTTAATTGAAACTCAAGATAATTATATGTGCTTAGGAGTTTATTTTGGAGTTTGGTTTAAGGTTGAGATTTCAAGTCTAGAGGAGGATTGTTGTGTATGCTTATTATCTAATCATATATTTACATCACACTTGATTTAGTAGGATGTCAGAATAGTAGGCTATGTTTAACATACTATATTAAGGAGAAAAAATTTAGTATTTTAGTATAGAGTATTTTAGAACGTGTCATTTATAGAGTTGTCTTTTTAAAAATTTATGTTATTATAAATTATGTCATTTGAGATGATGTTAATGAATACAATTAAGTTTTCTCATAAAATTTTGTCTCTTATTTTTCGACCTGTATCTCCTTCTCAAAACCCTAACAATATAAACATTTGTATGACATGAACACAACTTAGTTCGACGTGTCCATACTACATAAGAAATATTGTTGGGTTCTAGACTTCTACTTCTACCTTTAAATCACAAACCCAATATGAACTTGGACTTGAATTTGGGTTCGATAGTGATTCGACCGTTGTTGATATATTAAGACTGTTCAACAAGAAGAGATTAAACTTCTTTGGGGCTTAATCCATTTTTTTAGGTTTCTTAGCTGTTTAATTCTGTCGAACACTGGGCTTTTAGCGCGAATTAAGATCATCTTCTCTTTTTGTCTAAATCTTAATTCTCTGTTCGAATCTTAAGACACCTCTATTTTTTCCTTTAACTTCTTTAGCTTTCATTGACGGATTAAGACAGCTGAACATCAGTTCCTTATCTTTTTTGAGCTTTTAATTATTCTCTCTTAATTTCTTGTTGCCGAACGTCTAATAATAACGTCTTTACTTTTTTTTTTTTTTTAAGTCAGATGTAATTAATGCTCCAACAATATATACGTATTTAATTGAGGGTTAAAGGCCCAAAAGTTGAGTCAATCCCCATTTTCTTCCCGCCGGACACAGGCCAATTTTTTTTTCCCCTTTTTGCAAAGATAAAGTTGTATCAGTATATCTATAAAAAATTTGGGAGTTAATTCATTTCGGTAAATTTATTATGGTTAAACGCACAACCCTTAAATAGGTGCTGAAGGTGTTTATTAATATTTAAAAATCATATCAGTCCAAATAGTTATTTTCATCGTATGATGTACACTACATCTTTCTACTTTTGTTAAGTCATTTCTAGAAAACCAATGTTTAATATCCGAAGGCTTAATTATGGGTTCACTACTAGCACCGAATTACATAAATTTTACATTTTTTATTTTATATATATTTTCAAAAGCTTTGGTCGTAATTGAGGAAATATTGTCATAAGATAAATACAATTCATTTTTGTTGAAGAATATTTTTAGATTGTTTAGTCTGATACTTTCGTGACTTACTATCTAACTTCATTAAGTTTAATAAAAACATGACTTCTTTTAAAAAAAAAAATCTATGATAAGCAAAAGATTTAGAGAAGGAATTTATACTATTGTTGGAGCATTATCTAAGTTTTTCTACTATTAGATTTCACTTTCCAGTTCATAATCTAATAATTATATTTTTATGTTTATTAGGCCTAGTGCATTCATTAAAATAAGTAAAACACACTAGAACAATTCTCTGTTTTTTTAGTACTTGATGACAGGGGCTAACACTAGAACAATTCAATACCACAAAATTTGCAAATAAGAAGTAAATAAATCTATATTCTGTTTGTTCAAATATCGGACTAAAATCATGTCCTAGAAAATAATCTAGTGACGAGAAACGGACTCGGATTCAGATTCAGATTCAGACTCGCTTTGAAAAGAGTGGAGCCGCTATTAAAGAAGGACATTACTTTGAGGATTGACATTTACAGTTTTTATAAATATTAATAGCTGTTTACATTTTCTATATAAAAAAAATTCGGTGTACCACTTTTCCCCACCCAGCTACAACGCAAATTGTACCAAAATTATGCATACATGAGATCAAAATTCCAGTGTAAGAACTATCCTCACATATACACCAGATATTTGCTCCGGTTCTGTCTTCTCTGAAAAATCTGGTTGTTGAATTTTTCCCGTTTGAGATTTTATTTTTCAATATTTTTTGTGTTCTGATTATCTGATATAATCCGAAAGTGTTTGCAAATATTAAATAAATTAAAAAAAATTCTGAAACAATGTCTATAAGTAGGTGTACAATTCTTTCAACTGTCTAAAATGGTCATTTTTTGTTGGATTTTATTCAGAAATTTAAATATTTTTTTAATTTAATTTGATTGCAAACTTTAGTAAAGAAAGCCAGAAGCAAAACTATGTATGCTTCAATCCATTTGAAAACGATCGTTCTAATCTGAGACGTCAGATCTGGATCAACGGTACCGAAACATTAGACTGTTCATGCCGAAACCCGCACCTATCTCTGCCTCAATATATTTCAATTGTGCCCTTAATCCCTTATTAACCCTGATCTAGGAAATGATGCGGCAACAACGATTCAATTCAGCTCCAATGTGCTAAGTAGGATATACAAATATTTAAAGCATATAAAACATTCATATATATAGAAAACAACATCCATTGTCCATTGACAATCTGATTTAAATCTCCTATTACATGTTAATCAGCATTAAGTTTTCTCTTTCTTAAAAACACTTGAGGACTTAACTAAGCATCTAAGCATAGGTTGTAATAAACTGTAGGGCTTTAATCAGGCAAAATCTATTGCTATTTTAACTAATTCATCTGTCACTTTCTCTAAAATAAACAAGTTCTTCAATGATCCCCTCAATTCTTCGTCCAACTTTTTGCTAGCAAGATCCTCCAATTGCGGGATATGAAGATAACATGATGCCATACAAAGCTCGAAAACCGTCTTTACATCGACATTCAAGAATTCCTTGTCCCAGTTCTCAATTTCCTTCTCAGTCAGCATTATGGGGCTCCTGTCCGGTGTGGTACAAGGTTTGGTTCTCTTTTGCTTGAAGACATGTATTTCGCAATACTCGATCACCATTTCTAGGATATCAGCGGTGATCGTGGACAGCTCAATGTTGATCTCAGCGCAGCAGTTGTCTTTAATCGAGTCGCATATCGTTTGAGACATGGTTGCCAATGCCTCCGTCATCATGAACTCTTCTCCATCGGAGGTCGTCAGGATGATCATTTGCTCAGCTGGTGTCCAGTTCGGCATTTTATTTCTGTTGAGATTTTACGTTTTAAAGATTAAATTCTGAGACTTATACATATAATGTAACTAGATCTTAGGATTTAGAATTGGAATTTGCAATTATAGCATCTCTGTTTTTAGACAATTTCTATTTTTAATTTTTTTACTAATCTAAATATACTCGCTGAACATTAGAAATTATTTATAGATATGTAGCAATTTATATTTTTTATATTTCTTGTTTAAAATGAATTGTTTTTTTGCGCTTGTAAATAATGACGTCTTATTTAAAAAATTTGTTTGAATATATACAAGTTTAATATAATTCTTAAAAGGCTATAAAATTTGTCTAATGTTTCGGAAGATATTTGTTTGTCCAATATATATATATATATAGAGAGAGAGTAAATCTAGGGTGTGACGTGCTCACCAAGAGGGTTTGGTGAGCACAACTCCAAAAAAATATCAGATCGGCTTCAAATGACAAATCCAAACCGTTAAAATTCATATACTTCGTGAGTGATGCATGTACATGCAAAATTTTGGAAGTTTTGAATTTATATGCTACGAGATCAAGCAGTCAAAGTAATAATGAAAAATGAATATATAAAACAACTAATATAATAACTTATTAAAATATTCATTACTTTGACCGCTTGACCTCGTAGCAAATGATTTCGAAACTTCCAAAATTTTTCATGTACATGCATCACTCACAAAGTATATGGATTTCAACAGTTTGGATTCGTCATTTAAAGTCGATCAGATGTATTTTTGGAGTTGTGCTCACCAAACCCTCTTGGTAAACACGTCACACCCTAGATTTACTCATATATATATATAGAGAGAGAGAGAGATGGACTATGGTACTCTATAAAGTAAAAGGTCTTTGTACTCTACGCTATATCTCCGTTTTAAAAATTCAAACACCCGATCTGAACGTTGAACATGTTCCTCATATTGAAATGTGCTTGGAGACCAAATTTTACATTTTTTGGAATTTTTTTGCTATTTATTAAGCCACTTTGAAAATCTCAGATCTGCTGTGAACAGTAAAAAACAGTAAAAATTTCTGGATCATCGGATCTGCGATTTTCAAAGTGGCTTAATAAATAGCAACAAAATTCCAAAAAATGTAAAATTTGGTCTCCAAGCACATTTCAATATGAAGAATATGTTCAACGGTTCAGATCGGGTGTTTGGATTTTTAAAATGAAAATATAGTGCTGTAGAGTACCAAGACCTTTTACTCTATAGAGTACCATAGCCCAACTATATATATATGAGTAGAACTAGGGTGCTCCTAAGTTCACCCAATCTCTTGTGAACTTGATTCTAAAATATATTGAATTGACTTTAAACGATGAATCCAAACCGTTGAAACACTTCTACCTAATGAGTGATGCGTCTACATGTGAAAATTTTAAAGTTTCGAATTAATTTAATATAGAGTCAAGTGGTCAAAGGAGTCCAAAAATGAATGCATTAAAATTAATTTATATACCTTAAACTTTTGACCACTTGACTCTATATTAAATTAATTTGAAACTTTAAAATTTTCACATGTAGACGCATCACTCATTAGGTACAAGGATTTCAACGGTTTGGATTCATCGTTTAAAGTCGATTCGATATATTTTAGAAGTAGAGTGTTCATAAATATGAGAGGATATAGGAAATATCGACCTTCTAGCTCTGAAAAAATACAACTTAATTAATTATTTTTTTAGCAGGTTAACTAAATTTGTTTATTATTTTAAATGAAGATTATCAACTTTTTGTCGAATTATTGTCCTCTTTAGTTATTATATGATTTGAGCAATATTCTAACAACATAATTCTTTGGCATATTTTTTTTAAAGACAGAGGCTGCCATTCTTTGGTTGGTTAAAAATAAGAAAATACTCTATGCTCGCTGTTTTAATGTGTACATTTTAGTAAATATTGTTCATTTTTTATTTTTTTAATTAATATATTTTTAATATATTTTTGTTCATTTTCATAAATGTTACACTATATCAAAGAAGATCACACTAACAATGATAGTTCAAGAACTTTTTTTATGTTATATTTGATCTATTTTTTCATTTGTTGTTTCTTTTATTGTTATTTATTATTTAAATTCTGTTTTTTTTCATGTGTGCTTTTTATTTTCATTTAATATTTTTTTAATTTTGTGTGAATGTCAAACAAAAAGATATCTTCATATTATATTCAATTTTATAATATTCTCTCTTATTTCTTTGGTTGGTTAAAAGTAAGAAAATATTCTCTCTTAATTCTTTGTTCCCGAAAGTCTAATAATAACGGTTTTTTTTTTTTTTTTTAAAGTCAGACGTAATTAATGCTCCAACAATATATACGTATTTAATTGAGGGTTAAAGGCCCAAAAGTTGAGTCAAACTCCATTTTCTTCCCACCGGACAGGCCAATTTTTTTGTCCTTTTTGCAAAGATAAAGTTGTATCAGTATATCTATAAAAAAAAATTGGGAGTTAATTCATTTCGGTAAATTTATAATGGTTAATCGCACAACCCTTAAATAGGTGCTGAAGGTGTTTATTAATATTTAAAAATCATATCAGTCCAAATAGCTATATATTTTCATCGTATGATGTACACTACATCTTTCCACTTTTGTTAAATCATTTCTAGAAAACCAATGTTTAATATCCTAAAGCTTAATTATGGGTTCACTACTAGCACCGAATTACATAACTTTTACATATTTTTATTTTATTTCATTTTTTCAAAAGCTTTGGTCTAATTGAGGAAATCTTCTTATAAGATAAATACAATTCACTTTTGTGGAAGAATATTTTTAGATTATTTAGTCTGATACTTTTGTGGAAGAATAATTTTAGATTATTTAGTCTGATACTTTTGTGACTTACTATCTAACTTCATTAAGTTTAATAAAAACATGACTTCTTTTTTAAAAAAAAAAAATCTATGACAAAAGATTTAGCGAAGGAATTTATACTATTGTTGGAGCATTAATTTCTAAGTTTTTCTACTATTAGATTTCACTTTCCAGTTCATAATCTAATAATTATATTTTTATGTTTGTTAGGCCTAATACATTCATTAAAATAAGTAAAACACACTAGAACAATTCTCTATTTTGTTTAGTACTTGACAGGGGCTAACACTAGAACAATTCAATACCACAAAATTTGCAAATAAGAAGTAAATAAATCTATATTCTGTTTGTTCAAATATCGGACTAAAATCGTGTCCTAGAAAAGAATCTAGTGACGAGAAACAATTCAAGTCGGACTCGGATTCGGATTCGGATTCAGACTCGCTTTGAAAAGAGTGGAGCCGCTATTAAAGAAGGACATTACTTTGAGGATTGACATTTACATTTTTTTATAAATATTAATAGTTGTTTACATTTTCTAAGTAGTCATTTATGCCTGCTTATTTCTAGGTTACAAATTAATTACTCCTTGTGGCTTATAAAAAGACCCCTTTTGTAAGAGAAAACAATTTTTGAGATATAAATGTATTTTTTGAGAGAGATTTAATCTTGCTTTTGCTACTTAGTACTCTTTGTTTTTAATTTCACTAAACTGTTTTCGAGATCTGTTACTAACGGAGTCGAGATTGGAAACCAAGATTGCGTCATCTAGTCTCTCACTAAGATTTCAGACATGATTTGAAATAAATAAAATTACAAAATTAAAAGATGAAGAAAGCAAAATATCTCTTAATCTGCTGTGAGTAACCGAATTATTATTCTTTAAATTCTTCTAGTGCTAGAGGATGGCTGCAAGAAAATTAATGCACCAGAATTTGCAGGTCAGAGCCGCCTGTAGGGTATTCTCGGTGGGGGAACGTAAAGATATTAAGAGAGCAGTTTTAGCTTCACGTAGCGCATGAATTATATGCAGCGTACGCTGCATGAAAACAGAACTGCAATGTCAATATCTTTATCCATCTCAGCGTTCAGTGCACTTCACTATTCATGCGAAGGCTGGTTGCGGCCAAGACAAACACAGTTGTGACACGCCCGCAATTAGTGGCGGAACCAGAAATAAAAACTAGGAGGAGCCAAACTGCAGTTGCAGATGCGGCAGCAAAAACTTTCTGGGCCAAGAGGGGGCCAGGGCCAAGGGGTACATTTGAAAGGTTAGTGGGCTATATTTGCACACCAACTGGTATATCTTTCCTTTCCATAATTTTTCGGGTTAAGACAATTGATAGTCATTGTCAACTTGACTTATATGGGAATTACAAAAAGAGAGCAAGATTTTTGATTGAATTGAACTACTGAAGGGTATTTGTACTGGTACCCCGTACCTTATATTCCAGGGGCCTAGCTGGTCATTAGCTGTATATTTTCTGGGCCCAGGCTGGCTTAGACCTTAGTTCCGCCTCTGCCCGCAATAATCTATATATGGTTGTCATTTGCTTTATTTCACTTGTTTTTCACCAAAATTTTCTCTAACTCAAACACTTCTACACAATAACACGATTTAAAAAAAAAAAATAGAATTCATTTAAGTGATTTTAAGGGACAAACATAATGTTAGGAATATATTTTGAAAACAAAATTTTTTATGTAAATAAATACTTATTTTTAATATTAATGTTTTTAACTTTATGAATTATAGAGCTATTTGTGAAATTCATTTGATTGATTCAATATCTACATAAAAGCTCACTGTTTGTTTCCACAGAAGATCGAATCAATTAGTAAGCTAGTGACTTAATGATACATTCATAGACAAATTAAAATGGTTAATGCTCCAGCTTCAAAAACGTTCAAATGAATTGGTCCGTTTGAGCTGTTATATGATTCATTTATATTTATTAATAAAAACGATAGATAATAAATATCATTTTAATTGTGATGAATGTATACAATTCTAGCTATGTCATTTGTCTATAAATAATATATGACATTTGGAGAGCAAATTATCCAGGATCAATCCAAAATTCATCCAACAATTCCATTCTATTAATCTTTCTCTTAGCTCTATAATTCATAAAGTTTTTTATTTGAAAAAAGTGGAATAATCCATCGGTTTTCCATTGATATAGAAAACTATTACAGCCATTCAAGAACATCAGTATCATTGTAATAGACCCTAATAACACTACCTGCCTATCGGTATTGAGAAATACCTTGATCCTTACCCTACCAATTACAACATGCATTAAAAAAAAAAACAACTCCATACACAGAAAAGTATCATAGGACTAGCTATCATAAAAGCAGCATACCCCATAAACAAATCTTACCCAAAAACAACAATCATAGAAAACAACAAAATAACCAACATTTAAAAGAAACATATATGTCCCTATCCATCTATCAGTCCTCTGTTAGCGCAAGTATAGAAGTGGTGACCCTATCCTCTCTTGACTCTTTATCATCTTCACTAAAACTAATCCCTGTGCCAAGCATACAGGTTGAAACCGGTGATTCCCCCATGGAAGTGTCAATTGTAGGCCCTATCAGGTCCTTCACATCACACGGCAAAATAAGATTCAAATGAGAAGGTAGATCCTGTTTTTGATTTAAAGCCCAAAATTTAGCAATAGACAAAGTTTTAGACCCTAAAGCTTTCACATCATGCACCTGCCCCTGCTGAAAAATAATCCTATTACGATCCAACCACACAGTCCATAGAACTTCTCCTCTTATAATTTCTACAATACCTGACTCCTTGAGCGGAATACTATAATCCATTTCCCACAAGGATTCTATGCTTTCTAAATCAAAATAAAAATTATTAAAATGAGCGATCCATTGCCATAAAGCTTGTACAAAAAAGCAAGTCACAAACAAATGATCTACCGATTCATTTTGAGAACAATAAACACATTTTGTATCACCTGTCCATCCGTACTTACTTAGTCTATCTCTAGTTAAAGTCCTTTCTGTTTCACTAACCATAAAAAGATCTCCACTTTGAGTGGTATCCTAGCCTGCCAAATGCTATCAAAAGAATTAGTAAGAACAACCCCCTCACTTAAGTATTTATAAAATGAATTAACAGTAAACTTTCTATTGGCTGACCATTTCCAACCTATTAGATCTCTTTCAGTATTTAATCGAACCGACTCAAGAAGAGTTACCGCTGCTGTCCATTCGGTACGATATATACCTGTTAACTGTCGAGCTATAGGAATAGACACCCTACCATGAAAAATGCATTAGCTACCATAATATCTTTGTCATATACTATAGAAAAAATATTAGGGAAAACAAAACATAGTAGTGAATCACCCCACCAGTGATCTAGCCAAAACCTCACTAATTTCCCATTTCCCATTGCCCATACTATACCTTCCTGGAATCTGTCCCGCAAATGTAATATATCATTCCATAAAGGAGACTTACTCCTTCGATCACCTGCACTTGAATTAATATTTATCAATAATTATATCCTTCCATGTACCTGTCACAGTTGTATCATAAAATCTATATAGCCATTTTGATAATAAAGAAATGTCCATTCGATTAAGATCTAAAATACCAAGATCTCCTTGGCTTTTGCTCATACACACCTTATCCCACGCAATTGGGGAAGGTCTTTTTCGAACAGTATTACCTCAAAACCATAAGAATTTTCTCTGTAACCTATCAATTTTGTATCTTATTTTACTTGGCATTTTATATAATGAAAGCCAATACAATGGTATAGCTGAAATAACTGCATTCAATAAAGTTACCTTACCCCCCATTAATAATAGCTTCCCCTTCCATGATTGTAATCTTTTTTCTATTTTATCAATCAGAGGTATCCAATCTGATTCACTCAGTTTCTTCCAATGCAATGGGACTCCGAGATACATAATAGGTAATTGAACTACCTTGCATTCCAATAGATTAGCTAATTTCATTCCTACTTCGTTACTAATGTTTAATGGTACCATTTTACTTTTATCAAAATTTATTTTCATTCCCGAAAGATTTTCAAAACCTAAAAGGAGCCATCAAAGGATGATAATTATTTTTCTATCAGCTTTTAAGAAAAGTAACATGTCATCCGCAAAATGAAGATTAAGTACTCTAGCACAATTAACAAAATTACCTAATCCTTGCAATAAACCTGATTGTTGAGCTATAATTCATAAAGTTCAATTTCTATTCTCCCACAAATAAATATTTTCTTTATAGTAAAAATATTATTTTGCTACCATTGTTGAAAGAAGCTACATCAACCTCTACCACGGTTACGCCCGCAAGCAGAGAATACCAGCGTAACTTGGGGCAAGCTTAACCGATTATTCATGCGCTTAAGACGGGAAGTTGCCTTAGGTCCGTATTTTGCAGCTCCGGGTAATAAAGTTTTAATTATATTCTTGATTATATTTTTTAATATAATTATTATTTATTTTATTGATCAAAATTCAGATTTAAAACTAGTTGGTTATTATAATTTTTTTTCCAACACATAAAGAGTGAGGAAGTTACAAAAGTCATCAGTGAGAGGCACTACCTTGGTGGAGAGAGACCTCAGAGAAATTTTGATATATAGTGAAGATGATTATTTGTTTGCAACTTTCCTCCTCAGTGGAGATGATTTTTGTAACTTTCCAACAATATCCAATCTATTGTGGTTGTTTTCTTAAAATCACTTAAATGAGTTCTATTAAAAAAATTCCAACAACACGATCTTGATCAAAACTCAAAAGTATAATGTCAAAATTCTGTCAGCAACCAGCCCTGGTTGGCTTGTTTTGCTTTGTTTCTCTTAACTCATTACTGCCGAGAACTGGACTACTTGATTTGTGACGTCATTTTTTGCACGAAAATGTGCAAATTTGTGCAGTAATCTGATCGTACACAAATTTCAATAGAAAATATAAAAAATTGATTGAGTTGAGTTGATTTTTGGGGTAAAACTCAGCCTCAGGTCAATTTACACGTATTTTGTGCAAGGTCACAATCTTTTTGGTGAAATCTTTATCTACATATATTTGTTTCATCAGCTTTATAAAAAATTTTATGGTGTTCCCACCATTATAGTCATTGATTTCTCATATTTAAAATCTTATATACTGATTTAATAAACTATAAAATAGAAGCAAAATAGTTATATAAAACTGTATTCTTCCTCAAAAAAGTTATATAAAACTGTATTCTTCCTCAAAAAAGTTATATAAAACTGTATTTTAATGCTCTTAATTTATATAATCACTGGAAAAAGGAACACGCACGTACTTAAGCAAATCTCCAGCTTTAAAGGTTGGAATTATTTTTTATAATTTAAAATTTGAGTTGTTGATAGATATTTGTGAATTTTTTTACAAATTATCCTACATTTCTAAATTTTCAAACAAAATACCCTTTTTAAAAAATAATTAACGAGCATGGCACCCATTTATTCCTCATTCCACCTTTCTATTCCTACCTCCTATTTATTCTCATCAAGTTTGACATCTCCTTAACTTGATTAAACTTTAATTTTTTTGGTTAAATAATATGTAATTCAAACAACAAATTTTTTAAAGAATTTGCAATTCAAACAACATTTTTTTTATGGACATGTAACAAATATTTCAGTTAGATAATATATATTGCATACATGTTTTTTAGGTATTTATATTAATTTGCACCATGATGCATGAAATTATTTACACGATTATACTGGTTGCCACTAGTATCTCTAGCTAACTCATATTGATAAAATTACAAAAAAAAATATAAATAAAATTTAGAGTTTTATAAATATGATCATATGTTTGTTATTTAAAAAAAAAAACTCATTTACTAATCATATTTTGAGGAATTAATTTTTTTTTACGACTAATGAGCATATATGCAATAATTTGATGTATTGCAATTCAAATATTTTTTTTAATTAGTGAATCATTATCCAAAATATAAAAAATGAACTCCATGACACGTGTCTTGTTTTTTTACCTGAAATTTAGTTCCCTTGTTAATTAAGGTTAATTTTAGGTGCACTCCATAATTAGTTTACTTGAATACATTTTGGGTTCCTTCGTCTAGATCAAGTTTTGTGTATGCTTACTAGTGTTGGATGGGCCATAATTGGGCTTTCTATTGAGCTCAGTTAGGCCATGTCGTGAAATGAGGCCAGTGATGAAGTTTTTTTAACCTTTGTCCAGATGTATTATATTCTCTACATTAAGATAAATAATTATAAATGTTCAATTTTCTTTTTATATGATTAACAAGTAGTAAAATTAATGTACATAAGTTATCAATATCAGTGTATTTTTGCAAGCTTTTGATAACAATCAAAATAATATATTTGCTCTCTCATAATGTCTCTGTTCCAATCTATTTAAATATCATTCATGAATTTTATTGATCTATTTTATATGAAAATATGTCATTTTCAATGATAATTTTTCTTGTTCTTTTATAATATACTACGTTGCAACGCACGAGCATGATACTAGTTTTACATAAAGCATATAATTTTAATTATACTACAAACATAAATAAGAATTACTAAATATATAATCAAAATAATATATTTGCTCTCTCATAATGTCTCTGTTCCAATCTATTTAAATATCATTCATGAATTTTATTGAATAATTATTTCTTTTATTGATCTATTTTATATGAAAATATGTCATTTTCAATGATAATTTTTCTTGTTCTTTTATAATATACTACGTTGCAACACACGAGCATGATACTAGTTTTACATAAAGCATATAATTTTAATTATACTACAAACATAAATAAGAATTACTAAATATATATAATTTTTTTTTTCAAGGTGTCACATTCTTCCCTCCTTCAAGCCGGATAATTAAGCACTCTTTAGATAAGATAAGATTAAGGGAACTCCTTAATTAATGAATTGACTATCCTTCTCAGAGTCATTTTTAAAAATTTAATTGTTGAACAATTTTATTTTACCCATGCTCCCAAATAAAAGAGCTGTTCATTTTTTACTATTATATTTTTTTACTTAATTTCGCTCTCCATTTTACCAACTAAACCCAAACCCAGGTGCAAAAGATTGACAATACTATGTGTTTAACATTTTCTTTTATACTAATTTAAGCTCAAGAAAATCTAAGGAAGTCAGCTACATGCACAGCCTACTCTATGATGAGGATAAATATCATAATGGTATCATAGGAGAAAAGAAATACAAGAGTTTGCCTTCAAGACAGAGCATGAAGCACAAGTGTAATGTTTGTTTTATGTAAATGGAAAATATATATGATGCAATTGTTTCTTTTAGAGAGGTGTGAAAAAAATTAAGAAAAAAAAACTAAGGATCGACATGCTAATGTAATGTTTGTTTTATGTAAATGGAAAATATATATGATGCAATTGTTTCTCTCAAAATACACACACACATTAAAAAAATTGAGGATGCCATAATGCATCATTATTGTAGATATGGATTTTGGAGCAGCAAGCATCGATCAGGAAAGAGAACAAGGAATAGTGACGATACTAGAGATCGAACTAGCTAGACTTATATAGGGCTGGGGGCATAGGGAATTTATTAATGGACATTAAAAGATATTAATATTTGAATTTTTGAGTAGTATTGATTTATTCTAATATCTTATACAAGTAATTATGTTAAGTTATATTTCAAATATTTGAGTTTGACACATAATAAAAAAAATTAAAATACGGGTATCCACATTTTTAGTTTTAAGACAGTGTATTGAAAAAATATTTTACAAGAATGTTGAAAACAACTATTTATAATACACACACACATATATAGAAGTTTATCACATTGAAGTCATTTTTATTCATGCAAGTTGCACCAATTTGTTTATCAAATGCATGGAAGTCATTTTTGTTCATGAAAGTTGCACAAAAAGAAATAAATGTGTTATCAAATGCATGGAAGTAGCAATAGCAGTGTCGTACTGAAAGAAATAACAAAAAGTGAAACCCATGTATTAATAAATGTGTTACCGAATCCTAATGTTTGACTCTATCAAAAGAAAATCCCTACTTAATAAAACCCCTTGGCTATATTTGGTCTCAGCAGCTCACATTTATACGTCATCGATCTTGCTATGTTGTTTCCCCTCAACTGTACCATTAACCGGTACAGGAGCAAAATGAAATTGTAAAATCTCTGTTTCATCCCATTAGTATCATAGACCTAGCCAATCAAGCATAATCCTTTATAACTATTTATTCCAAAGATCTGGTACTGCAGGCACCATGCAGTAATAGAAAAAAAAAACAACACAATCACATAAAGTAGGCATACACACAGCTACTTATTACAGGGAAGCAATAGTTATCACAGTTGAATCTGAGAACTGCTACCTCAAAGTCTTCTGAATCAAGCTGTCTGTAGCTGTATCGACTGAAGCCATTGCTTCATAAAGAACCAAAATCTTGCTCCTTTTCAGAATCACATGCCTAAGGCACACCAGCTGACGCTGGCCCCCACTCCAGTTCTCTCCGCTCTCTGCCACTGCAAGTAGAAGGTTGCTAAGATCGGAGAACTAAGACATTTTGACTAATTCGGTTATAGGACCATCATTAATTTGCATGATTTTTTTTATAAGAACATGCTATATTGAGTTGACAATTAGGGGATACTTGGAAATTTAGATAAATTTTCAAGGGTTCAAAAACTGAAATTTACATAAATACAAAGGTTTATAAATGTTCTTGAAACTCCATGTTGCTATTTTTAATCACACTTCACTTCAATTAAGATAAATCTCCATGTGTTGGAAAATTGAGATGTTACAATATCTCAGAGGGTGCATGTGAATTCGGCAAAAATATATATGGGCAATGAACATTGAATTGAACATACACCATCGATCGATCATCCACCGTATTTTTACTATTAGCATTAATGACCATATATGTTTCCTGAATTTTAAAACATTTTTCTTAATTTGTATTAAATAAATATATTCCTTATCACCACCATCCACCACTGCATATTTCCAAAAATAGATTATTTGACTTGTTGGGGGTCCTTTTTGCTGCCAATATAATTGAAGTCCATTTGTTATTTTATTTTAATTAATTTTGTGGGCCATATTAATTAGGCATTCATTGAATTGAAAAGATATAATGTATGCAGTCTAACATTCAAGAGTTCTATTACGTACACAATTAACATGCACCAGCATGCATATAACCCCCATTTGAAGTACGTAATGTGCCCCATCGTATGCATGATCAGGATGCCCAAAACAAATACCCCTCATCCATCAGTTCCCACAAGTTTATATACAAGCTGGTATTCATGGCACACAAAAGGGTACATTGTTGGAAATAACTTGAAGTCCATACTGCAATTATATAGTATTGATTTATTCTAATATCTTATACAAGTAATTATGATAAGTTATATTTCATATATTTGACACATAATAAAAAAATTAAAATATGGGCATCCTCATTTTTTATTTTAACATAGTGTATTGAAGAAATATTTTACAAGAATTTTGAAAACAACTATTTCCAATACATAAATATATATAGAAGTTTATCACATTGTAGTCATTTTTATTCATGCAAGTTGCACCAATTTGTTTATCAAATGCATGGAAGTCATTTTTGTTCATGAAAGTTGTACAAAAATAAATAAATGTGTATCAAATGCATGGAAATATCAATAGCAGTGTCATCCTGAAAGAAATAACAAAAAGTGAAAGCCCATGTATTAATAAATGTGTTATAGAATCCTAATGTTTAACTCTATCAAAAGAAAATCCCTACTTAATAAAACCCCTTGGCTATATTTGGTCTCAGCAGCTCACATTTATACGTCGTCGATCTGGGTATGTTATTTCCCCTCAACTATACCATTAACCGGTACAGGAGCAAAAGAAACTTGTAAAATCTCTTTTTCATCCCATTAGTATCACATACCTAGCCAATCAAACACAATCCTTTATAACTATTTATTCCAAAGATCTGGTACCGCTGCCACCAGTAACAGAAAAATTAAGCAACAACACAATCACAAAATTTAGACATACACATAGCCACTTATTACAGGGAAGCAATAGTTATGAATCTGAGAACTGCTGCCTCAAAGTCTTTTGAATCAAGCTGCCTGTAGCTGTATCAACTGAAGCCATTGCTTCATAAAGAACCAAAATCTTGCTCCTTTTCAGAATCACATGCCCAAGACACACCAGCTGACGCTACCCCCAGTCCAGTTCTCTCCGCTCTCTGCCACTGCAAGTAGAAGGTTGCTAAGATCGGAGAACTAATTAAGACATTCTAACTAATTCGGTTATAGGACCATCATTAATTTGCATGAATTTTTTACAAGAATATGCTATGTTCAGTTGACAATTAAGGGATACTTTTTTCCAAGGCATTACGAAGGCCTCAATTATTGGATGCCTCTACAAGTTATTAGCAGTGTTGTAAAAAACGGCCCGTTTAATCATTAACGGTGGCCAAACCATTACAAATACAATCAACGGATGCCTATTTGTGGATGAAAACGATTAATCAGCCATTTTTCCAATTAATTGGCCGTTTTACCATTTAATCGTCAATTTATTTCCGTTTATTTCCGTTTATTCCAGTAAATATTTATTTTCACATTGTTTTTTTTTCTATGATAGTGTGTGATAATAAGGTTTATAAATCATGTATTGTAGTGTTATTTGTGCTTAGATGTACATCCAATATTCATTATATATGTTTTTTTCTTCTTGCTTTTAAATTGATTAATTCTTCTATTATTTATATATACACCATATTTCTTTTTTTACTTACTAATTTGATTTTCAATTAGTACAACATATTCATTTATAAAATTAAGTTGTTATCATAAACTAAATTTAGTGTTTTATATTGGGATGTTTCATTTCTTTCTAATAATATGTTATTAGTATTTGAAAAAGTTTATTTTTCAGTACAATATTATCAGTACATCGTATTTTATCTCTAATAAATAAATCTACCCTTTATATTTTTTTTAGACTAAAGTTGAGATCCCTATATTAAGAAACAAAATTTAATTAACGCATAAACATCTGTATAATCACTTTTGATTAATAGGATTTTGTCAATGATTTCAATATGATTCGTAATAGTCGGATTGTGATGCTTTTAATTCATAACCAATCATCATAGCTAATAATCATTAAACTCATACCCTCTTTTAGGTGATTGTGCTTGCAGGTTTGGAGGATTTTCATTTTTAAAATATGTCATATTTATTCTCTTATATTAACTATGTAGATGTCCTGATCCGTTAATGGTTATGATTGAAAGATAAAATTTAATATTAGCCCTCCAATTAAATAGTCAGCCTTATTTTTATTATATGCATTTTTTTTATATTTGTTTACGTACAAAAGTCTAAATTTATTTAGATGTACGTGTACTCGCTACATGTACTTGCCACACGCAGATTGTATTATCCTTCTAATTGTTCCTAATTTCTTTCTATTTTTTCAACGTCATTTAAGTAATTTTTTGATTGATTGATAATTAATTAGTCATGTCTTCATTTATTTTCATTTTGTATATCATTTAAGGAATGTTATTTTATTATTTAGTATGTTATTTGTATGAGATAATGCACAACAACGAACAAAACATAATGCAAAAGATAAGGCACAACATTTTTGTAAATATACCAATGCGAAACAAAATTGCAAAACAACGAACAAGAATCTTTAGCTTGAAATATAACTTAAAACCCAGCATTAAATAAACATTATTTCCTAAGAAAATGGTCCAAAAAGAAAACAAAATATAATTGAGGGAACACTAATCATTATCTAGTAGGAGCACCATATCACTATCGAGGACGGAGGTGATTCGATGTGCAATAGTTATCACAGTCGAATCTGAAAACTGCTGCCTCAAAGTCTTTTGAATCATGCTATCGGTTGCTGCTGTATCGATTGAAGTTGTTGCTTCATCAAGAACCAAAATTTTCCTCTTTTTCAGAATCACATGCCCAATCAAATATCATTTTTGAAACTTAAATGTGTAGTCAAATTTAGTAGTCATATATTGATCACGCTCGAAGTGTGAGTGAATTACGTGGCGTTTTGTTTATATTTTCTCTTATTTTCTCTCTTTATACTTAATTATTATGAGAAACATGTTATTATTGCTTAACTTTGTATTTTTAATGCAGGAACCATATTTTGGGACTATTTTACATCACAGGGAGCAAGAATCAGGTCGATCGGAATTACGGAGTATCGGTTTTAAGTCTCTGTTATGGTCCATATTGGTCAATACGGACCAGAGGGCCGTTACAGACTGGAGAATTAGCCGAATATATATGCATTAATCTAGGAGCGACACATGTAGGGGCAATACAGTCTGTATGACCCAATACAGACCGTATCCTAGGCATCATTTGGAGAATAACTGCTACAGTTGTTGCCATACCAGATTTCTTGGCCTCCACTCCTATATAAGGCCCCCTGGCCTGAGAGAACAAGTGTCTTTGATCATTTAGTATTTTTCATCATATAGTGAGAAGAGAGGAGTGGTAGAATAGGAAGTAGAGTAATCTTTGCATTGTTGTATCCCTATTTTACTTTCTTGTAAACATGTCATTCCGCGGCTAAATTTATATTTCTAGAGCTGGCATGTAAACCTTGTTACTCTTGATGTTTTGATATATATATTTCTGTTTGATCTTAGTTTAGTCATTGTTGTTTGATTATTTTTGCGTTTTATAGCCGATCTTTCTTGATTTTGTTTTAATAATGGTTATTCTTTCTCTGAAATCAGATCAATACCATCTTTAGGACTCCCAGCCTGGCTTTTATTTGGAGACTTTAACTTAATTAGGAAAAGATCTGAAAAACAAGGTCCCTCATAGTAATAAATTTAACAATCTTATCTTTGACCTCAATATTATAGAATACACTTTAACTGATAAAAAATTCTCATGGGCTAGATCCTTAACCTCCCTATCCAAAGCACTCCTAGATAGATTTTTTAGTACAACTAAATGGATATCACATTATTCTAATTTCATACTTACATCACTGCCCAGACTATATTCAGACCACTACCCTATCATACTACACACATATTCCATTACAACAATCACTAGTAAAACAATCAGATTTGAAAAGTCTTGGATATCCAAAGAGGGCTTCTCAGAGCTAATTGCTTCCTGGTGGTCATCCTTCCCTTTAACACAAGATTTAGGAAATGCTTAGAAATTCAAATTACAATTCTTAAGACAGAAATTAAGGGGATGGAATGCTAACATTATAGGAGAACAAAAAAGAATGAAAACTACTCTCTTAAAGCAATTAGAACATTATGAAATTCTTCAAGACTCTAACTCCCCTACTACTTCTGACTATGACAACTAGAAAGAATGCCAAACTTCTTTATACAAAATATATAAGGATGAAGAAGCACACTGACAACAAAGAGCTAGGCTTAAATGGTTTCTAGAAGGTGATTTTAATATCAAATTTTTTCATATATCAGCATCTATTAGAAGGAAAAAGAATACTATCTTATCTTTAGACATAGATGATTCACCAGTTTATGACCCCAAAATCTTACAAGACCATATCACCTATCATTTTAGAAATTTATTAGGTACCTCTGATACCAGAATCCTGTCATTGCAAGAAAACCTATTGTCATCTTCAGAGAAACTAACACTACCTCAACAATCATTAATTGAACAACCCTTCTTAATTGAAGAAATAAAAAACACAGTTTTTTCCTGTAATCCATCCAAGGCCCCGGGACCTGATGGTATCTCCTTTTTATTCTATCAAACTTACTGGGATTTGATCAAAACTGATCTTAATCTTCTCTTCCAGTCCTTTTATAATAGAACTCTAGAATTATCCAAACTCAACTTAGCTTCAATATGTTTAATACCAAAGAAATCAGATGCTGCCTCCATTAATAATTTCAGACCTATTAGTCTCATAAACTGTAGTTTTAAGATAATTACAAAACTATTAACCAATAGACCATCTCAAGTGATGGACTCATTAATAGATGACTCCCAAGCAACCTTTATAAAAGGGAGATTAATAGGTGATAATATAGTGTGTGCCCATGAAATCCTACACCAAGTTAGAATTAGCAAGCAAAAAGAAATTCTTCTCAAGTTGGACTTTGAGAAAGCATTTGATAAAGTAAACTCAGACTCTTTGATAGAAATTCTTACAGCTAAAGATTTTGGCACCCTTTTTATAAATTGGATAAATGACATCCTCATTAGTGGAAGAACTTGTATCTCCTTTAATAGCTCCCAAAGTGCATATTTTTCATGCAGAAAAGGCCTTAGACAAGGAGACCCATTACCCCCCTCCTTTTTGATCTTGTAGCAGATACGCTAAATAAAATTCTCAGTAGAGCACAATCAGTAGGATATATCTCAGGCTTAGGCAACTTACATAATTCATCCAAAGTTCTTAATCTTCACTTTACATATGACACACTAATATTCTTAAAAGCAGTTCCTATGATGGTTGAACATCTTAAATTCTTATTATTGGATTTTGAATCTCTTTCAGGGCTCACAATTAATTTTAATAAAAGTGCTTTAATTCCTTTAAACATATCTCACACTTTGGCAACCAATTTAGCTACTCAATTAGGATGCCAACTCTCTACCTTACCAATTACCTACTTAGGAGTTCCTCTCTATTGGAAAAAAACTTTACTCAGATTGGCAACCACTAGTATCAAAAATAGAAAATAAACTCTAATCTTAGAAATGCACATTACTGTCATTAGAAGGTAGGGTTACTCTTTTAAATTTAGTATTATCAGGTATTCCTTTATATTGGTTATCAATATACAAATTTTCTGTTAACATTAGACAAAGCATAGATAAAATTAGAAAGAAGTTCTTATGGTCTGGCTCAGCAACAGTAGGCAGGAAATACCACTTAGTAGCATGGGACCAAATCCGTCTGAGTAAGAACCAGGGGTGGATTAGGTATTCTAAATTTAGAATGAATGAACATTTCACTGCTAGTCAAATAGTGGATCAGATTCAAAGACCACAATACAAATGGCAAATGGAAAGAAATTCTGATAGATAAATATAATATTTCAGGACTAGATATTACTAATTGCTCTTCCTTTTGGGCAGGCATCATATCTATAAGACACACAGTTGATTCAGGAATAAATAGAACTGTTGGTAATGGAAATGAAACTTTATTTTTGTTAGACAGATGGTTAGAGGAGTGTGCCCTATACTGCTAATTTCCAAACCTATTCGTATCACCTCAAACTCTCTTATTATTGTTTCTAAATTACACCAAATTCAATCTCAATACAGTTCAATTGACAACTTATTGGTATTTTACTTGAGGAATGGAACCAACTCACCTCTACTCTTTCTTACTCTTCTATTTTTATTGATATTACCAAGCCAGACAACATTTACTGGAGATGGCGCTCATTAGGCCAATTTATTGTACACTCTTTATATACCTGGTTAGAATATGAGAGAATCAAAGACCAATCTTATACCACACTCTGGATGACAAAAATACCCCTTAAAGTTAAAATATTCGTGTGGTTAGCGAAAGAGGGAAATTTTTTAACAAATGATAACTTAGCCAAGAGGGGTTGGATCGGGGACCAAAGCTGTCATTTATGTAATTCTTTAGAAACCACTTATTTGTCACATGCCCAATAAGCTCATCCCTCTGGACATGGATTGCTAACTATAATAACTTTACATGCAATTGTTCACAAGTATCAGACCCATAGATGCTAGACGTATGGATCTCTATTAAAGATAGATTTTTTTTATAATTAATTAGGGCAGCCACAATATGAGTCATTTGGTTAAATAGAAACAAAATTTGCTTTAACAATGCTAGAGTACCATCCTTAGCTACCTTAGGATTACAAATTATATCTTTAGCTTCATTTTGGTACAAATCCAATCTTGATGAATCTTTTTTTTAAACTGACTTTGATTTTACCAATGGACGTTACACAATTGAATTAGGTAGGTGGTATTATAATCCTATCGGAGACAGATACATCCAACGAGGAAAGCAACAGCTAGGATTTCGAGGAAGAACCTTATCGTGGATTAGAGGGGTCCGACCTATCTGAATACCTCAGAAACAGAGACGACTTTGATGCAATAGATGAAGCTTTCTTTCAAACCACTGACCTCACTACTTCACATACCAGTTCTTCACTCGCTAGTTCCTCTGCTGCATAACTGTCTCAATAGTTTCTCTAGCCTACATAGTTTACTTACTATTACTAATGATGTATGGATGCTCTATATGTTTTGTTTGTTAATCAGACTCGATCCCTTAGCATATTAGTGACTTCCTGGTTGCTTCACAACTAAGGAATTTAACATACTTAGCTATTTTTCATTTCCATATTGTAATCGCCTCTATGGCACAATTTGTAGAACATATGTGTTTCTAATGAAACAGGTGGTATATACCACTATTATAAAAAATATATATATTATAATAATCAAAATCAGCTTTCAATGAAACGAACGACGATAATTTTATAGGTGAATATACTAGACAAGAGAAAATATAAGGAAAAATTAATATTTGAATATTTTCCGATATAGAATGAGATACTAAATCACAAATATAACAAAAGCATATAGTTTGGTTTAGCATACTTATTATAGTAGACTATGTAATATCAGAAATATAAATAGAAGTACAGAAGTCCATGTAAATTACAAAAAAAAATCATGTAGCATAGCGGTAGTAATAGCGCATAGCGGTAAAAGTGGTCAGCTATTACAGTTATAGCAGTCGTAACTAAAATAACGCACTTTTATCTCATAGCCTAGCTTTTATGATCTGAAAAAACTATAGCAGAGCTAGCTATTTAAAACATTGTATCAGCTTACATGGAATAGATATTGGGACAAAATTGAAATGAATATTGGAACAAAGCTGCTCTTTGCTCGGTTGATTTTGAAGCCCGTGAGCTCCGTATACACTACCCGGACATGGTTAACGATTTTCAATGTGCTTGGATCGATGCACCTCACAGATGATTAAAGTATCGTTTGCATACTGTATGGTTTGCGGGAGTAGTCCTGCCGGCAGCGGTTGAATAGGCATCGTATTTTGTTGTTCGTTCCCAATTTAAAGGGTAATTAGAAAATATAATTAACCTTCTTTTCATTTTCTTCCTTTTTTTTCTTCTTTCATTTTCTTTTCTTCTCAACTCAGAACAAGACAAAGAGAAAGAGAGATACTTACCTAAGCTTTACCCAAGCTAAGCTTTTATGACATCATGTGGCACATAATGTTTTGCATGCTTTTGTATTGAAATTTCTCCTCTCAGCTAATAGCTCACAATTATCAAGGCCATTCTGGTTCATTGGATAAACATTTAGATGTTTTGATGAGTCAAGTTCAGATTTGTGACTATCTATCTTTGCAGTGAGTATATATATGGACCAAAATTTTTGCAGTGGTCAATTAATATGAACGGTAAATTTTTGCAGCGGTCATATAATAAATCGAACGAGTGCGAAGGTTTTCAAAACAAAAAAAATATATATAATAACGGGAGATTATTTTTGGAAGGGTAATACCATAATCTCCCGTTAAATTTTAATACAGTATTTTTGGATAAAGAAGACTACTGACCATTGTATTACAAAAAAATGAACGAAAAATGAACGGTCGTATTTAATCGGATTCATAGCAGAATACTCAAATAACTAATAATTTTGAGATGGCAAAACAGAAGATTTGTTTGTAAGATAGCCCAGTAAAGCTAAAGCCCAGCCCAACCCAACAACTTTTCCTTGATTCTCTCTTCTTCTTTTTTTCAATATACTTTTACTCCCTCTCGCCGCCCCACGACGAGAGAACTGGGTACCCATCTCGAACACCTCTCGTGCATGCTTTGCATTGCATGATCAGTAAAGTAGCACTAACAAGCATCCTCATAAATTCCTTAAACCCGTTGCATTCGTAGAGCGAAGCAAGGCTGAGATAGTAACTAATCGAACGACATGAAAGGAGACACCATGGTTTCATTTTCATCTTTTCTTTCGCGCCACTGGCGAGGGCGGGTTCGGAGGCACCTCGACTCCTCTCCCGCTTTCCTCCGCCTTTTCTCCTCCACTCCTCCTCCTGATACATCTCCGCCTCCATGTCTATGCCCCGGGTGTGGGGTCCACATGCAATCTGATTCCCCTTCCCTCCCCGGCTACTTCACCCTACCCTCTTCCTCCACCTCCTTATCAAACTCATTTCCCTTCCTCTCCAGTTCTTTCAAATCCGGCAACCTCTCAACTCAATCCCTCGAACCTGAACCTGAATCTGAGGTTGAGTCTGAGATCAAAGTAAAGAAGCCGGTGGTTTGCGCTCGCTGCCATTCCCTCCGCCACTATGGCCGTGTCAAGAACCCCTCAGCCGACCGCCTTCTACCGGAATTTGATTTCCAGGCTTCCGTTGCTCCTCGTCTCGCCTCCCCATGCGGTGCCCCCTCTCTCCTCCTCCTCCTTGCTGACGCCTCTGACTTTGATGGGTCCTTTCCCAGAGGCCTCGCCCGACTCATCTCCGCCTCCCATGACTCCCATGGTGAAGCCTGGAAGCAAGGCAAACCCTCCAATTTACCTCGCCCTTTGCTTGTTGTGTCCCGGGCTGATCTCCTGCCCAGGCTACCCCCTGGCCACCTGGAGGAGTGGGCCCACAGGAGGGCTCGCGATGGGGGCCTCACTGCTCCCCTTGCCGGCATCCAGATCACCAGTGCCATGCGCAATTGGGGCGTCAGAGAACTCCTGGACCGAGTGCACAGCCTGGCTGGGCCCAGGGGGAATGTGTGGGCCGTGGGCTCACAGAATGTCGGTAAATCTACCTTGATCAATGCCATGGCTCAGTGGGGCCCTGCAGCTGGTGATGGGGCCCGACTGACAGAATCACCGGTGCCAGGGACCACACTGGGGGTAATGAAAGTGGATGGGGTGCTAGAGGGCAGAGCCAAGCTGTATGATACACCCGGGATACTGAATCCGAGTCAGATCACGACCCGCCTCAATCGGGATGAGCAGAAGCTAGCGCAAATCTCCAAGCCTCTCCGTCCTCGCACTTACCGTGTAAAGGTAAGTAGACACCTGCATTTTTAGTTTTACATATTTGGTTTGGTCATGAAAGGAGTTATTGCTTAAGGCATAGGGATATAGTCTGGGGAATATTAATAAGTTTCTGAATGAAATTGCAAATTGCAAATATTAACAAACTAATAGTTGTATTAGTTCATACTGGCATATTATTCGCTGTTGATTTGTAAAACTCAGCACTTCTGGAGTTTGATCATTCATGGAATATTTGTATAGTTGAGAATTTTTTTTTGGCCTTTTGCTTTTCAAAAGCCCGTAGGCACCATACAAAATTGAGTACCAATAAAACAGTCACCTACTGGTACAGAACCTCCTATTGAAAGATATGCTGTAAAAACATGAAAAAACACAAGGTATTACCGCATTAGAATAAAACTGATCTGGTAGCACCCTATCCTCTAACCCTTATAGTAATTACATTAATTTAAACATAGGGAAGGTGTGACCCACACAATTCTAGCCTTTAATCCGACCCATTTTTGCCAAGTGATCCGCCACTTCATTTTGACTCCTCGGCACGTGGATACATGTATATTTGAGATTTTATGGTTCAATATTGGTCATCCTAGATTCCTTTACTGCAAATTGAAATATAGTAATGCTTTTGGAATTTAAATGCTGCGTTCATTAAATAAATAAATAAAAAGTACTTTTGGATGACTTGTATTAACTATACAAACTAACAGAAAGTAATTGATTTGGCCATGTAACAGGTGGGGCAATCCATACATGCAGGAGGACTGGTTAGAATGGATATAGAGAAACTGACGGTGGGGTCAGCATATGTGACAGTTTGGGCATCATCTCTCCTCCCACTCCACATGGGTCAGACCCAACACGCTTCCTCTTTGATTCAAAACCACTTCGGGTTACAGTTACAGGTTCACACTCCCTTGACTAATTAGTCTTAATTTTGTTTCTTCTCTTATACAAATACGCTCTGAGAAACAATTTTTTTTTCTTTGAATTAATGCAGCCTCCAATAGGGAAAGACCGAGTAAAGGAGCTTGGCAAATGGGTCAGGAAAGACTTCAAAGTTTGTGGCAACAGCTGGGACTCCAACTGTGTGGACATTGCTGTGTCGGGTCTCGGCTGGTTTGGCATCAGCCTCAGAGGAGAAGCTGTGTTAGGTGTATGGACATACGATGGAGTAGAGGTTCTTTCTAGGAGCTCTCTCATACACACTAGGGCTGCAGTTTTCGAGGAACCTGGCTTCTCTGTCTCTAAGATTGTCTCTCAGGCTGACAGAGCATCTGATAAAATTAAACGGGTTAACAAATCTGGAAAGAAATTTGATGATCAAAAGGGGGTCAAGTCTTCTGATGCAATTGTCGATGCTTGACGGGTAGTGTTGTTACACGTACTTGAGTTTTGCAACAGTTAAAAAAATATTTTTTCATTCTTTCTTTGGAACCATTTGTGTTTTTTTATGGTACTGATAATTCAAGTTGCTTGTCAATTGTGGATAGCTTGATGAGAAGTCTTGCTTTTTATAATCACACCTTAACCATTATATGGTACTGATAATTAATGTTGCTTGTCAATTATGGATAACTTAATGAGAGTTCTTGATTTTTATAATGGGGAAGGCAGTTCAATAGACTAAAGGAAAGGCAGTTCGATGGGCATCAGACCAAATTTGGTCTGATGCGCCTGTAAGAGCCATTTGATCCACATTAAGATTCGTGCAAACAATGTATATTACAATCTGTCTATGAATCTGAAAGGGGCATGTGAATATTGATGCGGATCGAACGGCTGCGAACGGACATCGGACTGCCCCCTTTCCCATGTATGCCATGTGTATCTAAGGTCATAGCAGAATGATTCGATATTTTTTAGAATTTCGGCTTTATTAGGGATTTGGGGCTTCTATGTGGCGCAGGGTGCAGTACCAGTAACTAATATTGTCCAGTAACTAGCTACATTGCTTGTTTCCTAAATACCATATTGTTGCAATCTTTTACTTTATTTGGAGTTCTAAGTTGGTAGGAATATATTCCAATGTTTTTTTTTTCAAAGAATATTAATCAATAACAACGATTGTAGCAAATCTATGGGTGTCCGAAAACCATCCAGGAATCATGAACAGGCTTTCCAAACACTAGGATTTGTTGCCACAAAAAAGAGTAACCAAACCTTGGACTTTTACAAACAAACAAAAAAAAAAAAAAAAGTAACCAAAGTTAAAAATAATTGAGCAAAATAGAATGCAAACGAATTTAATAATCAAAGTGTTACTGTATTGTTCATTATTCCAGCGCTAACAAGCAACTTAGTACCCTATTCGTTCTCTAACAGTATTTCCTCGCTCCATACCATACCCAGTTAATCCACTTAAAGTTGATTGGAATCATTTTCATTTCTGATTATTCTCTTTAGTATTGTAGATTTCACACCCAAAAGAGTACATACTATTTGGACAATAATTACAATATACATGTGCTGGAAAACCATTGCTGCAACATTCTTTTAAGCACGGTTGAATGCACAACCAGAGGTACAATAAAGCCTAGTCAAATTTCAATGCACCTAATGATATTACACAATGCCAAAATTTGAGGCAAATTCATTGTTTGATATAGCTCTCATATGCCAATTGTGCGGCCAAGAGATCAACCACTCCAGTCCCAACAGACTTAAAAACAGTCACTTCATTGTCACCCTTTCTCCCTTCCTTCTTCCCTCCAGCCAATTCAGTCAATGTACCTGCAACATCTTCCCTTCTCAAAACCCCTCTCTCTAATGCCCCGACCAACTCCCCTGCCTCATCCATTGCAACTTCAAAATCGACAAATACTCTACCTCTCATCAACGCTTCATCATCACACTCTTTCATTGTCGGTGTGAATGAACCTACCAAATCCAGGTGTGCACCCGGCTTAAGTAACCTCCCTTTCACAATTGGGCTAGACGAACTGGTTGCACAACACACTATATCTGCCAACCCAATCACTTCATCTAATTTCTCAGCATAGTCAAAGGTAACAGTAGAAGAGTCGGGTTCTTTCTTACGGAGTTCATGAATCAGGTCTAGTGCTTTGGAGGCTGTTCGGTTCCAGATGAAAATGCGGTTGATGGAAGGACGGGCAGTGCGATGAGCAGAGATGAGGTAGGGAGAGAGACCACCGGAGCCGATGACTAATAGGATTTGAGGGGAGGGGAGGGAGAGGAGGGAGGAGGCGAGGGCAGATATAGCTGAGGTGCGAAGAAAAGTAAGAGAGGTGCCATCCAGAGAGGCCAGGGGAGAGCCAGTCAAGGAGTGGAAAAGGGAAACAGTGGCATGGATGCCTGGAAGGGGATGGAGGAGGGAGGAATTGGAGGGGAACACAGTGACGGTCTTGACAGAGAGGTAGGGGAGGCAGGGATCGGTTGACCAGCAGGGCATGAGGAGAAGCGCATTAGAAGGGGAGGAGGAAGGGGACGGAAGTGTGTAGGAGAGGCGAGGAGGGGAGTGGATGGAAACAGAGAAAGCGGGGAGTGAGGTGAGGAAGTGAGGGATTAGGAGGTGAGGGGAGAGAAGGGTGTGGAGAGCGGGGGAATCGAGGTGGATACAGGGGTGGGAGGAAGGCAGGGGAAGGACCGGAGATGCCATGGATGAGAGCCTTATGAGGTAACTAGATAAGAAAAGTATATAGTGAGAAAATTGATCTATTTCACTTAGTCAATTACAAAGATACAATGTCTTAACATATATTATATCCTATCCAGTGCCACTCACGAGAGGACTTCTACAAGCTTCTCTACAATACTAACCTATAGAATTGTATACAACTTTACTAAAGTCTATCATACTATTTACAATATATTGATTTTTCCTAACATATAGATCAATAGTTGATACACTGCAAAGGTAGAACAAAAACTATACATAAACATTAAATAGTTATACAGGACATATCAAGAACTGTACACCCGCAAGTATTTAGATGTGTGTACCATTTTGTCCCTATATTTCTAAACTCTAAACATAGTTTTAATATAAAATAGATTGTATTGAACAATAACCTGCAATTTATTTTAGAAAAATGTACCTTCAACTTGCTTGGTCATAACCTGCAATTTATTAAGGAACTGCACTACCTCACGACCTGTACATTAAAGGAACATTAGTTTTAAAAAAACAATGATTAGTGGCGCAAATGTAATATTTTTCTGCATCTGTCAATTCAGAAAATACAGAGTAAGATCTGCTGGTACCAGTACATACTACAATAACAAAGGGTTTGGCTAAATGTACTTATGCTTATAGTCAAAAGAAGAAAACATTAATCCAATTACAATGCCAAATACTAAAAATATTACTACCTAGGGTTTGGCTATTCAGATTCTGTATTTTCTTTAGATCAAGGTTGTAGATTGAAATTAAAGTTCCAGAAACCATTTCCAATTCAATGACATTTAATATTTTGACAATCTGATCAGATTAGACTGCAAAAGTGCAAAGAATCATCTCGTAACCTACAGCACCATTATAATTCAGGTGTGCAAGAAAGGTAACTGGTAGATGGGCTGTGCAAGGAAGGTGAAAGTGAGGAGGTATTAAATTTTGTTGATAATATAGTTTCAGAAGGGAATGAGCCCAATGTCGTGACCTACAACACTCTTATAGCTTCGCCGTGCAAGAAAGTCAAACCTGAGAAGGCATTGGTTTTCCTAGAACTAATGATTTGTAAATAACAGCGTACTTTCATAAAGGCAAGGTTTTCAGGTAGATATTCATAATCTAACTTCAAACACACATATTAAGTACTTTGATTAATCAGGGCTATATAAAGATCCGGTTAAAACGAAATGCAACATATATTCCTGAGGCGGCAACTTGGCAAAGAACTTGTAGCTCAACGTACACAGGGAACTATATGAGCCCCAAATACATCAGATCCACTGCTGGTAGTAATATCACCAAAAAATAAATGCATATGCTATTGAAGATAAAATTGAAAAAAGGCAAGTGTACTAACCCTTTTTTTATATGATATCAGCTGCAAAAGACATATTGTTATCTTAATTAAGCATGAAACCTAACATTTAATGGATGCATGTAGTTCAGTTAAAGTTTCTAAAAAACAAAAAACTCATCAAAGTGGGGGAAAAATTGTCAAGATTTAATGGTATACAACTTTTCCGTCCCAACAACCTATCAGTTGGGTGTTGCTTACAGGTACCTCAAAAATGAAAACACTGGTCTTTTTTCTTTTTGTCAATAGAGCACAAATTGAAGTATAGGTAAGTAAACATAAATAACTCTTCGAGTTAACATTTGAAGTAGAGGTCAGGTCAGTACTAAAATTATTGCACATCTGTGTTAACTTGAAGCAAACTTTTGCAACATTTAGGCTTATATATGTTGAATCGGAGATATGGTAGTTTCTGTAACAAATTAACATTTGAGGGGACCAGTAAATTAGCATGCCAAAAATTTTAGTTCCTTGTATGTATATGGACAATAAAATATTAATTTGTGCATCCATACCTCAGAAATTGTTTCTTTAACTAATAGAAGTAAAGGAGACTCCATTACAACCAATTTAACTTCAATTAACCCCAGTGTGCCCCCATTACCTTATTCATTGAATTACTAAAAGAAACTATGGAAGCAACTTTGATAATTTTAAAGGTAGTTACAGATCGAAATTAGTTAATTACCAGGTGATTGCATTGACACTGGAAGGGAGATGAGCAGAGAAGAAGAAGGTAACGGGAAGGTGTGCACCGGTGGAAAGAAGCCAGCGGAGGAGGAGAATGTCGGCGGAGAGAGAGGAAAAGGAGAGGAAGAAGGAGAGGAGAAAAATCAACAGAGAAGACGAGAAGGTGATTTCAGCGAAGAGAGGAGACCGAGAAATCGGAGAACAGTGATATTGGACTGAAGAGGGACCCACGTGTCAATTATACAGTATGAGAGAGCTTCAAAATTATTATATTGCATCTTAATTTCTTATTCTTTTTCTTTTTTTTTCATGTTTAGCTTCCATTTTTTTTTGCAGATTTTTTGTATTGACGCTTTGTATAACCTTTTAAATTGTATAACATAAACAATGATGCAATGAATACATAGACCTTAATACAAAAAAATACATAGGAATTATGTATCACAAACTGGTTACTATTTTCCTCTCTCCGAGTGATGACTGATGACTGATGACTGATGACTATCAGTTGTCCACATGACTAGCCACAGTAAAACGAGTGGTACATATAAGCTGGAACTGGCAAAATTATATATACATTCAACAAAGTTGGGCAATTACAAAGAATGTATCACATCATTTCACTTGGTGCATCCAATCATACTTTTCTATCCATCTGATCATATCTTAATCCTCGTCTTCACTGACATATGTTTTAAGGTAGGCCTCTTCTCCTTCGTCCTGCAATAACAAAATGATTTTCTATCAGAACAAAATATTACATTTAAGTTTCCATCAATAAATAAACAAATTACCAAAAGCATATCAAGACATACATCAAAGTCATCATCACTTTCGTCGTCTGGGAAGAAAGTGTTGTTTTCTTGCAAAAGATTATTTCCCTTTGTTTCTGGACCTGCCCTCATTTCCTCCTGTAGAATACATTTCCCCGTTTATAGGTAATAGATCAAAGAAATTTCCAACAAGGTGATAAAGAGTGAAATCTCTACAATAAAATTAAGAGAAAAAAAAAAATCCATACTAGCTGATCTTTCATTGTCAGAATTTTGTGTTGCAGTTCATGCATATGATGCTTCAGTGCCTGACAATTCAATCCCAAAAGGAAATTTAAGATAAATAATATGAATCAGAAATTGAGAAAATATATAAATACAGTGATCTTGGTTGACTTTTCATTTTGCAGTTTCCCTGAAACAGATTTGGCATCCAGGGTTTATCGAATGAATAAAGAAAGAAAAAAAAACGAGAGAGCACAAGTAACCTTATTTTTTTTTTGGAAAAAACTTGGGGCACAAGTACAAGCACAAGTTGTTTGTTGTTATTACTATTATTAATATTATTACTATTATTATTATTATTATTATTATTATTATTATTATTATTATTATTATTATTATTATTATTATTATTATTATTATAATTATAATTATTTATTCTACCTCGCGTCTCTGGAGCTCAATAGATCGTGCCAAAGCTTGCCGCCTGGTGAGAAGATTCTTGGGCCTGACAATATGGGGCCTACGGTAGTTCTTACCACGGTAAAGTATGATCGCATAACCTTTTGTAGTCTTATCAAGTGAGATCAAAACACCCCCACTCTCTGCCTCAAGAGAGATGGCAATGTGCTTCACTTGTGCAAAGTTTTTTCTTTTCACAATAATTTTAACCAACTCTCTGTGTTTCCAGCTCAAATGTATGTTTTGTACTGTTCCATCAAAAACCTCCCTTCTCCCTGCAATAACACGTATATACCGAATTTAAAAATAAATAAAAATTGTTTGCTTTATACATGTCTTACAGTTAAATCAAGCTAACTTCAGTATCCTATTTAGAGTGAGGATATGTTACTATGCATAGTACACATTGGTCCGTACTATAGATCAATATACAAAGTCTAAATTATTGATCTGAACCATTCAACACGTGATCACCATATAAAAATCTACTTGTAGATCAAATTTTATAATTTTTAGAATATTTTTACTATTTTTTTTAGATAGGACGAAAATCACTTGATCTAAAGATTCTAGACCATTCAAAACTAGTGATTATCCATCTATCTAAAAAAAATAGTGAAACAATTCTAAAAAATATAAAATTTAATCTGCAAGTACATTTTCATATGGAAATCATGTTTTAACGGGTCGGATCGACTATTTGAACTGTGAAAACGGAGATACTGATCCAAAGTACGAATCAATGTGCGCTATGCAAAGTGCCATAGCCTCACTCATCCTGTTAATCTCATGTGTTGCCCCAGATCGAACAAAGATATTGAAATATCAGAAACCAAAAATCATGTTTGATCATATGAAATCATTACCATCACATTTTATTACTACTGAATTAGGTTATAAGTGCTATAAATTTGAGGTTTTTACAAGAAATAACATACCAAGCAAATGAAAGGCTTTCATTTTAAGACCGATTGAGCGAAACTTGGCTCTCTCCTCATCTGTAACAGTCTCTAAATCAGTTGGAAGCTCTGAAGGAATAAGGGCCTCCTGAACTTTGGCCAACGCTCTCTCTGCTTTTGCAAATTTCCTCTTTGCCTGATCAGATAAGATAAGAACACAAAGTGTCACAACTCAAAAATTGTCTTGGGACTCTGTTATCCTAAAAGCATATAGAGAGGTGGCAAGGGTGGCAAATAGGGGTGTTCATTGTGTCGGTTCGGTTAAAACCAAAATTTTATTCGGTTTTTCAAAATATATCCGAACCAAACCGAATTAAACTTGTCAGCCCATAACAACCGAACCAAAATAACCACAGTAAATTTCAGTTTGTTTAGTTGAACTGAAATAAGAGAGTTCAAAATTTAAAAATGTCAAAACTCAATACATACACAAATACATTTAATAATCATAGAAATAAATATGAATGAGTGAGCCTATGGTAATATGCATATCACGGATGGGTCCGTGATACGATTCAATATCTTCGTTTTCAAAGTTCTAACGGTCGATCCGAACCGTTCAATATGTTTTCCATATGAATATGTACTTGCCGACCAAATTTTACATTTTTTAGAATTTTTTTACTATTTTTTTAGGTAGGCAGAAAATCACTGTTTTTGGATGGTCCAGAATTTTCGGATCAAGTGATTTTATACCTATCTAAAAAAATAGTAAAAAAATTCTAAAAAATGTAAAATTTGGTCGGCAAGTACATATTCATATGAAAAACATGTTGAACGGTTCGGATCGACCGTTAGAACTTTGAAAACAAAGATATTGAACCGTATCACGGACCCATCCGTGATATGCATAGTACCATAGGCTCACTCAATATGAATTATATCTACAAGTTGTTGACATTACATACATTGTTCAATTCCATACAAAATATGTAGATGTTGTAAAATATCCAAACCAAAATATAAGTTGTTGATCCTACATACATTATATATAAAGCATGGATTTGAACCATATTAAGTTTGGTCGGTTCGATCTTTTCAGTTTTGAAAAACCTAAATCAAACCAAATATAAAAAACCGAACTAATTACCAAACCGATCCATTTAAACCGAAAAACCAAACCATTTAATCCAAACTTTTTTAAGTTGGGTTGAAAACCAAATATACTGGACCCAATGAACACCCCTAGTGGCAAAGAGAACTCACAAGAAAAAGCTTTCTCTGGAAGACGCGAACAAGAGAGGTATGTTTAGACACAGCCAAGTCTCTCCTCATCGCTTCTCTTTCCTCTTCGCTTATCAAATGCTGGTTGTGGCCCCACTTTGATAAGGCCTCTGTTGTCTCTGCCAGTGTGCCCGCAACCAAATGCCCCTTAACAGGTCTACTGTTAGAAGACAACAAGTCGAGTGCCTTTTGCCGGGACAGTTCTTCATCTTCCTGTGTAATCACTGCCTGTTGCTGCTTGTCTACTAAAGCAGCTCTGACAGATGGGGACAGGAAGTCATTGCCCCTGTAGAGAACTAGGTATTCTTTGTTCCTTGACATCAGCGTCCCTCCTGTCAATCTCTGCACAATGCATCACACTGTTATTTTTTCTTAATTCTTTTAGGAGTGAGGCTATGGTACTATGCAAAGAAATATTGGTCCGTACTATGGATCAATATCTCCATTTTCAAAGTCTAGAGAACCATTCAACATGATATCCATATGAAAATGTACTTGGTAGATCAAATTTTATATTTTTTTAGGATTGGTTTACTATTTTTTTTTATAGGTAGGAAATCACTTGATCTAAAGAGTCTAGACCATTCACAGGTAGTGAATTTCTAGTTATCTAAAAAGTAGTGAAAAATTTAGAAAAAATATAAAATTTAGTTGGAAAATAGATTTTCGTATGGAGATCATATTGAACGGTTCAGATCGACCATTTGAACTTTGAAAACGAAGATATTGATCCATAGTACATACCAATCCACGCTATGCATAATACCATAGCCTCACTCTTCTTTTAGGGGAAATAAGAAGGAATCAAATAATACGTGAAATGTGCTAGCCGAAATTGAAGGTGGCATAAGAAAAGAACACTGAAAAGAGCACCTTGATTTCTTCGGCCATTATCTCGTTACATGTAACCGGCACGCCCCGCTTGATAGCAATCTTAGCAATAGCACTCTTCTCCCATAACTTCACTATTGCCACTGCTAGCCCTTGATGCTCCCTATTTCTACCTGTTTTTAATTCGATTATATCATTATCCTATCATCAGATACCATCTAACACTTGTTATACAAAATACCGGGGCAGAACTAGAAAATTCAGATAGGAGGAGCTGAAACATAAAATGCATAATATATGAAAATACAAAATGTGTGGTCACTGAGATACGAAGCCAAGTCTCCACATCCACTAAATGAAATTCTAACCACTAGGCTACAAGCACACAATTAGCATTTCATGAGGGTGGCTGAACTATACCTAGATCTGCCCCTGTGACAAAATATACATGTGAATATCAACAGATAGCATGATACCTAGAGCAAAATGAGGTGCTATGCTTCTGGCAAGTCGGCGGAGCTCAGTCATCTCGAAATTCCTCAGTTTGTTCTTTGTCTTGTATGGCAACATCCGATATGGCGGTTTATAACCGGGTACACGACCTGGTAACAAATCAGCATCCACCGGAATTGGGCCATACCCCGACCAGTCCTTGTATCTGGGGCCCAGCTCATCTAGCAACCTCTCAGTGGCATCTACATCCACTGCAGATGTTGATTCACCACTCCAATCGTAACCCCCAGAAGAAGGTATCTTGTCAGGCAAAAGTACTTGGTCCGGATTTTGATGCAGGTCACTAGCGACAGTTTTAGAAGTAGCATATGACTTCACACAAGGGAACTCATAACCCATTCCTCTGTATAACACGACAGACCTGCCCGACCTCCATATCACTAAACCACCTGTCTTGTCCTGGGAAGATAATAGCAACCACAGTTCAATTGAATTGTTTTTCCTTATTTTATTTTTTTGATAAAAAACACAGTTTTCAGATGTTAATTAAATAAAGAGATAACAACACACATGTAAACTAGGAGTGAGGCTATGGTGCTTTGCAAAGCATGGATCAGCCCATACAATGGATTCATATCTCCATTTTCAAAGTTTAAACAGTCGATCTGGACCGCTCAACATGATCTACATATAAAAATGTAGTAGGAGACCGGATTTTATTTTTTTTATAATTTTTTACTGTTTTTTAGATAGGTTGAAAATCACTACTTTTGGATGGTCCAGAATTTTTAAATTAGGTGATTTTCTACATATTTTTAAAAATAGTAAAAAAATTCTAAAAAAAATGTAAAATTTGATCTCCAAGTACATTTTGTACATTTTCATATGAAGATCATGTTGCACAGTTCAGATCGACTGTTTAAACTTTAAAATTGCAAAGCACTCTACTAGTGCAAGTAACACAACAAATCATCACAAAAAAATAAAATAAAAGAAGGCATCATAAGCAGTTTATAAACCTCTAATATTTGATGAGTTCTCGTCATACGCAGAGAAGGCGGACCTTCGAACCGCAGCTTGACAACTTCATGTTCCTTCCACTTATCATGAATTGCTTGAACAACAGCCTCGGTAACCCCAGCGGGCCCCACTTTCATCCTCTCTTTCATCCTAAGAGCAGCATCCCTCAGCCTCTGCAACTCCAGTTCGGGTAGGGTCCGCTCTGCCAGCTCAGTGTGGCTCCTTTTTTTACGCAACTTGTTTTGGTTTACGTCACCGGTATCAGTAGTCGTTTTTCTTTCCCTCACCCATGGGAGACTCACTGTTGTCTCGGCAAAGGAACTGTCAGAGGTTATAATAGGTATTGATTTAACCAAAGGGGTAACACTGGTACTGGCACTATCCCTTGGGAGAAAAGTTTGCTGGGGATGAGAATCAGCCTCTGTCTCGTTGCGAAAAGTGGCCAAAGGGGTCACACTGGCAGTAGCACTATTTCTTAGGGGAATCGAGCTCTTGGCAGCTGTAGGTTTACCAGGTAAAGTTTTATCAAACCCTGCTATCCGAAATTGACAAGTGCTTTCACTTGGGAGAGAAGTTGGCTGGGAATGAGAATCAGCCTCCGTCTCATTGCAAGAATTGGTCAGATTTTGTGATAAGGATGCATCTGCAGTATAACTTGTATCTTCACCGAATGCAATCTCTGGCTGGGTTTGGAGCTTATCTCCCAAATTGTGGAAATCAAAATTGTTACTATGACGCTGAGTCTGCCAGGGAAAGGAGCGACGCTGAGAAGTAGAGTGACGGGACCACCTCTGCATGGTTACATCATTAAAGCCTGGTCGGAGTTTTTGCTTCCTCTTCTTCTTCTCCTCCTTTACATTATTATAACTATCTTCGTGATTATTAAACTTGTCTCTGATTTTGAATATGGCATCTGAGTCGAGGGATTCAGATATGGATTGCGAAGGAGAGCCCGCTGACACTGATGCTACAATTAAACTGATTGCAACTTCTCGGGTTTTACTTTTACACCAATGCAAACACCAACCCCGACAAGAATTCAAATTGGAATTGGAATTGAAGTTGATCGGGAATACAGGGAATGTGCGGGATAAATGATTCGCTTTAACTTGTGGACAAGTAGACAAAGCCATCAAATCTAATTGTAATTATTAATTTTATTCCTTTGCTGTGTTCTGGGAGATATTGAATGCACAAGAGGCCGGTATGAACTATTTCTTGAAGCTCGACACAGGCTCAGACCTGGTCATTTTTGTAACTGCACCCGTTATGTAAATCCTTGTGTACTATGTGTGCAATTCCTTATCTTGCTGGTTTTCTTAACCTGAATTCAGATATTAAAGATGTGTATTATTCAAATTTACAATATCCGAGGATCAATTTTAGACATCATTGTTGGTATTCATTAGCCAGAACGGTATCAATATGATACGGAAAGTGGTATACATGTCACCAATTTTAGAAATATAGAGAGGAGAATTGATCTTACCACTGGAACTGGAAGGAGGATAAAAAGTGGAGCAAGTTGCTCACCTTCACCTTCAATCAAATTGTACAAAATTGCCATTGGAAGAAACTATGTTTCATGAAATTATACATGAAGTACTAAAAAAACTAGTCTTTTCTTTACCAAAAAAGAAAGTAAATGTGAAATTTTTCTGAACTTCCAAAAAATACAACAAGAGAATAAGTCTGGTGTGGTTTATCAATACAAGACCTATGTTACAGTTGCCATTAGGGTTACATTCAAAAACGGAGGAGAAACTAAGACTTCAGGTGGGCTTTTGATTAAGAACCAAAGAAAGCAAACTAAGCTGGCCAAACACTCTGCATGGCATTTCGTCGAACACCTTGCACACACAAGCCGTTAAACACAATTAAAGAACCATAACAACAGGAATTCAATAGGAGACGAAACAAACCTCCTCTCTCCTCTTTATCTCTGTCTCTCTCGCTCTCTATTTCTCTGTCTCCTTTTCGCTTTCGTTATTTTGCTCTCCTGTTTGGTTTCCCACTTCACTGCACAGAAAGGACGCTCTTAATTATCATATCCTGAGAATTCGCGTCCTCTGAGATATCTCAAACTTTGCGTGACTTTTTGGAATATGTAAATCGTTCAAATACGTTTTGCACGAATCTCAAAGCTCAAATAATACTGGCCCCCTACTCTTCCCCGAATAGGCACCGGACACGTCGGTCACGCAAAAATTGAGATATCTCAGAGGATACGGACTCATATCCTGATGCGATGTGGCATGAAATTGGATTACATGTGGCACTGCGGTGTGACTGTCCGTGTTTCAGCCAACAAAGCTGATTAAGTGTTTAGTTTTAATTAATTCTTGATTGATTAATTGTAGGTTTCACGATCTTAAACACAATTAATTTGAATTTTGGAAATATTCAATATATATTTAAATTATATTGAATAAATATGTGAGTTATTAAAATTTAGAATAATAAATACGTAATTATATAATTTAAGATGGTACATGCATATTTACTTAGAGAAAGATGAAAAATCAAACATTTACAAATTTCAATATACGTAGGAAATTTTAAACCTACCCAAAACGCCTAATTATTGGGTTGTTCTTATTATTTTTTATTAGAAAGCGCTTAATAATTAGGCGGTGTTCATTTTTATTAGAAAACGTCTAATAAGTAGGTGGTTTCTAATTTTTATTAGAAAACGCCTCCTAATTAGACTTTTTTTTTTAAATTTGGATAGTTGATGCCAATAGTTTTTAAATATTGTTTTGATGTATATATCTTACGAATCATTTGAAATTTTGTTTTTAAGACGATTATTTGACAAAATTTGTTGATTGATTTATTATGATTCATTTTTTTCGACTAAATTTATTATGATTTATTAGTATGATTTATATTTTGACATTTATAAGTATGATATAATCATGATATAAGAGAAAGAACAATATTTTAAAGTATGCTAAAATAACAATAAAATATGCTACTTGTACTTAAAAATAAAATTATACTAATTAATATAAAAACAAGCTAATTGTACTAAATTATACCAAATTTTATTAAGTTATATAACTATACTAAGTTGAATTCCAAATTACGCTAAGTTAATTTAGTATAATTTAGTGTAACTTAGTATAATTTAGTATAACTTAGTATAATTTAGTATAAATTAGTGTATAATTTAGTATAGTTATATAAATTAGTAAAATTTGGCATAATTTAGTGCCACTTTAGCACCACTTTAGTCACTCTTAGCACACTTTAGCGCACGGTAGCGTCACTCTTAGCGCCACTCTTAGCGCCACTCTAGCTCCACTCTAGCTCCACTCTTAGCACCACTTTAGCGCCAATTTAGCACCACTTTAGAGCCAGTCTTGCTCCACTCTGCCCAACAGGACTACCAGAGGATAGCCAACGGTGAGATGGTCCCCCTTGGTGGTCGTCATCATTAAACGATAATTTTATTTTTTTTTTCTCTTGTAGCATTTACATTTGGTCTAATGTGTTTGTCATTTTACGCTTGTATTATCTCTGTTTGTTTATTTATATTTTCTATTTTATGTTTGCATGTCGTCTTTCTCTTATATCATGACTATATCATACTTATAAATGTCAAAATATAAACCATACTAATAAATCATAATAAATTTAGTCGAAAAAAATGAATCATAATAAATCAATCAACAAATTTTGTCAAATAATTGTCTTAAGAACAAGAATTTCAAACGATTTGTAAGATAGATACATCAAAACTATATTTAAATATTTTATATCTTCTCTATTGTTTTGATACTTAAAAATTTAGTCAAAAAAACTATAGGCATCAACTATCCAGATTTAATAAAAAAACTAAGAACCTCTTAATTATTAGGCGTTTTCTAATAAAAATTAGGAACCGCCTACTTATTAGACGTTTTCTAATAAAAATAAAAACCGCCTAATTATTAGGCGTTTTATAATAAAAAATAATAAGAACAACCCAATAATTATGCGTTTTGGATAGGTTTAAAATTTTCTAAATTTGGTGGACATATTTGACAATTTATATTTATTTTTGGATATAAATAAAAATGGCGGTGGCATCTATTTATAATTTGATAATTTGTGATGCAATAGTATAATGCGCATGCATAAAGTACATATATAAGAAGAAGTACTGGAGGAGGTGTAAATGTGCCATCCATTGAGTAGCTAGCTCAGAAAAAAAAATGATCTAATTGTTTAAACTTTTGTTTCCTAGTTTATGATAATTAATCATTAATAATTTCAAGTTATTTTCATGAACGGCTTAATTCATTATTCATTTAGATCGACCTTTTTGAATGACTATCTAAAATATGATGACTAATAAATTATGCAATTGTATATTTTAATTAATTACTTTTAAGAAATGGATGTCCTAATTATCAATTATATATATATATATATATATATATATATTGAGATGGGCTATGGTAAGATGCAAAGTAAGAATCTTGTTTTATTTCACGCTCATATCTCTCAAATAGTCGATCCGAACCACTCAACAAGATATTCATGTTGAAATGTGCTTGGAGACTAAATTTTACATTTTTTGAAATTTTTTTACTATTTTTTTTTAAATATTTCAAAATCATTGTTTTGTATGGTTCTAAATCATTCAAAAACAGCGGTTTTCTACCTATCTTAAAAAATAGTAAATTTTTTTTAAAAAATATAAAAATTAGTCTCCAAGCACATTTCAATATGATTATCTTGTTGAGCGGTTTGGATCAACTATTCGATCTTTGAAAATAGAGATATGAGTGTGAAGTAAAACAAAATTCTTACTTCGCAACTCACTATAGCCCATCTCATATGTATGAAAATTTGATTTATTAGAAAGATTACAACAAATAACCTGAATCAATATTTTTCAGGCCGAATTTTTCACGGCTGTAAGAAAAATTAAAATATTTCTTTGTGTTATTGAAAAAAAATATAAATGCTTTGAATCTGAGTTATTGATCCTGGTTCAAAAGTCATTTCTAGATAAATACAGAAAATATTGTTAAAATTAAAAATTAAATATACCAGTTAATACTATATTTTAAACCAAAGAGTTGCAAGTTAAGATTGTATTGCCTGAATTAACACTATCATCACATTGGTGATAATTTTTTGGTGGCTAATAATGGTTGTAATGTTTATTAACTGGTGATGTAAAAATATTTTAATCTTTTTAACGAATATCATTTGATATTCCATTAAAATTGCTTTATTTAAAGTAAATATACATCTAATTTCATCATTTTTAAATTTGTTTATTATTGAGTATGGCTAGTATGATATCAGTGTCATTTCAGCCAATATATAACACCAACTTCAAAATCTATCAATTCAACTTCAAACAACGAATTCAAACCGATCTACTTCATTAGTTATGCATTTACATATAAAATTTATAATTTTTCGAATTAATTTAGTATCAAGGCAAGCGGTCAAGTATCAGAGTTTTTAAGTTAATTTTAATGCACTCATTTTCTAACATTTTTAACTGCCTGAGTTGGTAGTAAAATAACTCGAAAGAAAATATAAATTTTACATGTAAACGCATCACTCATACTAGAATTGTTTTGAACGGTTTGAATTTGTCGTTTAATGTCTATCCAATAAATTTTGAAATTGGTGTCATATGACACCGGTGGTGTCATATATAAGAGCTGGACTCTTTATTATTTTATCTCATCCACAATTTTGAATTTCAAAATTAGAATTTAGAAACGGTCATTACTATAATTATTAAATTAATTAATAACCATTATCATTGAATCCTTGTTTAAATTCATTGTCAAATTTAATTTAATTATTACAATCCTAAATAATACTTCAACCGAGAGAGCGAACACACAAATTTTTGTTAAAAGGGAATGAATGCACCTCAAATCAACGAAAAAATTTAACAAAAAGAAAAACATTGCTCGTGCATGTATGTGCAACAATATCCTCTGCTAAATTTGGCCAAATAAAAACACACACCCTGTTCTCCGCCTAGAATCTAGCTAGCAACTATCATCCTGCCTATATATCAAAATATCTTTTGAAATTAGACAAGAAAATTGCTCAACAATATAATATTAAAAATGGCGGAGTACATCCGGAGGAAGTCAGGGGCGATCATGAAGAACTTCGAGGTGGCCGGGAAGAACCCCCCGGAGGAGGCGCAACGGCGATGGAGGGAGGCTGTAGGTGCTGTTGTAAAAAACCGACGTCGCCGCTTCCGCAACATTCCCGACCTCGATCAGCGCTCCACCACCCAGGCCAAGCTCACCCGCGTCAAGACCAAGCGCCGTGAGACCCAGGTATATATACAACATGCATTCATATATATATATATATATAGAGAGAGAGAGAGGAGGTGAAGGAGTTGGCTAAAATCAAAATGGTAGTTTCTGAATATTGGTGCTATTAGTTTTTTTTTTGCAATTTCAAAAATTAAATAGTCGAATTGAGCTGCTCAATGTGTTCTCCATATTAAAATGTGTCTAGAGACCAAATTTTATATTTTTTGAAATTTTTTATTATTTTTTTAGGATTCTTGTAAATCACTGTATTGAATAATAAAAAAACATTAGAAAAAAATGTGAAAAACAATGATTTTTAAAAATCCATAAAAAATAGTAAAAAAAATTCAAAAAATGTATAATGTGGTTCCATGTACTTTTTAATATGGAGAACATGTTGAGCATGTCAGATTGACTATTTGAACTTTGAAAATTGCAAAAACAATTTGGTAACACTAAGACTCAGGAATTACCATTTTGATCTTAGTCAACCTCTATATATAGAGAGAGAGAGATGGGATAACTTGTTTTGAGAATTAAAGAGGGTGTTTTACTTCTCTCATATCTTCATTCTCAAAGTTCAAATAGTCGATCTTAACCTTTCAACATGATCTTCATATTAAAATGTGCTCGGAGACCAAATCTTCTATTTTTTGAAATTTTTTTACTATTTTTCTGAATTTTTGAAAATGTAATGGTATATAATTCAGAGGAAAATTTTATATAATTGACTCTTAATATGTATTCGATCCTCATAATTTGAAAGTCTGACTCTACTCATGTATGTATATGTATTCGTCCACATGCATGTGCGTCTATACGTACATATAATACAAACTTAATGAAATGTGTGTAGCCTAGGTGGACAGATTATGTTTAATAATCAAATTTAGGTATAAAATTATAGTACTAACCTACGGATAAAATAGTACACTAGACCCAAAAAGAAATAGTTTCAGGAAGCAGCAATGGCTTGAATTAACTCACTATTTAAGAATGTGTTTTTATCAGGAGAAATAATAGTGTAAAAAAAATGACAATAATTCAGTTTAATTACCTGTTTGGGGTTCCAATCCGTTGGTACTGGATGTCTTTTGTCTTTGTTATGGGCCTCCAATTATCTTAAGGAAATATAACATGAGTCATTTACTTTAGAAAAAAAAATGGCTTGTTTAGAGATGGCCTGCCCCAACTCGCCAGCTATTTCAAATTATAGGGAAAATAAAAGAGAAAACATTAACCCTTGACTTTCAAAGTATTAACCTCAATAATTAAACATTAACCCTCCAGTAGTTAAAAATCAACTGTTAATTTGTTTTCATGTATACAACTATAGAAAAACTTTAACTTGTGAAGTATCAACCGTATGTTCTATAATACACAGAAACTGTAATGTATTTACAATGTTTATTTATGACATATCATTTATGTTTTCATCTGTTTGCTTAATTTTTCTTCTCTTATTTATCTTGATCGAATGACTCATATGTCACGTGAACTGAGTCATGTGAACAGTAACGACGCAGTTTTCAGATTTTCTGTGATAATAAAAGTATTACAGTAAAAGACTAAACTGATAATTATCACAGAATATCCGGCAACTGCAGGGTACCCTCTCGGCGACAGTTAGCAATTATGTCCTACAAACTTCCCAATTTATACCTCTTGTTCTATTTTTTTTTATACATAAAATTAAAAATATTTCTATCCATGCAGGAAAAACTTCGAGTTGCAATTTTAACAAAGGCCGCAGCTCTGACATTTATTGATGGTAAAGGTTTTCCTATTTTAAACTACAAAAAAAAAGTGACAGAAAAAAGGAATTCCTTTTACTCACCCTTGTCACAAATCATAATTTTTTTACTTATTTTCAGTTTACAGATTCTGGTCACAAATCAAATTTTGGTAACTCTTGAAATTGAATTCTATTATTGGCTGCATTTTTTCACCATGTATAAATAGAGAAAACATGTATATATGTATACCTTGTGAAATGTAATAACCATCATTTTACTTGTCATAGTCAGATCTCAAATAATCTTTTACTGTAACTTTGATATCGAGTTTCTCATTAATTTTGACAAATTGAATTTCAAAATTTGACACTCTTAAGTATAAAATTCAACAGCTGGTAAACCGAAATACCACCTAAGTGATGATGTCATCAGTGCTGGTTTTCAAATCAGCCCAGAAGAAATTTCCTCAGTTTCACGGGACCACAAGATCGACAGTCTGACAAAGCATGGGGGTATCTCAGGGATTTCACATAAACTAGGGGTCAACCTACAAAATGGCATCAAAACAAGCGAAGTTGAGATTCGGCAAGCCATCTTTGGCCGAAATCAATATGCAGAGAAGCCCCAGAGAAGCTTCTGGCAATTTCTCTGGGATGCATTTCAAGATCTAACCCTGATAATTCTTATAATTTGTGCTGTAGTCTCTGTAACAGTTGGTTTTGCGAAAGAAGGATTCCCAAAAGGTTGTTATGATGGAATCGGCATTATCTTGACGATTTTTTTGGTTGTAACTATAACTGCAGTAAGTGATTATAGGCAGTCGTTGCAATTCAGAGATTTGGATAAAGAAAAGAAAAGGATTTCAATGCAAGTGAATCGGGACGGATGCCGGCAAAAGGTGTCGATATATGAACTGGTAGTAGGAGATGTAGTGCACTTGTCAATTGGTGATCAGGTGCCGGCCGATGGGTTGCTTATATCAGGTTATAGTTTAGTAATTGACGAGTCAAGCTTGTCAGGAGAAAGTGAACCAGTGCCTATTTGCGAAAAGAACCCTTTCTTGCTTGGAGGGACTAAAGTGCAAGATGGGTCTGGTAAGATACTTGTCACAGCAGTTGGCATGAGAACTGAATGGGGACACATTATGGAGGCACTTAGCAGTGATGAGGAGGATGAGACCCCACTTCAGGTGAAATATAGTTGAAAATTTTCAATTTATAATTTAGTATAATTACACTAAATCTCAAGTCCTAGTTGAATGCATATTTTCTTCACAGACACGATACCGGTATAGAAAATGGACTACAGTGAAAAACAAAAAATTGTACAAGCCTTTTAAGAAAAGAAGAGTATTTCATAATTTTAGTTGAGTGAGGCTATGGTACAATGCATAGCGCACATCAGTCCGTACTATGGATCATATTTTGATTTTCAAAGTTGAAATAGTCGATCCAAACCGCTCAACATGATCTCCATATGAAAATATACGTGGAGGCCAAATTTTACATATTTTACAATTTGTTTACTATATTTTTAGATAGGTAGAATATCAATACTTTCGAATGGTCCAAAATCTTTGGATCAATCGGTTTTCTACATATCTAAAAATATAGTAATAAGATTCTATAAAATATCAAATTTTGCATCAAAGTACATATTCATATGGAAATCATATTGAGCAGTTTGTAGAAAATGGAGATGTGGGTCCATAATACGGACCGAGATTTGCGCTATGCATAGTGCTGTAGTCTCACCCATTTTAAATAGCAATACAATCTCAAAGGATTACAAAAAGAAAAAGACCATACTTGAGATGTCCAAACCTGTTGTTTTGTCAGTATCAGAATACTTGCCCCATTTATTTTTCTTTGTAATTCTTGTCAATTTTCTATTTCTACCCAGATTAAAAATACCCTGTAACTAACTCGATCCTATTGTGTAGGTCAAATTGAATGGTGTGGCTACAATTATAGGAAAGGTCGGGTTGGTTTTCGCAATTGTGACATTTATAGTGTTGATGGGGCGCTTCATAGCTGGCAAAGCGACACACTCGAGTCTAACCCACTGGTCTATTAATGATGCCATAACCATTTTGGATTTTTTTGCTATTGCGGTAACAATAGTTGTGGTAGCGGTACCAGAGGGGTTACCACTAGCAGTTACACTGAGTCTTGCATTTGCCATGCAAAGATTAATGGAAGAAAAGGCCCTCGTTAGACATTTAGCAGCATGTGAAACAATGGGCTCCGTAAGTTGCATTTGTACCGACAAAACCGGTACTTTGACAACAAACCATATGGTAGTAGATAAACTGTGGTTGTGCAAAATCAACAAGTCAGTACAAAGGAAAGATGTATTCAAAAGTTTGAAGGAAGCGGTTTCAGATAATGTATTTAATATACTTCATGAGGGTATTATTGAAAATTCCGCATCAGAAGTGGTGAGAAATAAAAATGGCACACACACTGTAATGGGTACTCCAACTGAAACTGCACTGTTAGAATTTGCCATGGAATTGGAGAAATCTTTTCAAATCGAAACAAATGAATGTAAGAAACTAAAGGTCGAGCCATTCAATTCGGATAAAAAGAAAATGTCAACTATAATTTCTTTACCGAATGGGGAGGCACGTGCATTTTGCAAAGGTGCATCCGAAATTGTTTTACAAATGTGCGAGAAAATAATCGACAATGAAGGAAATGCCGTAGAAATGACTGAAGAACAGAGAAAGACTATATCAGAGGTAATTGATGCTTTTGCATGTGATGCATTAAGGACCCTTTGTGTAGCTTATAAAGATATCAGTTTAGAAAATGATAATGATATTAAAGGAGAAGAGATTGAAATACCAAATGACGGGTATACATTTATAGCACTATTCGGGATTAAAGACCCGGTAAGGCCAGGGGTTAAAGAGGCGGTAAAAACATGCCAAGAAGCAGGAATTATGGTGAGAATGGTAACAGGAGATAATATTAATACGGCAAAGGCTCTTGCGAAAGAGTGTGGTATTTTTACGAATGGATTGGCGATAGAGGGACCGGAGTTTCGTAATAAAAGTCCCGAGGAGATGAAGGAGTTGATACCCAAAATTCAGGTTGATGATTTTATCCTTTGTTTCTTTGATTTAGTAAAAGTAAAAAAAAAATCAATATTTTCTTTTATTTTTACTTCTGGTTTGGTCAAGAAAATATATGATTCTATAGAATGGAAATACATGTAACTCAAATGACCGCAATTGTAAGCACAAGCCAAGCAAGGGAAATGACAAGTCAAAATGCAAAAAAAACACACTCTACAAAATTAGTACATTTGATTAAATTTAATGATGTATTTGTAATACATCAAACATAGATTTGACCACACTATGGCTAAGGTAAAGCACAAGCCAAGCAAGGGATAGGACAAGTCAAAATGCAAATAATTATACTTTACAAAATAGTAGATTTGGTTCAATTTATCCATGTATTTGTTTTCAATCAAACAGAGATCTGGCTAAGGTTTGGTGACACCTAATTTACAGCATAGTTGTTTCCCTTTATTGTAATAGAAATGGATTTTGGTACATGTGAAACATAATTCTCAGGCTCCGACAAGATAAACTGTTATTACATAAATTCCGAGTACCTTTTTAACCCTTTTTCTGTAAAATAAATGTTTAGGTGATGGCAAGATCTTTGCCTCTGGATAAACACACACTAGTGACCAATCTGAGGAAAATGCATAACGAAGTTGTGGCAGTTACTGGTGACGGCACAAACGATGCACCTGCATTGCACGAGGCCGACATAGGGCTTGCCATGGGCATTGCTGGTACAGAGGTATGTACCAGCTTACTGTACTGGTGACTTTACCAATGTCCTGGGAGCTTCATTCAGTTATCAAATTTAACTGCAAGATTACTATTAGGGTGCCAATGACACCTTTTTATCTGTTTACCCAACCCGTACCGCATTCGATAAGACCGGTATTAGTAAGATTTTTTTTTTCTTTTAGCTTATCGGGTATGGGTAAAGACTATTCTGTACTCATTATCCTATTCGGAAATTATTACAAATAAAAATTATAAAATTATATATATAGATATATATTTATATGGAGATGATGAATGATATGATATATATTCATGGCCTATATATATATATATATATATATATATCTATTCAATGGCACCCTTTTATATGTTTACCCAACCCGTGCTATATTCGACAAGACAGGGTACGGGTAAGATTCTTTTTCGTTTAGCTTATTGGATACAGGTAAGGATATAGTTGTTTTTTCCATTAACATAATAGGTAAACATATGAAAATGCTTCCACCTGATTCATTTCATACCCCATTGACACCCCTAATTACTATAGGAATGTCCTATTCAATTGAATGACGTGAAAATGTGCAGGTGGCAAAGGAGAATGCAGATGTGATAATAATGGATGACAATTTCACAACGATTACAAACCTCGCTAAATGGGGTCGATCAGTTTATATAAACATCCAGAAATTTGTGCAGTTTCAGCTCACAGTAAATGTAGTAGCTCTTGTGGTTAACTTTGTCTCTGCTTCAATTACAGGTACAGGAGATCCTTACACCGTACCTATTATAGTATTTTGCAATCCGCTAAATTTCACATATCAGTATTGATTAAAATAAGAGTGAGGCTACGATACTATGCATAGCTCATAGTGGTCCATACTTTGGATCAATATCTCCATTTACAATGTTCAGATAGTTGATATGCATTGTTCAACATGATCACCATATGAAATGGTACTTGTAGATCATATTGTACATTTTTTAGAATCTTTTTAATATTCGTTTAGATAGGTAGCTAGAAAATCACTTGATCTAAATATTCTAGACCATTCAAAAGTAGTGATTTTCTACCTTTATAAAAAATAGTAAAAAAATTCTACAAAAATATAAAATTTAGTTTGCAAGTACATTTTCATAAGGAGATTATGTTTGACAGTTCAGATCGACTGTTTGGATGTTAAAACCGAAGATACTGATCCAAAGTATGGACCAATATACGCTATGCATAGTGCCATAGCCTCACTCTAAATATAATAGATATTTCACGAACTTTCTCCATAGAAACTTAAAGAAAAAAAAAATCACTCAACATATTAAAAGGTTAATCATCAAGATATCAACTTGAGAACTTTTTGTCCTAAAATGCTACTCAGAATCTCATTTTTTTTCTCACTTATCTAGAAATCTATCTAAATCACAGGAAGTGCTCCACTCACAATAGTGCAGTTGCTATGGGTCAACCTTATCATGGACACACTAGGCGCACTGGCATTGGCCACGGAACCGCCGAATGAGGAACTGATGAAAAGGCCTCCTGTTTCAAAATTAGACGACTTTATCACCAAGACCATGTGGCGCAACATCATTGGTCAGAGCATGTACCAGCTCATTGTGCTTGGCGTTCTGATCATCACAGGAAAGCGCCTTCTGGGAATAAACGGTTCAGATGCTGATCAAACGTTGAATACATTTATCTTCAACTGTTTTGTTTTTTGCCAGGTACATTATAATTTGCATATTACACCCCTGTTTGCTTCGTTAGTTTTTCTTTTTCTTTTGGGGCAAACCAAAAGTTAAATTATAAGGTTAACATAATAGAATAGATAATTTTAGGTTTCCAGTTCTGAATTTCTTGTAAAGAAAATATTGTTAACCTCTCATATTACTCAATGCAATAAAAGTTTGCTTTATAAGCAAAAGATCAAAGGAACAAAAAGTTATCTTAAAAAAAAAAAAACCTATATGATTTTGATTCCGCATATAATTAATTGTGCATATGCAAATCGTGCTATGTAGTTAAGTTCAAGCACCAACATACAGGTAAGTAAATGAAAACACAGAAATTCGGTCTCTAACTAGACTCAGTTTCTGATAGAGGTACCTAAGCTATTTCTCCATTCTAATGCATCCATACAACAGGTATTTAACGAAATCAACAGCCGCGAGATAGAGAAGATTAACATTTTCAAAGGGATATTCAACAGCTGGATTTTCTCAGGTATCATTCTCTCGACAGTGATTTTCCAAGTAATTCTCATAGAATTTCTTGGGGATTTCGCAAATACCATCCCGTTAAGCGGGCCCCTATGGTTATATAGCATTTTAATTGGATCTGTAAGCTTAATCACCGGTGCAATCTTGAAGTGCATTCCGGTCGTTTCTGATGGAAATGTTGAATCAGACCATGACGGATATGAACCAATTCCTTCTGGTCCTGATTCAGTTTAACCGGCTTTATTTTTATTATTGCCTCAGTAACTTTAAAAGAGATTATTAGGAGACATTTCTCTTTAACCTGTTGTAAATTTGGCTTAGATTTTAGAGGCTCAATTAATTTTATCTTCTTTCAGTTTTGTTTCTTTTCTAGAGATTTTAGTTTAATAGTTTAATCCTATGGCTGGTTGTAGCCCCAAACATTTAGCCAAAAATTTCTTTCTTGAAGAATTACTGTTCTTTAAATGGAAAGTTTCAATATCAATTAACTTTAAGTTACTTTCATTTCATTTATAGAACTTTCAAAATAGACTTGCATGATGTCTAGCATTGATTTTAATATGATTTAGTATTCATGAACATATTAAATCGCATTCAGTCAAGTTCAAAAGTAAATTGAAAATTGAAAGAGAAAACTCATTTGCACTTTAAACAAAGGAAGCTTGTATCTCCAGAGCATAGAGGTAAAAGAGCTTACAGTTCCTAGTTTCTTATTCTTTCTCAACTCTCAAGCACTCTACAGACTTCCTAAATCAAACAAGCTAAAAAGTTTCTAACATAGAGATAAATCAAGAGATGAAAAAAATTACAAACCACCAGAACTTCTACGCCTATTTACAAATAGCTTGTTTACGTCTTCTGTGACCACATTGCTCCTGCCAACCAAAAAATAAAGAAAAACATGTTAATAAGGTATAAATGTGAGATTCCAAGACACCTGGCTTACATATAACTATTTGTTTGTGAGTAAATGATATAAGAAAAAATGCATCATTTCCACATGAAATCATTTGAAAATTCCCAGAACAAATTGAACAATATCCCAAAACAAATTGAACCAACCTGCCAGTCAGCTGTGGTGGGACCAGCGTCCCTGCTGTAGATGCATGAATATTCCTCACATGTGCTACTGATGACTGGGTCCCACCTCTTGGGAATTTCTGTCGTGAAGGTACCACACCATTTCCACTGGATTCTCTTTTTCTTGATCCATTTTGAGGAGATGAAAGTAGAAACTCTGCATCTGGGAGTTCGTCGAGAGACGGTAAGGATGAAGCCGGTACAGTATTTGATGAGCGAGTTGGTGCAGTACTTGATGAGGGAACCACTACAGTATCTGACGATGTCAGCACAGGGTTTCTGGGAACAAACAGAGAAGGAGATGAAAGGTGATGCACGATACATTAGCAAGGAGATCAACCTTAAGATCGGTATCACATTTGCATTTACTCAGTAATTGCAAATCTCTGTTACTGGTTGATTCAAATCAAACTTTTTCCGGCTTGCATAATTACAATCAAAATATCTAATAAACCAAATTGAATTGAAACCTGAATGAGGTAAACCAAACTTAAATATGAATTACACTGAGATAGTATGAAAAATGCAGTTTAGAAGCAAAAACATGAGTTACACAAGTAGTATTGCTATTCTAAGGTAACGTTTACTAATATCTCGCTTTATTTAATTGATTGCAATTCTAACTTTCAATTGTCAAATCCAACCCCAAAAACCGATATACTAAGATTTTTAAATCAAACCAAACTAAATAAGCCAGAAAACAGAACCATTTTAAGCAAAAGAAATATGGTTCAAGTAAAACCAAATTAATCAAAGCAATCAAGAATCCGTATTTGCAAAAGAACACCCAGAATTTGACCTATATTTGTGGATCATTTGCAGAAAACAACCAGCCTATTAAGTAATTTACAACATTTTTACTGTCCTAGTCATAAAGAATCACTACAAAATCCCTGTTATTGAATGAATAGCACAAGTATGCCTCAAAATCTGAAAGCACAAATTCAGGTTTCAGGCACAGCATAGCAAGTGACTCAGATTTCCATAACTCTTATTTATTAATTCAACTATCAAAATCAAGGATTGCAGTTCCAATATTGGAACTCAAATAAGTACAACACAATGATGATTTTGTACTATTGGCACTTTCTATAGCAAAATTAAGCCAAACTGAAGTATATGCAAGCTCAATTAACCCTCTATGAGCGCTGTATTATGTTCTCACTGGACCGATTCAACAAGGATGATTTTAGATCGCCTTGGCGTGCTTACTCGTTTGGTTGGGGAAGAGACGGAGTCGCTGCCGTTTCCGGCTGAGAGGTGGCGGACGGTGGAGCTTGTCCGGTCGGATTGATCTCTGTCGCCTCTTCATCCGAATCTGACGAATCGTATTCTACTAGAGACATCATTTTAGATTTTCGCGGTTTCGCCCCTTCTTTTTCTTTTCTTTTCTTTTGGTTTTTTTGTTTTCAGCTTTGGATTTGGAGCACAGAGCACTCAACGAAAGGCGCAGATTAGCAAGTCCGGAGGGAGAACTGGAGAAAGGCGAAGAATTCATATCACCCAAGGTACCTCAAATTTTGAGTTTGGATTCGGACCGTCCGATCTACTTTGGCGCGTATTAATGCGTCCCCGTGCAATGCATCTCAGGCCGCATTGGCCCGGATTCTGATCGAACGGTTCAATCTAAACTCAAAATTTTGTGTTACTTCAGGGTATCTGGATTGGCTGGAAAGGTTAAGGGTTTATGGTTTCTTGCCTTCTATCAGTTCTAACCTCAGTACTAGCCTCTGCAATTGCGTGTAATTTAATTTTTTTTCCAATAGAGCAAAATAGTTTTCGTGGGCCGAACAGCCCGGGTGAACCGCTCAAGCTATATATTAATTATCCCAGCAAACGCCCACGACTCTGTTTAAAATTCTATTAGGCGGTACAATAATTTAGCTAATTGTTAGGGGAAGATGTAGCAACTAGCAAGAGAAATTAGCTTCCGTAATCTCCGTTCGTCTTGATTGCATCAATAATATACCATATTCAACAAGAGAAATTAGCTTCTGTGATTAAGAAAATCACTTGTGTTCATCAGACCAGGCTGTTTCAGATCAGACAACAGAATTCCATATCAGGGGCTTACTAGTGAAAACATCAATAAAAAATAACAAAATATCAATACAACTTTAACTAAGGCATGCAATCCATGTTGACACAATTAATAAGTTATATAAAGATACCAAAAGACACGTATCTGCTCTCTTTCCCTCAAAACGCTGCACTAGATCAAAAAGGGCAAAAAAACAAGTCTCACACAATGTGATACACTACAAATCAAGTCTAAACACCAATCCAAAATCTGGCCCCACCTACAGGAGCTAGGGGTAAAAAAAGGCAAAAGAAGAACAATACTTTTGAACCAGTCAATCAGCGTCTCCTCATGCCTCGGCCACCGCGACCACGCATACCGGGGCCCCCACGGCCAGCCATTGCACTAGCAGCTGCCTCACCTTGTGCACTCTCAGACTGGCATAGTTCATTTATTATTAAGAAATTTAACAAAAAAGAAGAGGTGGGGCTACCATGCTTTGGGGAGTAAAGCCCCTGTTTTACTTCTCACCCATATTTTTACATTTCAAAGTCCGAACATTCAATCTGAACCATTAAACATGATCTCAATATTAAAATGTGCTTGGGAGTTGCATTCTTTGGGAAAAAAAATTAGTACTTTCTTAGAATTTTTAAAAACAAATTATTGTCCACAATTTTCCGAAAAACAGTGATTTTCAACAATTCTAAAAAACAGTAAAAAAAATTCAAAAAAAATGTAATATTGAACTGTTCAGATTGACTATTTGGACTTTAAAAAAGAAGATATGGGGGGAGTAAAACAGCCTCTTCACTTCCCAAAGCATTGTACCTCAAAAATAAAACACCAACAATGATTACGCAAGTTTGTTTATCAAGTTGTACCTTAGGGTTCTTTACAGTTTCATCCACGCTCAAAATAAGACAGGAAGCTTCAGTGGCAGCATTTATGGCGTTTATCTGAAACAGGTGAAAAAGATATGCACATTCTTTTTACAAAAATTTTAAACAACAAAGCAGGAAACAGTAAAACACTATGAACCAAAAAATTGATAAATAAACTGTACCTTTACTACAGCAGGTTCCCACACAAAGTTGGCAAATGAATCAGCTATTCCACCTGTAGTTATGTCAACTCCATAGTTTGCACCTTCACCTGTCATTACAATATTAGTAAATAAAATATCAATAACATCAGCAATAATGTTGAGTGAGGCTATGGTACTATGCATAGCGCAGATTGGTCCGTACTATGGATTAATGTTTTTGTTTCCAGAGTCCAAATAGTCGGTTTGAACTGTTCAGCGTGATTTACACAAAATATACTCGCAGACTAAATTTTACATTGTTTAGAATTTATTTAACTATATTTTTAGATAGGTAGAAAATCACTACATTTGAATGGTCTTAGAATCTTTAGATCCAAGTTATCTTTTAACCTATCTAAACAAATAGTAAAAAAAATTCTAAAAACTGTAAAATTTGATCTACAAGTACATTTTCATATGTTTCTCATGTTGAACAGTTCATATCAATTGTTTGGACTCTGAAAATGGAGATATTGATCCATAGTACGGACCCATATGTGCTATGTAATAGTACCATAGCCTCACTCAATAATTATTATAATAATCATGCAAAATGATGATGTTTTATATCAAAGAAATCAACCAGATGCATGTTTCTGTCGGAGCTTGTTGAGCACATCAGTTGCATCAAACCCAGCATTGTCACAGAGTTGGCGTGGGATAACCTGATAAATCAAGAATCCATTATAAGTTGCTTAAGGCAATGTTAAAATATTACCAACTACAGAAATCAGTGCGTAAAGTACCTCAAGGGCTTTGGCGTATGCATTAATAAACAACTGGGACTTCCCGGCAATTGTGCGGGCGTGCTGTCTCAGGTACTTGCTTATCTCCATCTGACAACAAAACAATAAAAAAATCATTTTTTTTCAAGAGAAAATGCACATGCCCTACAAACTATAAAATTTACAGATTATATATTTGCATACATCAATAGCACCTCCACCGGGCACCACGGTCGAATTTTTCACAGCTCTTCTGACGATCATAATGGCATCATGGAGACTCCTTTCAGCTTCCTCAATAAACTACATCATAGAAATATTCATAATATAATTAGTCAAACAAAAGTAACACGTAATCCAAGTACTTAAATTATAATTCTTGAAACAACACCGCACCTGATCAGCACCGCCACGAAGAACTATTGTAGCAGTCTGGCCAGAGGGACACCCGCTAAAAATGTTAAACCTCTCATTACCGACTTGTTTTTCCTCAAAAACTTCACATGTGCCAAGAACCTTATGTCAACAATAAAAAACACTTATTAGATCCAAGCTCGATCACATCCTATACATACTGAAAAGAAATGGGATATGGTAGAGGCAACCTTTCTCCTGCTAACTTATATTATAAAAATAAATAAACAAATCCAATAGCAACTAAAAACAACTATATTAAGCATTCCTGTAAGGTGCCTTTTGAAAAAATAGGGGGTAAATACTGGTACAAATGATACGTTCCACACTTCATAGCTATAATTTAGAGGGTTGATAGTTCATACTGATTTTCCATGTACATGATATTTTTAAAATTACAGAGAAATAGAATTCTAATTTTTTCTTAAATAATAACCTCATCAATGACATTATTGACAGATGTCTGGACGGTCCCACCAGTAGCAGCAGCAACCCGTTGCAGATCCTCCTCTGCTACACGGCCAGCACAGAATATATCTCTATCGGCAAAATACTGTTTTGTAAATTACAACCTCATTAGTTATCTCACTAATTCAACCACCATCAGAGACTTGCTGTGCACTTGTAATATAATCACATAATCTAAAATCAAATAGGTGAATACCAGTGATAGTCATTGCATTTTTGGTCCCACTTTGTGTAATGGTAACAGTTTTTCAGGAATAAGGACAGGGAATAAATACCTGAGTCGCCAGGTCACCAATTGCTAATCTTGATAGCACAATCTTAGCACCACTTTGCACACACTTATCTAGCTTGTCATAGATTATATTCCACTCAGCATCGACAATAGACTGGTATTGCAAAGGATCTGACAATCTAGAAAGCAAAATAGTAATAATAACTAATCACAGTTTTAACTAAAGAAGCTACTACCATAAAGAAAGTATGTTTGTTGAAAAAAGTGGGTAAACCTTACCTAATTTCAGCATTTTCTTTTTCTGACTTCAATTCTAGCTCTATATTCAGTACTAATATCTTTGGATTTAAGAACTTCTTAGGCTGTTGCTCGAACCCGGCATAAGAAAATGTCTTTTTAAAAGCAACACCTTTCACTAAAAAAGAATCGCGCATGGTACCACCAGGAACCTGAAGAAAAGAGCACAAAATAGATATGGACAGTTGAGTTAAGACTGCAAATGTACAAAAATTAAATAACCCCCCACTTTGAAATATCACCATCTATTAATGTAAACTGCACAGAATTTCCCCTACGAGGAATCTGAAATAAAATAAAAAAAACTGAGCAGGGTTCACATGCTTCCACTTTTGGTGCCTCCACTATGCCACCACATATTCAAATTTTAATAATTCAATATTCAAAACTCAAATAAAAAAATTAACCGTTCGATGTGATCTACATTACTTTTTCTACATGCTCATTTAAAATTATGACATTGTTTTTATGTGGCATCGAGAGCTTGTAAGCATCTGCTGACAATGTAAATTTCTCAAGTTCTTGATCCCCGCCAAACAAGTCCAAAGGACGTGATATTTTTGTTTATGTAGCAGAAGTAATATAAGATTACGTCAAGCAGTTTTCTTGTGTCATTTGAGTTTTGGAATTCTTGTTATTTATGAATTAAAAAGTGGAAAAATGAGACATTTGAATCAACTTGAATTGATAAGATAAAACAGAAGCACGTATCAGATAGAAACCTCCTCTCAAGCTAATCAATCAACCTGAATCTCTGACAGCCTATTACACACATGGACTGGTACCAGATGTAACATTTAATTTCCTGTATCAAAACCTAAGTATTACTCAGTAACTAATCGTGTGTCAGAGATGATTTGGACAGTACTAGAACCAACAAAACCTAAATACCAAACCACAGACCATATATTATAAACCAACCAGAAATCCTAGGTGACATATACCTTCTTCATTCCAATGAGATTAAGCCTATCATCATCTCCAATGGCAAGAACGGCATCAACCACCATAGAGGCAAAAAACTCTTTCTCTCCGCCAATCAGCTTCGAGGAAAGAGTTGTTGCGGCACATTTAGACAAGAGTTGTTTCTTCTCCTCCAGGCTCTTCCCTTCTATGCTCACAGCCAATTCCTCTATCTTTTTTAACGCCTTAAAAAAAGTGAAATTCACATCGATAATTAATATCATAAAGCTGTTCCACAAAAACTACTCTTTCCTCACTTTGCTCTCATTTTCTGTAAATGATGCATAAGAAAATATTCCAGATAACTTTTTTTTAGGAGAAATACTCCAGATAACATTGCAAGTTAGAGTAGCATAGTCAAATATAATAACAGGTTAATAATTTTTCATAAAGTTGCATGATATGATAGTTGCAACACATTTCAGAAGACAGCAGCTTATACAGACATAAAGAGCAGTAACCTGAACCTTTTTCATCAAAGTAGCTTATAGCCAAATAACAAAAACTATATGCCAAATCTTACTGTTCAATTGAAAAATTAAAAGATATATAACATAGTAAAATAATAAATTTGGTAAAGAAAAAGAAATAAGCAAGATGAGCAAACCATAGTGGAGGCAATACGATAGCTCCTTATGATGTTGTGGGGGTGAACTCCATCCTCTATAAAAGGTTTTGCCTCCTTAAGAAACTCTGCGGCAAGAAGCACCACAGTGGTGGTCCCATCACCAACCTAAAAAATATTTAAAACTTAAAAATTACAACAATGAAGTAATGTTATCAATGGTGTTATTCCTGGGTTACTCTGAACATATGGCAAATGGGAAATTAGCAAAACACAAATCAAAGGCTTACAGAAAAAACCCCTAGTTTCCAGTATTTTTTGAAAAAAAAATTTAGACCCTATCTATGTAATCATATCAAAAGACGAAAGATACAAATCTACCAGTTAATTGATTTTTTTTTTTCGAACAATGTGAAGGTACAGACCGTAATAACTAAGAAAAGTATGTTCTAGTGTAAATTTCCCTGTATCAAGAGTATAAATCTTCATTCACCTCAGAATCCTGTGATCTGGCAATATCGGCTAATATTTTAGCAGCTGGATGCACTATATCTAACAATTTCATGATTGTGGCACCATCATTTGATATTGTGGTGTTGCCTTTGTCATCATGCACCAATTTGTCCATACCACGGGGCCCCAGGGTTGTCCGCACAGTATCCGCCACAGCTGTACATGCATTTATGTTGCTTATGAGTTGCCCCTTGCCTTGTGCTGTGTCTGTTCCCTCTTTCAGGAGTATTATTTGAGGTTGCTACAGTATTTAAAGAAAAATGTGTTAGTCCATGCACCTCTCATCTATGGTACTTCAGATATCATAATAATTTTACACACATGCTGAATTTTTTCTTAGACATTGTCTTGGAGAATGAGATCAAAGACGGGTCTTTGGTGCAAGTGAGATTTGATGGCAGTTAGTTTTCACAAATACTCACTGTTCTTCGCTAAATGTACAATTCGAAGATACACTAAGTTTTATGCAAAAGCATGTGCACAGATCTTAATTTATGATAAAGCTTCACTGAGGTTTAGGGTTTACATTTGGTAAAAGGAATCTAACAGAATAGCAACTTGATTCTAAAACAGAAAATAATAATGATAATAAGTGGAATACAAGCATGAAGATCATAAAACAAAGGAGGAGTAAAATGGTAACAGCTTGAGCTTATACATTCCCCAATCCAAGATACACCGAGTAAAGGATCACTCAAATAAAACCTCAAACCGAGGAGGAAAAGAAAAACCTCCTTTAGCGCACCCAGTGTACGATCTCAACGACGAGTTCGCTAGATCAAAACACCACTAAGGACACATGAGATCCGATTTCAGAAAACAGAGAGAGACGGAGACAAAGAGAGACTTACCATCATGGACGCCATTGAAGGCGAGGCGAGAAGATTGCACGCAAAAGAGAGGGTTTACTGTCGATAGTAAGCTTGTAAGAACCAGAAGAAAGTCGGAAAGAGAGAAGGGGTTTTGAGAGAAGTTTCTAGCGAAGCCTTTTGGTTTTGGCGGCCATGGCGAATGCCTCGCGTCTTAGGGCTATAAACGGGTCGGGTCTCAGTGCCATTCTTCTACCCGTTATGGAAAACCTGAATGGGCCTTACTATTTAGTGGGCCTTTGATTGGAGAATAGTAATCCTTGGCCCATTTCATCTTCAACTCCCTTGAAAATATCGATTTAAAATATGCGTATTTTCATCAATGATTGTTCATCGGTAACTAAAGTTTTATTTTAGTTTTTTCGTTTTTTCGGTTTGTTCTGTTTTAATTGAAAGATATTAATTTTTTATTTAAAATATTTTTTTTGTAATAAATTAAAGTATATTAAGAAATAAATCAAAGTATTTAAAACAATTTATTAAAAAAAATCAAGGTATGAAGAAATAAACTGGGGCGGTCCAGACCAAATTCATAATATATAAAAGTTTGGTCAGTTCGGTTATTTTTGTTTTAAAAATTTTCAAACCGAACCGAAGTTATAATTTGATATTAAAAAACAAACTGAACCAAACCATTAAACCGAAAAAACCGAACCGTTTGAACCGATCTAATTCAGTTCGGTCCAAAACCGATTAAATCGGACCCAATGAACACCCCTATTTTCATCTATACCCTTTTAAGATGAGATTTTCTTTTCATTTACTTTACTGTTGGCTCCTTTTATTTATTTATTTATTTTGTTGCGTTAGTATTCCATTTACTGAACAAGTTCTCTAAAATTAATAGTAATATTTTTCGATGCAATAACAGTTTGAATCAGTGCAAAAGATTAATATAAATTAAGCACAGGTTTCAATAGTATTGTTAATTGTTAAGCTACTATTGCAAAAGACAGCATTATAGCGACTAAGCTTTCAACAGTACTGATAATTGACTGATTGTTGTTTTTGGAAGAACAGCGAAAGCAAGAAAATTATACACTGATGACTGATGTACGACTGACATCAAACATCAATTGTGAAAATAGGAAACATAGGTTAGATGGACCGATAGATCAGTGTTGAGATCGGTGAGATGGACCGATGAATTCACGTTGCTTGCTGTAGATTTCTAATAGAAGATAATCAAGACAATTTACTGATTTACCTCCTTTGATATCCAAAATTCCATATCTTGTTCATTCTATTGAATTCGGGATACTCAAAAAAAATATTCAACATGTAAACCAACTAGAGTAAATTATCTCTTTGACTTTCTATATTTTCTTTTCATCCCTGTACCAAACATAATAATGTTATTATTATTTTACAGTGAGAAAATAATCGAGTATTTTTTTTTTATTTAAACCCCGTAGGTATTTTCATTAATCAGGACAAACTAATTACACATAGTTTTGTACGAGTACATACATCATTTGTACCGGTACATAAAATATTACAACTTAACCCCTTTACAAAAGTAGACAAGAAAATCAGAAAATAAAAGCAGAATCAAAAGTTTCTGCGCTCAGATCGGTAGATATGTATTGAGCCTGCATTATTTTTTGTGCTCGTGCTCAGATTGATAGATTGTGAGCCTGCATACTTTCTTGTCGTTAGCACAAAATAGTGCTGTTGTAATCAATACGAGACAGGGGTATCTAGGAGAGCCTTCGTGCTCAGATAAGGTTTGTGCCTGAATTATTTAAAGAAAAGACAAAGAAGGAGGTAGGAAGAAGGAAGAAGAAGAAGAAAAGGAGGAGGAAGAGGAAATGGTCATTAGCAGCGCATCATCTTCATCATCAACCATAAATGTACCTTATTCATATATAGTTATATTAGATGTTACGGCGGACGAAGCTAATTTACAGTACCCTCAGTCGAATCCGGATAGTCGAGACGGATCAAAGAGCAGTGACCAGATCCGTTGGACGGAAGCACTTGCTTGAACAATGTGAGACAGAGCGTTGAACAGCAACATAATCATCCGCTCGAAAGAAGCGAATCGAGATAGGCCGGGCAGACGAGAGGGGGCAGGTGGCAGACAGAGAAGCAAAGCGGACGGACAACTCTCAAAATTTCGTCTTCAAAATCTCCTCAGTGCTGTGTCTCTGATTTCAGAAGATTTGATCGCGAGAGTTAAGAGGCCTCAGAAGCGGAGCTTACGAAGAAATTTTTTTCTGAAGCGGAGCTTACGAGGCGAGCAACTTGTGTTGCGCTTCTGTTTGTGAAAAGGAACCAATAATCGAGTATTTACATTCCCACATCAAAGTCACAACATGCACATGCATGCGTTGGCTATGATTTTATGTTTTGGGAAGGACGTTTTTTTAACGCGTATCATCTATATTAGTTTGAATTAATTTTTTAATCGCATAATTAGAATTCGGATAAATTTGTCTATAAAGCACGAGGTCCTTTAGGGCGTGCGTGCTCTAGATGAGTGGAACCGAAGGGAGGGGAAGGAAGAAATACGGGCAGAAGGGAGATTTTACCGGCAGGGCTGGTCCTGAACATTTTGAGGTCCGGGGCGGGAGAAAAATTTGGGTTCTTTATATGTACAATTTTTTTATAAGATAGGCTAATACGCTTATATATATAAGACTTCAACACTATATGTTTATAAGTTATTTTTGTATTTTCAAAGTTCAAACAGTTAATCTGAACCATTCAATATGATATCCATATTAAAACGTACTTGGAGACCAAATTTTACAATTTTTGGAATTTTTTTACTATTTTTAAGAATAAATTTTGCTGAAGATAACTAAATTTTGTCATTTGTCACGGATTAAAAATTCAAGTTTGATTTGTCGTTTTCTAGTTACTTAATTTTGTCATTTGTCCCAATCAAGTCACTCTATTCTGTCTAAAATGCTAATAGAACATGTTCATTCCGTTAGTATTTTTGGACGGAATGAGTATTTTCCGATAGTATTTTGGACGGAATGAGAATATTCCGTTAAGATTTTGGCTGAAAAAAATATAGAGTGATTTGATTGGAACAAATGACAATATTGAGTGACTAGAAATTGACAAATCAAATTTAAGTGATTAATTCATAACAAATGATAAAGCTTAGTAACCTCCAGCGAAATTTACCCATTTTTTTAATATAGATAGAAAATCCATTGATTCAGAAGATTTTGGACCATAAAAAATAATGATTTTCTGCCTACCTTAAAAAATAGTAAAATAATTCAAAAATAGATAAATTTTGGTCTCCAAGCAAGTTTTAATATAAATATCATCTTGAACGGTTTGGATCGACTATTTGGACTTTTAAAATGCAAAAACGACTTAGAAGTATATGGTGTTGAAGTACTTATAGAAACATATTAACTGGTCTCATTTTTTATTGATATGCCAATATATCATACTTATTTATAGAAAAATTTGGACCCTTTATATATACAAAATTTGAGCTCTAATGTTTTATTTATTTTTAATATATGCAGATTTTATATATATATACAAAAAAAAAAATTTGAGGCCCCTTGAATTTTGAGGTCCGGGGCTGTCGTCCTGGCTACCCTGCCTCAAGGCCGGTCCTGTTTACCGGGCCGGTGGGTTCACCCTGTTAGGATTTCGAATAGGTTGTAGTGCAATAATTCGAATCATTTGAAGATTTGTTCACTATCCAAAAACCAGAATTCATGCATAAAATTAATTTCAGGATTAAATAGAATTTACTACTAAATGCGCAGCGCAGCGGAAACTTCAAGTCTAATCTAGCAGTAGCCTTCTTCTCCTTTCCTTCTCGTGTCAAATTCACGCAACAGCCCAGCAGTCACGTCTTACGTTTTCTAGGATTAACAGTCCCGTCTTTTCTCTTTCTTTCTTTCTTACGTTTTCTGATGTGTATATCATAGAATTTCTGGAACTCCACTAAAAACCGAACTCTGCATGTATATTTATAATACTATGCATCTGTTGAATTGCACCATTTCATTGCACCCATTTAGAAAACGTTATCTGATCAGATCAGATCAGATCAGATCAAATGAGAATAAGAATTCAGGTCTAGTCCATTAAGACCTGATCCATATTAATTATTAATATGGCCCATAATATTCTGGCCTATAATACATTTCTAACACACCCTGCTCCAGAAGAGGTGAAATAGAGAGGGAGCGGAAGAGATCGCTACAATGCGGAAGGAAACGCGCTGTGAAATTTTGGTGAAATCATTCACCTCAAACTAGGATGGAGACGAGGTGAAATTGACGGGTTCTCTTTCCTTCTCTTTTCATTATTGACGGTTCTCCTCGTGTTTGCAGAGCATAGCCTTAATATTTTAATATGGATCTAAATCGGACTGTTCAGATCTTAACTCAATACTTGAGTTAACTCAGAGCATACGAATTCCATTTTTTTAGGACAGAACATGTGAGTAATTGCGTCTAGTATGTCATGTCAGAATGAATATTAACCGATTTTTTTTAAAATAAACGTGAAATTCGGATTAAACTTTTAGAAAGTTAACTGCTGAATTTTGAAACGTCAGATAACAAATTTTCTTATTCCGTTTCATACATAATTTCATTTGAAATGAAACAAAACTAATTATTAGTATACTTAACCTTTTCATGCTTACCGAGCTTAGAATTTCTCACCTAGTCCCTCCAATATTGGATGAACTTGTAAGAAACAAACTCAAGCAAGGATGCATAATGTAATCCCGTCCCTAGCCAGGTCGATTTTGGTACTCCGTCCGTTGCAATCTGATCGAGTCAGTCGAGTTGAGTTGAGTTTGATTTTAATTAAGCTGAATCAACTTATTCGTATTGTGAATCATGCACAGGTAGAAAATGATCAATTTGATATTGTGAGTGCACAAGAACAAAGCTGCGTTCAACTAAGAGTAGACAATTGTCTACTTCTGAATTTAAAAAGTCAGTACAAACCTCATGTAAATATGGGTTGTTGCCTATCCCGGTACAAGAAATTATTTTCGCATGCCTCTGAATTTGAAAAATCAGTATAGACCTTGTGTGAATATGAGTTGTTACCTAAAAATTATTTATCTAAACGTTTTTATTTATTTCTGACAAAAATATTGGCTATACCCTTGATGAGTTGCACATAAACCAAGAGTCGAGAAATAAATAGAGCATCTTTCTTGCAACGAAATTCATCCTCTCATCAATGGATCCGCATCTGCTGCGATTCTTCGCTCATGAACAGTACCCTGCGATTCCTGTTTTTCCAAATCCAACTGTTGAATTGTTTCGAGATTCGTGCAAAGAAAACTCATCTGCTTTGAGATACGTGCACGGAATTATTGGACGGTCAGATTTGAAAAGGCAGGAATTTTAGAGTCACTGTTTTCCTTTTTAGGATCGCAGCAGATGTGAATCCCTCATCAATAGACACGAAGAATACTCAAAGATTCAAAGAAAAAAAAATTGTAGTTGAGGACCAAAGCTGAAACAGTACAATTAAGCTTAGACCGCTCAAGATGAGTCAAGTCAGAATCGAACCTGTCACTTGTAAATTTTTTCGAACAGATTTCGCGCGAGCTACGAGCTGTAATTTTTTTTGTGTGTGTGGCAGTCCAGCCTTTCTTGAGCTTGCAAAACGAGGTTTCGTTTTTTATTTCGAAAAAATAATAATAAAGTCGAGCATCAAAGAAAATGGACAGGAACATAATGGAGAACTTCATCCTTCCTGATTTTTTTTTTGTAACACTTTCAAAATTCGTTATTAAATAAATGACATCCGGCACTAAATTTCTCAAAAATTATCACTCCTGCGAATTCAATTCGCGCACCAATCAATCTGGATTTGTGATGTGGATTGGCGCACCAGTGAGTGCGTGAATTGATGTGGCCCACCGGGTGCGCGGATTGAATTAGCGACCCTCTAGTTCGCAGAATCATTTGGGGCACCCAAATATTGAATACGGAAATTGAAACATACATGCACGGATTTTAATGTACTCGGTACGGATCTTGATGCAATCAAATGGTCCTTACACAAGCTGAAATTAATTGAGAAAGAGTGGGAGGGAATGAGACAGCAAATCACTATTGCTTTTTGTTTCTTTTTTCCTGCTGTTCTTACACTGTTGAAATTAATATTGGTGCGTCAAATGGTTATGTGAACCAGGGGATTTGCCAATTCAATCTGCGCATCCGGTGCACTACATCAATTCGCGCACCCACTGATGCGCCATCCACCTTGCAAATCCAGATTGGTTGGTGCGCGAATTCAATTCGCAGGAGTGGCAATTTTTTAAAAATCTAGCGCCGGATGTCATTTATTTAATAAAGAATTTTGAGAATGTTACAAAAAAAAAATCGGTCATCCTTCCCTTATCTAAAAATTCAGCCGTTAATATTTTGAGATTCAAATTTGAATTCAACTTTTTTCAAACAAAATTTTATTGAGAACATTGGACTAGTTAGAATATGCATTAATTTGAAACCGAAATGAACACTCAGTCACGAATATGCATTAATTTGAAACCGAAATGAACACTCAGTCACTCACCGATTTTAATTCAATCAACTGTTAATAGTTATATTTTAGCTTTGAATAAAATATATTATTCATCTTTCGAACCTCTTTAAAATATACTTTTCTTTGGTCAAGAACTCAAGATAAAACACTCACATGAATCAGAATAAATACTTGTCTATTATTTTTTTCTGAAATGTCTGAGTTAAAGTATGTAGAACATATCTGTATAATAAGAACGGCAGATATAACTATAACATCTAAAATTAAAATTAAAATTAAAATTATTCTTATTTTCCGCGGTGAGAACACTTTACTGTAAAAAAAAAATGACAATCAATCAAGCAACAAGTTGGATTACATAATATTTGCCACAGATGATCCAGCTGAGATCATGATGTTTCTCTTTTCTTTGGTTCCCTCTGCCACTTTGTCTGTACTATGCACTCTCAAGTCTCAAAACAGTAAATACCAACAACTATGATGTCTTCCTATAAAAAACAACAACAACTATGAAGTCGGTACATTACAGTTACTCAAAAAGGTTAAAAACGAAAAACAACTACCAGTACCAGTCTGGTACATTTCTCTTTCCAGTTTTTTTTTTTTTGGCATCTCAGTTCCAAAAAATATACCTTCTTTTCTATCAGAGTTTGAAGGAGAGAGAGTGCATCTCTATTTATGGTTTGGGACAGTTGGAGTGTATCTCTTTAATGCCTCCACCCAACATATGAGAGAAGCTCTCTCTCTCTCTCTAGACCCAATCCATTTGTTTGTCATTTATGCATTTCTTTGAAGAAGCCCAACTACTTATTTGCTTTTTCCAACCACACTTAGTGCCAGCTATTCTTCACTGCATCTTATCTTGTGCTTGACTCAGTTTCTGAGATTATACCTCAGATAGAGAGAGAGAGCACTGGGGAGTTGGTTGGTGAGGTGGATAACCAAACATTTTCTCCAGAAATCAAGATATCTAAGGCTGAATTTGAGGGTCAATTATTGTATTATTAAATACTGTTGTATTTTGATTTGCTTCAAGGAAAGAGGTGATCTGTCAATCTGAGGTGTTATAAGGGGTAGTAGTTGAGTGCTTGGGATTGGGATTGAAAATTTAGAAAATTTAAAGTGTCCTTTTTTTTGCGCTCCAATTTGAGTGTTCAGAGAGCATTTGGTAGTGTTAATTATTATTGTTGAAGGTTTTGGTTGGTAAGAATTGAGAGTAGTTCATCAAATTTAAGCAAAATCAGAGTTGTTGGGTTTATCATTTTCCTCATTTTCTACTAGTTCATCAAATTCTCCCTTGTTCCAGAAATTATTGATTTAATCCTTATAAAACCTTCAATTTGTGGTGAACTGTACAATACATCCAATTTGAGTGGCATATATAGAAAATTTTAAAAATGGTGGGCAGTGTAGAAAATAACAATTCCCCAATTGCCCTCTCAAATGGGGCAACCCACACCCACTCAAATGGGTCATCTCAGAGCAACGGCTCTGGTGCCACATCAGAGGAAAAGCTAGATGAGTTTCGCTGCCGCCTCGGTAAATCTGAAGGTAATTTGTTGATTTTATCATTACATAATTATATTTATAGAGACGGCAAGGTGGAGTTATTATTCCATTGGTTTTTAAAAACCAAGGATTAATATGGCATTTGCTTTTGACATATTGGCTATACACCTATAAAAATGGCTCATAATAATAATAATAATAACAACAACTAAGGACACATACCTACATTTTCATCTCATTTTTAATAAGATTTTGCTTAATACTGTAGCAGAATTATTTACCATTGTGTAGTTTGTTACTATAGATCCAGGGTGTCTTATGGATCATATTTAAACTGAGCCTTAGACATTTTTCAGTTAAAATGCCCGAAATCAGAACTCCAACTAGCTGGTACCATACTGGTAAAAAAATTCCATCAAAACAAATGAATTAAGGTACTGTGTCTGTCGTATACTCCTCATCTGTTTATATCATTTTCATTTATTAATTTTTCTTTTATACCATTTTGATTGAAATTTAGGGGATTTATTGAAGATTGTGGGAATTGGTGCTGGTGCATGGGGCAGTGTTTTCGCAGCCTTGTTGCAAGATGCCTATGGGCAATTTAGGGATAAAATTCAGGTCAGGATCTGGCGCCGTCCTGGCCGGTCAGTTGACCGGTCAACAGCCAAGCACTTGTTTGAAGTCATCAACTCACGAGAGGATGTTCTCAGGCGCCTCATTCGCCGGTAAATACATTTTTTAATATATTTTGTGTTTGTCTTTTACAAATGAAGTCTAGTAATTTTCTACATTTGCAGGAAATGACCAAAACTTTTAGCATTTGCAAACAACATGCATCCATTGATCAGATTGATGGAAAAGATGTATCCAATTAATATTTTACCATTTTGCCCTTAACGCCAGTAAATGATATTCTTCAGGTCTAAAATTGAAACAAAATAATCCAAGTTAGCCTTGATCTCCATGTCTATCAACTGATTATAAAATGATCTTTTTTTTCTTTGTATTTCTTTGTTCTTTGAGTGATTTGGATTTAGCTATATTTTTTTATTGGCAAAACTAACTTTGGCTTCAGTTAGTCGGTTATTTTGCAAACTCAGAGCAAAATATTACATGTTGAATGCATAATCACTATATTTTAGGTTCAACCTGACTGTGATTCTACTGATCAGGCTTAGTTTACGAACTTTCACCCAAGCATAGATTCTTCACTAATGTCACAAATATGAAAATGTAAATAAATAGTAAAAACAATCGATCCGAAATGTTCAACATGATCTTCATATGAAAATATTCTTGTAGATCAAATTTTATATTTTTCGGAATTTTTTTACTACTTTCTTAGATAGGTAAAAAAGCACTTGATCTAAAGATTCTGTACCATTCAAAAGTAGTGATTTTCTACCTATCTAGAAAAATAGTAAAAAGACGCTAAAAAATGTAAAATTTAATCTGCAAGTACATTTTCATATGGATATCACATTGATCGGTTCAGATCGATTATTTGCACTTTAAAAATAAAAATATTGATCCATAGTTTTGTAGCCTCACTCAAGCTTCCAAATAAACTTTTTACAATTTCTTTTCCAGTTGTGGGTACCTAAAATATGTGGAGGCGCGTCTAGGAGACCGAACCCTCTATGCCGATGAAATCCTTCGAGACGGATTTTGCTTGAACATGATTGAGACACCGCTTTGTCCGTTAAAAGTCGTTACCAACCTCCAAGAGGCGGTATGGGATGCCGATATAGTAGTCAACGCTCTGCCTTCGACCGAGACGAGAGAGGTTTTTGAAGAGATAAGTCGGTATTGGAAGGAGAGGATCGGGTATCCCGTGATTATTTCTTTAGCAAAGGGGATTGAGGCGTCACTTGACCCAGTGCCCCGTATCATTACTCCCACTCAGATGATTAGTTCTGCAAGTATTTATCTTTTTTATCCCCCCTCTATTTCTCTATCTAGATTATGACTAGACTAATACTGATGCAAGGTAACTCAAAATCCAAAAACAGCCTCCTCTGAAAAAATGCACATAACATCATTTTCTTTGAAGGGTATCCTAGAAATATATCCTGCATCATTTTCTTGGACGGGACATTTATAAAGGAAAGTATACTTACGGGACCGATACCCAATATTTTATAAGGGGCATGAAATAGAACTCCATTGCCTTTTAAATTTTTTTTTTTAACCTATTTGTAGCTGGAGTTCCAGTGGAGAATATTCTGTATCTTGGAGGCCCAAACATTGCAGCGGAGATATACAACAAAGAGTATGCAAATGCACGTATATGTGGGTCCCACATGTGGCGAAACCCTCTTGCCAAGTTTTTAAGGCAACCACATTTTATTGTGTGGGATAATAGTGACCTCGTCACACATGAAGTCATGGGTGGGCTTAAAAATGTCTATGCCATTGGTGCTGGTAAATCTCGATCCTCTGTGTCAGTCTGTGTGTGTGTGTGTTTATTATGTCCAAGTACTCATCAGGTTTCTATAAAATTTCCCCAAGTTGCAGTTGTGTTCTTGCAAAGTTTTGATTCAGGCGAGTGCATATCTTAACAACAGTTTGACCCAATTTTTTTTTCCGAAGTGTTTATTGAAACCTAATTTAGCCCAATATTAACCCGCAGTTCGCAATTTGAGCCGATTTTGCAACCCCTAACTTATTCTGTGAAGTTATATATACACTCAAATTAGCCAGGAAAGATAAGTGAGGCTATGATACTATGCGTAGCGCATAATGGTTTGCACTATGGATCAATACTTCCAATCTAATGTCCCAACAATCTATCTAAACCATTCAACATAATCTCCATATAAAAATGTGCTTGTAGATCAAATTTTATATTTTTTAGAATTTTGTTTACTATTTTTTTAGATATGTAGAAATCACTTGATCTAAAAATTCTAGACCATTCGAAAGTAGTGATTCTCTACCTATCTACACAATAGTAAAAAAATTCTGAAAAATGTAAAATTTAGTTTGCAAGTTACATTTTCATATGGAGATCACATTGAACGGTTCAAATCGACTATTTAAACTTTTAAAAAAAAATTATCCATAGTACGGACCAATCAGTGCTATGCATAAAGCAAAATGGAAACAAAAGGTTGGACTAAAAGTTATATAGAAGAATGTTAATACCTCACACCAGTATACAATTACTGAATTTACTATCTACTCCATACATTTCTTTGCTTGTAGGAATGGTGGCAGCTTTGACTAATGAGAGCGCGACAAGCAAGTCGGTGTACTTTGCACACTGTACATCAGAGATGATTTTCATAACGCACCTTCTGACAGAACAACCAGAGAAATTAGCGGGCCCGCTTCTGGCCGATACTTATGTAACATTACTAAAAGGACGGAATGCCTGGTACGGTCAGATGCTAGCGAAGGGAGAACTCAGCCCTGACATGGGTGATAGTATTAAAGGAAAAGGAATGATTCAGGTACTTCATCTGAGATTTTATAAAGTGATATTTTTGTACAATTAGGCAATTTTGTCTTAAATTGAATTTTGCTGAATTTTTTGAAAACGGTAGGTAATATCCATTTTTTTACTGTTATAAAAAACTGAATTTGATACTTACAGTACAGTACTGACTCTTGTATTTGTGATACCGTACCAAGTAAAGCTTGGACGCCTTAGTGTGATTGCATAGAATTTTTATGCAAAGCCAGTAAAAGTTTCCTTTCTAAAGAAGAAAATGATAAAGTTACCAAGGTAGATGTTCTTATTAGAAAAATGGGAATTTATTTTTTTGCTTGTATGTTTTTTTCTCTTCAAGGATATATCTAATATATCCCGATTGTCATGTCACTCCTAGTTCATACACGTTTCATTAGAAATTCCAAAAATAAAACAAAATAAGTAAAACCCAAAAATGTGTTCTTGCACTAACAGTATGTCATCATCCTTTGTTTCAATTCATTTGTTACAGGTTTAGCACTAAGCACATAAGCCTCCAAATAAACTCAAAAATACTAGAAAATATAAATTTTTTATGTTGATATTTTTTTTTCCTCAATAAAACAGGGTGTGTCAGCAATTGGTGCATTTTATGAGCTATTGAGCCAACCAAGTCTGAGTGTATTACATCCCGAGGAAAACAAGCCAGTCGCTCCTGCCGAGCTTTGCCCAATCCTTAAAAGACTTTACAAGATACTTATCAAAAGGTTAAAATCAATTTTTAGAACTATTTACTTGCTAATACATGAAGAAGATCTATTTGACCATTGTACCCTTTGGGGACTGTATACATTTCCTTTGCATATGCAATTCAACCAGTGTACCGTTATACCTTTCTTGACTGGATTTTTTAGGTATTTCTCTTTAATTTTTTCTGGCATGGTTATCTTTCTTCAAAATCTATGTCAAATGGTACATGACACATTGTTGACCTGGGCGGATGGCAGTCGAGGGAAAAGGGGGCTAAGAAACCACCACCCCCCCCCCCCCCCCCCCCCCCCAACACACACACTCACACAAAATAGATTGAAAATTTTATTCTGTATTAATACTTTTGCCTCCCTTATAATATGAAACTACACCACAGTAGAAATTTGTAAATTTGTTTATTAAATTTTGTAAGTTTTGAATGTATCAATACTTTGCTTCCCTTGAAATGAAATAACGCTGCACAAGATTATTCAGCCCTCCAATCTCAATTTTCTAGTTTTCCCCTGATTATTGAAAAAATGCTTATCGACTTCTCCTTCCTCTTGGTATCTTATGAAAATTTCTTCTTTATATATATAACACAATTGAAATTTGATTCTTTTTTTTCTTCCAGGGAGCTGTCGCCGAAGGATATTCTTCAAGCATTGCGAGATGAAACTGTGACCGACCCGCGAGAAAGGATAGAGATGGCTCAAAGCCATGCCTTCTATAGGCCTTCTCTTCTCGGCAAACCTTGAAGAAATGTTTTGATATATGGCTTGTATAGCTGAGAACTATTTCTTCTATTTTTATTTTTTTTGTTTTTTCTCTTTTAAGGGCTAATTAAACTCAAGCAAGCTTGAATGGCCTTGTGATGTACAAGAAACATAAGTATAATGGAAGTATGAAACTATATTCAGTAATAATGTTGCTTGCCTATTATTAAATGCTGCAATTATCGTTTTAATTTTATAGAATTATAGGGGCCTAGATAAGAATTTTGGACTTGTTTAAGTCTGACAATATATGACATGCAAATATTGGAAATAAAGGAATAACATGAACCTGTTACGGTTCCAACCGTTCAATTTTTTCTATACACGAATCACAGCGAAGAAGGAATAACACGAACCTGTTACTAATCCATCCGTTCAAATTTTTCTATACACGAATCTCAACAATTTTTTTTTTCATGCGTGAATTTCAATGAAGATCAACGGTTCCTGTTATTCCCAGCAGCAGATTTTTTTTCCCTGAAATATTACGTACAAGATAATCAATCGTGAATAAATACAGAGCCGCATGATTAAAGGGTTATCAATATTTGTGACAACTCTCCGTGGTTTGGTGCCAAAAAAAATTGAAATATCAATTGAGGTTAAAAATGAAAGGGAGATTTATCAAAATGTCACCAGAATTGCGATAATTTTGTTCTAGGGATTTTGTAGCAGATGATCTTTATACGGAGGTTATCAACTTGAATTCGCATCTCTAAAATATCTCATATTTTGCGTAGGGTGTCAACGGCTACGGTAAGTGTCATATTTTGCTCAGGGGCGTCAACCGCTACGGCACGAGTCGGGTGGAAGTACATATCTATATCCGTTACAAATTATTTTTACTCATACGCTATCTTTATTCGTTATAGTTGTCGAATAATAAAATAGCAGTGGATAGATAATTGATAATACTAATATAATAATATTTTTTATTATTTATTAAATAAAACATTAAAAGATATACATTTATACATAAACATATATATTTATATATTATATACATTTATTACTCTTTCCAATACCTATTAATATATATAATATATATAATTTTTTTCTTTTATAATCATTCGATCGGGTAACGGATACGAAATATGCTTTATCCATACCCTTATCCGTTTAGATAACGGAAAAAAACTTTATCCGTATCCGTATCCGATAAATTTATAAAATAAAAATCTTGTCTGAACCTTCTTACAATACGGATCGGATAAACAGATATAAGGATGTCATTGACACCCTAATTTTGCTTGACTTTTTGGAAAATCTCAGCCGTTATAATACGTTCTGCATGAATCTCAATGCTCAAATAATGCTGCCCCCCTGCGCTATCCACGAATAGGCACCGGACACAAGGTCTGGACCCCCTAAAGTAACTCAATTTTTAGGTTTTGAATCGAGACCATCCAATTCGAATCCATCTCTCGAGATATGTGCACTCCACTTCCGGTTACAAACTACTATTATTTCATTGCTAGCTTTATGGAAGATCACATTTTCACCATGCCTTAGCCTTTGAGTAATGGCCACAATCATGAAAGTAGCTGACAGTAACACCAGTATCAAGTTTTTGTTTCCCTACTGAAAAAGGGTCGTGTCTTGATTGATGATGCCATATTATGAGGTTATCTTTAATAAAAAAAATAAGGTTAGAATGTTTAGCCTGTGGATAGGTTAATTGATGATGCCATATTATGACAATCTTTGTAATCAAATGATTCATACCAGTATCATGCAAGTTTGTGAGTTGTTTGGCATGAACTTGTCAAATTTGTAATGAAATTTCTGTATTGTGCTTGATAATTAATCATTCAATAATTGCCACTGAAAGTTCTACTGTTTGGGCAGTCTCTGCCATGCTATTTATATATATAAAAAAAAGTTCTACTGTTCGGTACTTGATTGAACACTATAATATGCAAGTATGCATCCATCGGTTTAAATCGCGCCAATTCACCTATATATGACCCATTTCATGTACAATATAGAATCATAAATTCAATTCAAGATATTAGATTTTTAAATTATAAATTATAAATTTATACTTGCAGTATAGTATTTCACTCTTGTATTTGTGATACCATACAAAAAAAAAAATGGATGCCTTAATGTGATTGCATAGAATTTTCATGCAAAGCCAGTAAAAATTTCCTTTCTAAAGAAGAAAATACTAAAATTTCCCTAGTAGAATGATGTTCTTTTTATAAACATGGAATAACATTTCTTCAAGCATTGCGAGATGAAACCGTGACCGACCCACGAGAAAGGATAGAGATGGCACAAAGCTCGGCAGAGAGTTGTTTCTATAGGCATTCTCGTGACTCGTCTAGGCAAACCTTAAAAGAAATGGTTTCATATATGGCTTGTTATAGCTGAGCGCTATTTTTTTTTTTTGTTCTCTCTCTTTTTGCGAATTGTGGCACAAGTTAAGCAATCTTGACCTTGCGATGTACAACAAATATTATATATTTATATGTGATGAAAGTATGAATCTGTGTCAAACTATCAGTAATATTGTTGCTGTAATAACTTTTGGGGCCGAAAAGATTTGAAATATCAATTGAAGTTAAAAAAGAAAGAGAGATTTATCTGATAAATGTCACAAAACTAGGCCCATCATGCCAAAAAATTTGATCATAGCCCAGTTTCAGTGGATTGGGATTTTAGAATTCGTCCTCTGAGATATCTCATATTTTGCGAGACTATTTGGGAAATCTCAAACGTTCAAATACTCTTTGCACGAATCTCAAAGCTCAAGTAATACCCCGAATAGGCACCGGACACGTCGGTTACGCAAAATATGAGATATCTCATAGGAGGATACGCAAAAGTGCGTATCCTCTGAGATATCTCAATTTTTACATGACCGACATGTCCGGTGCTTATTCGAGGGATGTAGGGGGCAGTATTATTTGAGCTTTGAGATTCGTGTAGAACGTATTTGAACGATTGAGATATTCCAAAAAGTCACGCAAAGTTTGATATATCTCGGAGGATGCGAACTCCTCACTGTGGCATTCTCTGAAAATTATTGTTACATTCAGACATTCAGGGCGTGTTCGTTTGTCACGGGATTACACGGGATGGGATTTAACGGGGATGGGAATCCACTTTTAAAAAAGTGAGAACCCACGGTTACATATTTGCACGGGATTGATTATGGGAACGTGTTGAATTGAGTGTTCGGTTGTACTATGGGATTAATTGTGGGAAGTCTTGATTTTTTCTAAAAATATGTATTTCTATTTAAAATTTATCATCTATTTGAAATAAGATAAAATTTGTAAAATAATTAAACTAATAATGATGTATTTCACTATTTCTATTTACATTTGCAACTTTGACTAATAAAGTAATAATTACACAAAAAAATAACAATTTGTACACAAAATAATTATACTAATAAAATTTGTTGTAATTTGTAAAAAAAAAAATATTGATGTCCAGATCCATCCGGATAGTTAATCGTGCTGCGGAAAGTCTTGATTTATTTTAAAATAAAAACAAAATAATTAGACTAATAGTTACCCAAAAAATTAAAACAATTTGTATACAAAATAATTAGACTAAAGAAGTTCGTTGTAATTTGTAAAAAAATGTTGATGTCCGGTCCATCCAAACAATTAGTCCCACATGTATTTACAAAAGATTACAACTAGTTATATATAAAACTCAATATGTTTTTTTATGTAATGTATAAAGTAGAAGAGAGAGAGGAGAGAGAGCTCTCCACTTTTGCGTGGCCAGTGAAGGACATAGGAGAGAGATAGAGAAAGAGAATAGGAGAGAGAGAGATTGGGAAAACAAAAATTGACTTGGACTCCGTGTTCATATTCCCAAAATTTTGCACTGCTGTGGAACAATTGGGAATTGCCCTCAGAAATAACATGGGTACAAACCCATACAGCCGAACACGTGATAGGAACAAAATTTTGTTTTTCTAAAAATCCCATGCAACCCATACAATTCCCAAGCAGCCGAACAGGCCCTCAGTGACTTGTGGTTGTGGGTGCAAAAATAGCAGATAATCATAAGTTCATAACCCAGTTACCCAGGCCCAGGCGCCCAAATTCGCATCCTCTGAGATATCTCCAACTTTTCGAAATATCTTAATCGTTCGAATACGTTCTGCGCGAATATCAAAGAACAAATAATACTGCCCCCTACCTCTCCCCGAATAGTCACCGGACACGTCGATCACGCAAAAATTGAGATATCTCAGAGGATACGCACTAGGCGCCCAGCCCGTGAGTTTGAAATATCCTATAAAATCAGCAACAGAAAAATCAGGGATCTCCAACATCTGTGACACTTCACTCCTCATCCTTAGCTTCATTCCCAAATCAGATAGAGAGAGAGAGAGAGGAGAGAGAGCGAGCTCAAAGTTGCAGCCATGGAGGAGACGCCAATGGAGATCGGAAGCAACAAGATGTTCGGCGGGTACAACAAGCGCTACAAGCACTACAGCCCCACCCTAGGCTGTGCCATGACCTTCTCCGTCTTCTTCCCTCCTTCCCCACCTTCCCAAAAGCTTCCAGTAATCAATCCAGCATCCGATCAGTTCCCTTTCTATTTACCTCTTAGTTATCCTTCGTACGATATCTGATTTTATTTTTATTTTCCTTTTCTCAATTTTGATCTGTTCTGGGGTTTGGTATTAGGTTTTGTACTGGTTGTCGGGACTCACCTGTACGGACGAGAATTTCATTATCAAGTCCGGAGCACAGCGCATGGCAGCTGCCAAAGGCATCGCCTTGGTTGCGCCCGACACATCTCCGAGTATGTTTCCATCCTCTCTCTCTCTCTCTCTCACTCTCTCTCTGGCTTAATGATCAGAGAATAGTACTAGGTACTGTGATAATTTCATTAGAAAGGTGGAAAATGATATTGTGGTGACCAAAATGGTTCTGAAATTTGCTTGGTGGACAAGTAGCTAAACGCCTAAACCTATGTTTATTTTTTTTCAGAAGAAATTAAATTTTCCATTTTGCTTCAATTAGGAGATGATTAGTTCCTAACGTTTATTTCTGTGTGTGGTTCTATTATCTTCTAAATTGTGATTAAAAGTAAATTTTGGAGATCCTTCCAGGTTTGTGGCCTCTAATTAATCGTTGTATTATCTTATTGATCCCCATAAGTCGTGTCTTACAAACCTGTCGATAGAAAAGAGTGCAATTTTCGTATTAATTGAAATATCTGTTACATTAGTAGTTCAATTTCACTACCATTCTGATCTTAATTTACATGATTCACCTTATGTCGTGTTGCAGCTGTTAGTTTTTCTGATGATATTTGATGGATAGTTAATTTCTTTATTTGAATCAGGGGGGTTGAACATAGAAGGAGAATCTGACAGCTGGGATTTTGGTGTTGGTAAGTTTACTAGGCGGTGCCGTTTATGTTATTTTCATAACCACATTGCTAAAATGTTAAACAAGTTTTCATCTTTCATATATATATATAGAGTAGAACTAGGGTGCTCCTAAGTTCACCCAACCTCTTGTGAACTTGACTCTAAAATATATCGAATCGACTTTAAATGATGAATCTAAACCGTTGAAATCCTTCTACCTAATAATTGATGCGCCTACATGTGAAAATTTTAAAGTTTCGAATTAATTTAATATAGAGTCAAGTGGTCAAAGGAGTCCAAAAAATGAATGCATTAAAATTAATTTATAAACCTTAAACTTTTGACCACTTGACTCTATATTAAATTAATTCAAAACTTTAAAGTTTTCACATGTAGACGCATCACTCATTAGGTAGAAGAGTTTCAACGGTTTGGATTTAAAGTCGATTCGATATATTTTAGAGTCAAGTTCACAAGAAGTTTGGTGAATTTAGGAGCACCCTAGTTCTACTCATATATATATATAATTTTTTTTTTTTCATCTTTCATATATTTATATATGTATTTTTTGTTAAGCCTTCTTTGAGTTTAAGTTATCCAAGTAGTCTTTGCTTTTGCCTATTCTAATTGCCTGTTTGGTTACTCGAATTAAAACATGAATGAGAAACACATGCAACTGATTTGTACCAGATTCGCCATGTACCTTATTTTGTTTGTTTTCCTTTATTTTATTTTAATATCATTTTGATTTTTTGTTCTTATGTTATGTCTTATTAGGAGCTGGGTTTTATCTGAACGCAACCAATGAGAAATGGAAGAATTGGCGCATGTATGACTATGTGGTGAAGGAGTTACCAACATTACTGAGTGAAAATTTTGAACAACTGGACACCTCACGTGCCTCGATTTCCGGTCATTCCATGGGTGGACATGGTGCACTGACCATCTACCTGAAAAACCTAGACAAATACAAGGTACTTAGTGTACTGAGTAGCAAAAATATCCTGGGTGGGCATTAAATGAGGTTTTTAAGCAATAAGATAATGCTGATGCCCAAAATAAATAGATAAGAAATTCAATACTGTGCATATTCTATTGTATTGTTCTAACATTGTTGTCTTCCTTCAAATTTCCAGTCGGTCTCAGCTTTTGCACCAATTGTGAATCCTATAAATTGTCCTTGGGGTGAGAAGGCCTTTTCAAACTATTTGGGGACCAACAAATCAGACTGGGAGGTATGCTCTTTAGTGCACTATAATTGTACACTATTTGTGAATCAAGCCATAGAGAATTAAAGTTCAAGCTTAAACAGTATATACTGGCTGATACATGCTGGGTAGAAACAGTACTGCAATTTTGTGCAATTTAAACTGTAACTGAGTTTTTTTTTTTTCTTTTCTTTTGGTCAGGAATATGATGCTACTTGCCTGATTTCAAAGTTCAACAAAATCTCAGCTGCAATCCTCATTGATCAGGTACTTGATCAAATACCAAATGAGCACAATTATAAGCCACTTTGAAAAATTCAATAAAATAAAAGATCTTGTGATTGTTCAAATACTTAATGACTGTTACAGCTATTTAGCTTATATAACATTTGAAATTTACATTTCGTCAGGGAGAGGAGGACAATTTCTTAAAGAATCAGCTGCTACCACATAAATTTGAGGAGGCATGTAAGAGTGCATCTGTGCCGTTGATTCTTCGCATGCAACCGGGTTACGACCACTCCTACTATTTCATTGCTAGCTTTATTGACGACCACATTTCTCACCATGCCAATGCCCTTGCTTGAATATTCTTTTTTGGCAAAAATAAATAGTATGATGGAAATGAGCCTTTCTGTTATGTGATTAATTATGAGAGTAGTTGACACTTGACAGTAACACCAGTATCAGTTTTAACACCAGTATCAGTTTTTGTTTCCCTAGTGGAAAAGGGACTGTGGTTTTGATAAACTATGTTTATTGCGGCTATCTTTAATCTAAATGTTAGAACGTTTAGATAGTTAATTGATGATGCCATATTATGATAATTTATTTAATCAAATAATTCATACCTAAAAAGGTTCATAGGTGAGTTGGAATTCCTGTATCAAGTTTTTTTTTATCAAATTCGTGATGAAATTTTTGTATTGTTCTTGATAATTCATCAAAAGTCGACTAATTGCCACTTATAACTTCATTGGGCGAAGACTATAATATGGAAGTTTGCATCTGATGGTTTAAATCAGGCCAATTCACCTATGACTCATTCATTTCATGTAGAATATAGAATCATAAATTCAGTTCAACATATTAGATTAAAAATTTAAATGTATTTATCGTGATGAAACATAATTCTAATTTATGAAATTAAAGAATTATATTAAAAATAAAGTAAAATCTTGTGATTGTTCAAATACATAACAATTATATTTAGCAAACTATAGATAAGACAACACGCAAAAGCATTTGAAAACAAATAATAAAACATATAGACTAAATATTAAAGTGTTTAAACCAAAAGACACATATCTATAATCAAATGTATCTGAGAGATTACGATTTGAGATTAAATCCCAGCCGGTTTGAGATTCGGGGGAAAATAGAGGGCAGTATTATTGGGCTTTGAGATTTGTGCCATGTTAATAAATCAGTCCAAATCTACTAAAAAGAGAATCATTCTAAAAGATTTCCTTTTGAGGTACCCACTGGATACGAATTTGGTGCAGTGGTACGTGGATGACTACTATTCTACACGCACCAATTTAGCTTTTGAGCGGTCAGAGATTATAATTTCGATTTTGCCACTTGCTTAATTAAGAAAGACAATTAAGAAACAAAATGGGCATTTACAATATGTCATGTCCTAGCGTGCAATTTGGACGAAACAGGTCGTCTTTAACCCAGGAGGACATCGCAAGGGAGAAGAAGAGGCGGGGGCAGCTGAGTCAGAGCAGAAAGGGATCGGACAGCTTTCATTTAATCATTGTGGGGCCGTTCGGGAACAAATGATTAAGAGTGAAAGATTAATAGCTTAAGGAGCGCTAAGGAACCGATGTTCGGTTGTCTTAATCTGATGGTGAAGGATTAAGTGCTTAAGGAGGAGGTATAGGTGCCTTAAAGTCCGGACAGAAG